>OX467708.1:22821265-23156265 GCA_950111635.1 Agelastica alni
ATATTTTGATCATTTATTGAATTTATTTTTAATTTACTCATTCTAAATAGTTAAAATTGTTTCTAATTATTTATTAAAAATAAATGTTACTTATATAAATATTCAATTATTTATTATTATTTAAATAAGTGATTATTTTAATTAATCTTTTTTAACTCTAACAAAATCTAAAAGGAAAGTCCATAATTATCCAAACAAAGTGCATTCAAAATTAAATGAATTAATAACAAAATATAAACAGTAAAATTAACATGTGGATTTTGTAAGTCTTAACAAAGGTTGTAAAAATACAAATGGTAGGTTATTAAACAATTATGGCTTTGTCAAAACAGTCTGTCATTGATACTAGAATAATTGAAATAGCTGTGGCAAGTTGCCAGCTGTAAAGCAATCTTTTTTTATCATCCCATTCTATTTCGATCTGACTATAATTCACAATAGCGTGTAAGCATTAAGTAATATAAAAATTGAATTAACCACACTAATAATACAAATTAATATCGACCCTTTTTGTAAACATTTAACACATTTCTTTCCGGGGTAGACTTAATTGTACATTACTTACAATTATGTGTGTCGATTATGTACATATTGTAAACAAAGACGCAAAGTTGCCCAGTCCGGCGAATGAATGATATAAAATCAACCAGTTCTGGAAGTTGGAAAGTTTTTGATGAAATTATAAAACTGCTCAGTTTTGAATAAACAACGACTCGTTCCAAAAGCAATTTAACTAAAAATTGTGCGAACACATTTATAATGTCCATTTAAATTTAGCTTTTATTCATTTTTAATGTAAATCCATTTGGACGAGAACTTATTTCCACTGAGGAATTGTTTTATTCAATTAGCATGAGGTTAGATGAAACTTTATTATTATTATAATATCATAAAATTGTAGTAGGTCACTTTTGGAAATATAATAACATCAATTTCTGTGTTGTTAATAACTTTACTTTGTACATTAATTATGGTTTTAAAACAATTTTATACCTGTTTTAAGGGATAATCAAATTAAATCTTTAAATATGCATCTAAAATTAACTAGAAATATATTGTTACAATATTTAGTCTTGGGTTAGATAATTTGAAACACTCAGTACAAAAACTAAACAATTTATTTTAATACAATTATTGTAAAACAACAAACTCTTATTTAATGAATCACTTAGATATTAACAATACTTTAACTTGAACTTTTTATAACAATATTTTCAAAACTATATCACTTTTTAACTAACTTACTAACTGCGGCTACGTGACCATAAAAAAACCATCTTTTTATAATTAACTCGCCGTTGCTTTAAGGCAAATAATGAGTACAGGGGCGTATTCGTTGACCACAATCCGTAACAATATAGAGGGTCATAAAGAAGCTAGGCCACTTACCATTACCCAGAAAAAGGTTGTATGTACTTTGTAATATTTAATGAATATGACAAACTGTTAAAGGCTTTAGTACACAAATCATTAAAAGCAAATCTTAAACGTTTTCGGCAACATTGCCATTATCAGGAAATAATTCTAAAAGTGAATTATTATGTGAAAATTCATTAGTGAAAAAAAATTAATTATAATTGTTAAAATTGTTAAGGTTAGAATTTGGAAAAATAGAAATTAAATCACTTGTCAAAATTCTGTACAAAAATTTTGCATAGAAAATGAATATTTCATCAACATTAATTTGTAACAAGAAAATTAAAAAGATTACCATGATAATTAAAAATTGAAATGGCACCCTAGTAATCCTAGGTGCCTCCAATATAAAACGGAAAATAATAACAATGAAGTAAGTACATAGAACACAATTATTTAGATTTATAAGTAGTTAAAATATTTAAAGAAAAAAGAAAATGATCGAATATGTCGGACATGACAAGAACCTTGTTGTGAATGAGGCGTTAAATAGAGATTTGTGAGGATAGTTGTAAATTATAACCGTTAACGTTGTGTAGGATTGTTATGCCATTATCGAAGTCAAAATTATGATTGTTTTTAATATTTTCACAAAAACTTGAAGTTTGTGGTCTATTTATATGTTAACGGGATATAACTGAAAGTTTCCTAAAAGTTTTACCAATATAAGTACTATTGCAATCTGAACATGCTAATCTATAAATATCACTTTTATCTAAAAATTAATTTTGTCTTTCGTGTTCGTAAGTATAGTGCCTAAATTCATATAGGATTTAAAAGAAATTCTAAAATTTGACGATCAATCATTAAAGTAATTCGAAATTTGATTAGAGATTCCATAAGCAAGTGAAAAATATTTCAGAGATGGGGTTGTTTGATCTTGACTTTTGTAAGCTAAATTTCTATTTCTTTTATTAATTATCTGTAGAATTTTATCCACAGTTGAGGCACAGTGTCCATTTGTAGTTGCAATTTGTTTAATAATATTTACCAATAGGTTTATGTTAAGAATTTGAATAAAATAATGACGGGATAATTATCATTTCTAAAATAAACTTTTGGTATATTCACAGCTTATACAGCTTTAGCTTATATATATACTCATCCTTTTGGAACTGAATCCTGGACGATGGGAGCCCGCTCGATGCGAAGACTGGAAGCCTTTGATATATGGGTAACGCATAGAATCATCAAATTGCGGACAAAACGTATCTCCAGTAAAACTCTACCAAGAAGAATGAATGTGGGCAGAGAAATTCTTGGAATCGTCAAAAGGAGAAAGACAAACTACCTGGGACATATATACAGAGGCAGGATAAACTGGAAACTAATAATGGAGGGCAACGTTGAGGGTATAAGAGGATCGGACAGGAAACGATTTACATGACTAAGTAATGTGAGAGATTAGACTCCTTTAAGGTCGCAGTCATTGCTTAGAATTGCCAAGACAGAGAACGATTTGCCGAAGTTGTAGTCCAACTTCTACACGGTGATTTTTTGGGAGTTCCAATGAGACGTTTTAGAGAAACTTAACATAATTAAAATCTGAAAATTTAAGGTGAAAGGTTTTTGGGTATGCCGAATTGATCTAAAATATTTAGAGTCTCCAACTACTTCCGGTTGCGAATTCTCCCAAAGTAGGGTTTTGCTACTTTACACTAAGTGTTTTAAGAGATATGACCATTTTTATCACGAAAAAGTGTCCGATTTGACACCCTGTAGCATTATAATAAATGTAAATTTAAACATTTTTTTGCATTATGTTTTTTTAGTTTTGTGTATTTTCACCAAACTTGTTTATTTTTTTAATAAAATGATTATTATTGTACAGGGTGATTCAAAACGCATATTTAAATATTTCCCAACTTCCTTAAATGGATCACCCTGTATTTTATAATGTTGTTAGATAGAACTTTTACTGCTCTTTAAGTTTCGTTAACAACTTCCCATACCTAAATCAAACCTATTATTAACCTATGGATTATGAGCAGGCCTGCGCCTAGCACTTTTGGCGCCCTTGTGCATATTTAAAATAACGCCCCAAATTTGTAATACATTCATATGTGAGTACAGATACGGGTTAAGTTAGGTATTATTATCTACTATTGAAAAATAATTTTAAAAAGTATTTTTATAAATTTATTTTTATTTTTATATTTTACAAGTACAATCCATACAAGTATTTTCTCATTGAGGTACATAACATAATTATAAACTTATAGAAAACAGAAATATATTCTAAATTTTTGTATTTTAATTTTAAATGTAATATATGCACAAGAAATAAAAATATTTAAAACATTATAAATACTCGTTTATATATCACAGGACGAAACTGATCGACAAATAAAAACAAAACAATGTATTATTTTAATTATGCAACTTGTCACCTTTTAAAGGTTAATATCCAGGTATAAGGTATTGTTATTAATTGCAATTTGCAAATTGTTTAAATCTCTAATTCTTTTAGCTGGTTCGATTCTATTGAAATAATAGCAACAATAATTAGTCGGTTTTCTCCCATGGTTGATCTTAAATAATTTTTTATTATTTTGAGTTTTGAAAAGGATTGTTCTGCGGTAGCAACCTAAAACGGCATTGTTATGCTCGTATAATTGTTATGTAATTTAAAGTATCTTCTGGAGACCTAATAACTCTTTCATCAAAATTTTGTAAATATTGCAATTCTTTAACAAGTATCTTTTTTTTACTTTTGAGTTTCGATGCTTCTCGGCGCCTCGGCGCCGTCGTGAACCACACGACTTTGCCCGTGGGTCTACGGCGTGGGTCTGATTATAAGTTTGTATTATCTTATTGTAGAATGCTATGAAAAACGAAAATATTGCTTTAATTTTAGTTGACAGTTGACAGGGTGCCAACTCAGACACTTTTTCGTGATAAAAATGGTCATAGATCGTAAAACACTCAGTATAAGGTAGCAAAACCCTACATTAGGAGAATCCACAAGAGTTGCTTTATCGAAATACATAATAATATACAGGGTGTTTTATTTAAAATAAGCAAGCTATGGTCATTTTCCGGTATAACCGAAAGTAGTTGGATGCTCAAAATATTTTAGATCAATTCGGCATACCCAAAAACCTTTCACCTTAAATTTTCAGGTTTTAATTATGTCAAGTTTCTCTAAAACGTCTAATTGGAACTCCCAACGAATCAGCCTGTATAAGAAGAAGGCAAAAAAGAAGTAGATATTCACACAATATGTTCATTAAATGAAGAGTTTGGCTTGAAATGTCCCATTCGCAAGTTTGACTAATTTTCCATCTTATAAATCAAAACAGTTTCAGTTAATAAAACTTAATAATTTATAATCCAAACCTTCTCAAATGGGTCAATATTGATTGAAAGTTTAAATTATGCTCAGTTATTGACCTCAAAACGGCAATAGAAGGTCGTGAAACTTTTGGAATAGGTATTTTACTGTTTGATATTGGAAGTCGCTAGAGCAATAAGGTTTGAATGTAAATGAAAACAAATGTAGTGATAGTAATTGTACTTTATTACACTTACAGCATTGCTTATCGTTACGTTGCTATATATTTTCATAATTTTCTAAATTTGGATGCATAAAGAAGTATTACGGGTGTTAAGTACATACTTTATTTTTAATATTTGGACTTTTAAAATAATTGTATAATGAATAATAAAAGAACCACAGGATTTACACATTACGAGGAACGCCTGTTTTTGCTAGTTTTTGTAAGTGTGAACCGAATGCTTTCTTTTTCTTTAAGTGCCTATATCCATTAATGGATATTTGTGGCCACATTTTCCATCTCTATTTGGTTCCTTGCTGTGTAGATGAATTTTCCTATATTTCGATTCCAGATCCATTCTCTAACATTTCGCAACCAAGATATTTTTTCTTCCTATTCCCCTTTTTTCTTCAATATTGCCTTCTATTATTAGTTGTAGTAGTTGGTACTTTTGAGTGCGCATTACATGCCTTAAGTATTCTGTCTTCCTTCTTTTTATTGTGCACTGCAATTCCTGTTCTTTATTTGCTCGTCGTTAAACTTCTTCGTCTGTAACTTTTGCTGTACACAGTATCTTTGATAGTTACTTTGCGGTGCAGCCACATTTCAAATGCTTTTATTTTGTCCATTGCTGCTGTTTTCACCGTCCATTCCTCTATCCCATAGAGGAGTACTAACCGTAATAACATTTGATGAATCGCATTTTTTGGTTTTGATGAAACTCGGTGTTGGAGAATATTTTTCTGAACTTTACAGAAGCGCTACGTGCAGTTTCAATACTGTATTTGATTTTTGCGAGCCGTGTACCAAGATATTTTAACTTGTTAACCTAACCTAATAATTGCATACGAATTATGTAGAGATATCGAGTTATCTGTGGTACCTCGTGTCCACCAAGATCGGTATAACTGTGCAAATATCATAGAAAATCATAGAAAACCCTGTTTGCTGATCTTAACATAAGATGGATCTTATGTTAAGGGTTTTATTTTATTTAATTTAATGTAATGCCTTTATCCACTCCTCCGACAGCTGCGAGATGGAGATCCGCCGTCGTATTCAACTTGGAGAACACCAATGAGCCGATCACATAAAATATGGAAAGATCGATATATATATATATATATATATATATATATATATATATATATATATATCCATCAATACCAAAAAATCACTGGTCCATGCCCAAGTGTTCTCCATTTTCTGGTACGCTTTCGAGACATGGGTTATGAAGGCAGCCGACAGCCTTTGAAATGTGGGTATGGCGAAGAATGCTAAGAATACCGTGAATGCCACATCGCACCAATGTGTCAGTGCTGAACGAGATTGAACCATAAAACCGTCTCAGTAGCTTGACATTAGCGCGAATATTAAACTTCGGACATATAACTCGTCACGACAACATCGAGAGACTGATTGTCCAGGGCAAACACCTTGGCAAGAGGAAACGCGGACGCTCCCCATCTAGATGGACAGACATTGTATAAAAAGTAACTGAGTGTCCACTAGTGTAAGCCATTAGAACGGCTGCTGGCCGTGGGAGATGGCAAGAGACTGTGAGAAGAGTTTAAAGAAATAACACCTGACATTAACCTGTGATCACTACACGTCGTTCTCGACATTAGCCTAAGGAGAATTTATTTTGTAACGTTGAATTTTGACATGATCCAGTGTTTTTTCGGTGACTATTCCAGCATCTCTTTTTATCTGATGTAAAGGGAACTGTGTCTTGGTGGTCTTACAGGATTCTTCGTAGCTTGAGTTAGGAGGCGTAAAGGTGAAAGAAATATTTATTTTTAAGCATGTGATTCCCCCTAACTCTATCCAGGGTGTACTGAGCACGCAGATTAAAACCTGTTGTGATTTGTTTAACGTACCTATCTTGGAGTTCCTGGAATCTGGATAAAAAAGGTGTAATGTTTATTTCGAGATATAGAAGATACTCGGTGAGCAATGTTGTTCAGATAAGGGTCGAAACAATAATTTTAGTTTTATGTATACGTTAATCATAGTCTTTGTATTTTAATTTTTTTTTCTACTCGCAATTTATAAGCGTCTTTTAATAAAATGATTCAACCCTTTATTTGTTGAAACTTGTATAGGCCACTGTTGGTTTGTAAATATTTTCTAATAGCGTAGACTCAGCTAAAATTGAAGCTCAAAGGACAGACCCTTAAGACTGTATATGTTTTGACGCGCCGAATTAAAGTTTCTTATCAAATTTTTTGTGATGGTAAAATGTTTATTGAATAAGATATTGGTTTCATAAAAAAATATTTTTATATCTAAACTGCAATTATTAAACTCCTGATACTAAAACCCATCCAAAAATCGAGAGCGATTTTGAGCAATTTTTAGGTGAAGGGAAAACTTATTGTTTCACGTCGTCTTAATCAAGCGTCAAGCATCACCAAGATTTTAATTTAGAAAAAAATGTGTGTGTACTCAAGTACGTGCGTTAGAATGTTTACTTCTTTGACGTAAGTAAGAAAAAATAGAGAATTTCATTCAATATTATAAGACTTTAGAAAATAGATAAATTTTAGAGCTGCAAGTTATCAATAATTTACAATTAATAATTGTAAATAAATGAAATACAATTGATAATTGTAAATAAAATATTTTGTTCATTTATTGAAATTTCAAAATAATTAAAATTGTTTCTAATTATTTATTAAATATAAATGTTAGGTACTTATAAAATATTTAATTATTTCATATCATTTAAATTAGTAATTATTTCAATTAATATCTTCAACTTTGATTTTAAGCAAGAAATTAAAAAACTTACAAAGATTGTAGAACAACTTTATTAACTTTCCAGTGAGAAGTTATAGTAATGGGTCCGATTTTGCGAATCCCGAATTTTAAAAAACTGAAAACAATGGTAAACTACCTAAATTTTTCAATTTATAAATTATACTATTTTTAATACAGAATTTTAAGATATTTTAAATAATATAATTATTGTGTATTAGAAATATTTGTATAAAAAATATGATGACAATGTTAATGATGATGTTAATCATTAACATCATCATTAAGAAAAATAAAATTACCTCCTACTCCATTACACACTCCTACAGCACAAAAAATAAAACCATCTCTTTAAGTATAGGTACCTTACTGTGACAAAAATTTAGGGCAACGCCACTATGATTTTCTTGCATCAAAGCTTTATAGTTTAAGGCCTATTGAAATCAGAAATACAAATAGCGTCAATATATTTAAAAGAAATACAAAAAACTGGATCTTGGCTCGAGGAAAGAGAGAACTACGTTATTTGGTTTAGGTTAGGATAAAAACTCAACAAATAAGAGTAATATTAAATTTCATTCAACTAATAGTTAAGAGAATTATGCTATATTTTTTAATCGAAACAATGGTCTACTTTAATATTACTCAATCTACTGTTTTTATTATTGTGTGAGACAGGAATTGTTTATGTTTATACGTCTATACTACTTAGTTAGAAATTTATATTTTAAATTTAACTCATTATAAATTATGTTCAATTTTATTTTTTTTTATGTCTATGTCTACTTACCCAACATATAATAATATAAAATCTCGTACCAGCGATAGTTTCCTTGGTACTAAAGCTTTTGTTTGTTTGTTTGTTTCTGTTAATTTACATCATCTTAATTATACTTATACACTCTACTGTACTTTCTTTTCTTGGTGAATAAACATTATTATTATTATTGATTAAAAAAAATATTTAATTATCTGGTATGGAAGGGAATGTAAAGATAACATGTGATAACACCAATTATTGTAGGACTTTTGCATTGTTATGATGGGGTTTCCAGGATTGATAATTATTAACATCTGTCGTCGATTCAATTTAAAAGTTTATTAACACATTCTATTAACACTGTGCGATTCTACTAAACAGTTTTATCTGTACACATAAATCATACCTGTGTAGGTTTTAAAAACTACGTCGTACTAACCTAGAGATTAATTATTATTGTTAGGGACCACTTCCGGTGAAATTAGTCGGAGTAGGATGAAACGTCAAAAAACGACGGTTGACGAATGACCCTGCTTGACATTAAACAACAAAGTTTACGCGTATATTCTTAAGCGGTAATATTTAATCATGTGGAAGACGTAAAGGTGTGGTTGGGTGTTAACCAATTCGATTAAAATCCACACGTTTCGTTGGGAATAAAGTGTGGACCTTTAACAGATCTCTTTCCTTTATAAATCATCTCTACACACGTTTATCTGTACAAATTAAACTGTTCACTCGAATCGCACAGTTTTAACTGGACATGTAAAGCCCCCCTTGAAAATCAGTGTGTTGAAATTTTTCGAATGCTTTCGATCTATTTAAAGTAACAATAACTTGAGATTCTACATAGTGCTCAATTTTAAAACTGTAATTATATTGATATTGGACAATAAAAATCGAACCGAGATCTGAGCAGATTATAAAACTTCGTTACGAAGTTCAAGAAGTGGAAGTTAGTTTTTCTCTCGCAATTTTTCCAACAATTTATTACCTAACCAATGTGATTAGGCCAGGGCTCCTTTACGAAGAAGCAGTCAGAGACCTGGGGATTGTGTTCGACAGCAGGTTACCATTTGTTGGCCACACAAATAACGTCGTGGCGTCCGCTAGAAAAATTCTTGGTTTTGTTCTGCGCAACTGTAAGTGATTCGCATATATTCGAGCTTTAACACTACTTTATACATCTCTCGTTCGCTCTAAGTTAGAGTACGCTACTTTTATCTAGTATCATAAAGTGACTTTAAAAATGTGCAAAGGCGGTTTCTAAAGTTTCTTGTTTTATGATCTGATGGCGTGTACCCAGCTAGAGGATCTGACCATTCCACACTACTACAAAGGTTTGGTTTGCCCTCTTTAGAACGGCTTTCTAGAATAACGATAGTCATAAATACAGACAGATTAACAATTAGATCTGAAAGAGGATAAGAGAGACAAAACAAGCAAACTTTGAAGAAAAATGTAAAGAGATCGAAAAAATTTAAAACAAATATGACTTGTTCAATCTACATAAAAAGGTTAAAGAAATGGCAGGCTTACAACGAAAAAAACAAATGAAAAACTACAATACATTGAGGAGTTGTTCGGAGACGAAAGAGAAGAACTGGAAAAAATATCCTTGCAAAAGAGATAAGTTCAGAAATTACAAAGGAAGAAATACTACATACGCTAAAAACAACACAAAATGGAAAAAGTCCTGGACCTGACGAACTCCCTATCGAGATTCTCAAGATAATAGAAGAGAAATACATCAACGTCGTGGTGAAGCTCTTAAATCAAATTTATCAATCAGGTGACATACCCAGAAAATGGTTTCTTTCGACTTTTATTTTTCTCCCCAAAAAGATAAACGCTAGAGAATGCAGCGAATCACAGCACCATTATTAGTTTAATGTCCCATACACTAAAAATGTTTCTAAAAATTATCCACAATCGTATATACCAAAAATTGGACAAGGACATCGAAGACACACAATTTGGATTTCGTAAAGATCTTGGTACACGTGAGGCCCTCTTTGCATTTTATGTTCTAATTCAGAGATGTTTAGGCGTTAAACAGGACATATACTTATGCTTCGTAGATTGAAATAAGGCTTTGAATAAAGTCCGCCAGGAACAACTAATGCGAGTTCTTGAAACAAAACAGATAGACTACAATGACCTTCGAATCATAGCAAATCTATATTAAAAACAACGAGCAAAAGTACGTATAAATCGACAAACATCAGAAGAGATTGAAATTAGACGAGGGGTGAGACAGGGATGTGTATTATCGGCACTTCTCTTCAACGCGTACTCTGAGGAAATTCTGAAAAAATCTCTCGAGGAAGAAACAGCCGGAATAAAGGTCAATGGAATACCAATTAACAATATTAGATACGCAGATGACACTGTCGTGTTGGCAGACAACCTCGAAGACCTTCAGAGACTTATGAACAAGATAGTTGAATGTAGTCAAGAGTATGGACTAACAATAAACGTTAAGAAAACGAAATTTATGAGAATATCAAAAACCAAAAATAACGATGAAAGTCTGACGGTCAATGACAGGATCCTTAAACAAGTGGAGAACTACAGTTATCTTGGCACAAAAATCAATTTTTCAAATGATTACTCTAAAGAAGTCAAAGTGCGAATAGAGAAATCACAAACAAACTTCAACAGGATGATAAAGATACTCTGCACAAGGGATCTAAATTTGAACCTAAGAGTTAGACTAGCAAGGTGTTATATTTTCTCGACATTACTTTACGGCATGGAAGCTTGGTCGCTGAACGCGGCAACCATTAAGAAACTGGAATCATTCGAATTGTGGTTGTATAGAAGAATCTCGAAGATATCATGGACGGAACACGTAACAAACAACGAAGTTATGAGGATAATGAACAAAGGAATGGAAATTATAGAAACCATTTAAGCCAGAAAACTACAATACCTGGGACACAATTACACGTGGGAAACGATACACCGTGCTTAAAGCAATTATACAAGGAAAAATCCAGGGCAAGAGAAGTGTTGGAAGGAGAAGAATTTCATGGCTGCGCAATTTGAGAAAATGGTATGGATGCACATTAAACGAACTGTTCAGAGCTGCCGCCTCCATGGTCAAAATAGCTATGATGATTGCCAATCTCCGCCGCGGAGAAGGCACGTGAAGAAGAAGAACAGCGTAGAATTTCATCAAGCATCATTATTTTATTTAAAATTTTGCATGGTTTCATTAATGCACCCTCGATACTGGAACAAATTAACGTACCGTAGTCAAATCACTTTCTATACTCCCTTAACCAGCTTTAATCTTGGAAAATTGTCTCTCATATTTAATAAGTATAAATTACAATACACACTGCAGTCAATGCGATTTCAATTTCGATCCACTGAGGATAATTTGAGCCCAAATTGATTAATCCATCATCTAGTACATTACAATAATGTTATCAACAGGTCAGATCTTTTTTAAACCGCCATACACAACACAAATTTGTGATCTTTTTTGTTGTACGTATTGTTTTTATTGTATTTAGCTTCCAGTTTTGTTTTATTTATTTTATCTATTTATAATACTCTAGATATTTCAAATTAATTAATTTGTATTTTAATTGTTCTGCTACGGTATTTATTGTATTTCATTTATTTTATTTACAACAGTTGCATTTGAATCATAAATTTAAAAAATATATGTATATAGTTAAATTTAAGTGAATGGGTTGGTATTATTTGGGGGTCATTTTATAAAATGTTTGGAAAATACAATCATGCATTTTATTTTTTTTTACTAAAATTTGTATTCAAGTAGTAATTTACGGAACAGGTCCGAAAAATACTGTTTTTTTGACGAGTAGACAAAATTCTGCGAGTCCAAAAAAACTGTTTTCGGACGTGTTGCGTACACTTTTTTTCGGCAACTGTGTAGAATAACAAATCAATGAAACTCATTTCTTTATTTTATTTCTTTGTAGAACAAAATTTTGAACATTTTAATTCTTATTTGTATTAAATATTGAAATTCGAACAAAAGATAGGTACTAACAGAGACATTCTAATTCTTATTTATAATAAAATTTGAGCAATTGCTAATATTGAAGGGATTTCATTTGTTTCAAATGCTTAGTATATTTAAATGCCTTTTGTTTGAAGTCAAAACAAGAAGGTAAAGTTTCCGTTTCACATTGATTGTTTTCATCTGATAATCTTTGAATGGTCCTGGCAATTTAAATTTTGTTTGTAAGTGAATTGTTTATATATCCTTCAGCGACATAGGTGTAATAACGTCGCTGAAGTTCGACGAATGCTGTGGCCTGTGTAATTTTAATGATTGGGTAAATTTAAAAATTCTGCGTTTCTTAATCCGAGATTTCCTAAATGTGGATACCAACAGTCTAAATCATTTTTTTTTTAATTCACGAATAATCTGTTATGTGGAGTATGGGATGGCCGTACAGATAAATACGAGGATAGTTCACGAATGGTTGTCTCTAACACAGAAGCAAACACATGAAAAGAATGAAGCTAATTTATTTTTCAACATAGTCACCTGCAACGTTTATACAATTGGTATATCGATGTTGAAGTGTTTTAAACCCTTTTGAAAAAAATTCAGAACTGTGAGTCTTCAGCCATTCATCTACCGCCGACATCACTTCGTTATCATTAGGAAAGCGGATTCCACGAAGATGTTCTTTTAATTTTGGGAAGAGATGGCAGCCATTGCAACACAACTTTTGTGGACCGGAGCGTTGTCCTGGTGGAAGAGCACACCTCGACCCAATTTTCCTCTTTTCTTTTCTCTAATCGCTTCGCGTATTAAATACGCATAATATTTAACTGTTATGGTGCGCCAACGCGGTAAATAATCCACGAAAATAACACCTGCAAAATTCCAAAAAACTGTAGATCTTACCAGCTGATGGGACAACACGAAATTTTCGAAAGGAAGGGAAACCCCTATGCCGCTATACCTGCTGTGTTTTTTGGATTCTGTATCAAAGTGATAAACCCATGTTATGTCGATCGTAAGAAATTTTTGCTTAAATTCATCAGGATTTCTGCTAATGACCTCAAAATTTGTCTCCGCTGCAACCTGACGAACACGCTTCTGGTCTGCCGTCAGCAATTGTAGAACCCAACGTGCAGAGACTTTCTTGAGACCCAATTGCTGATGAAAAATTTTTTCAACGCTTCCAGCAGTAAACCTACATGTCTCTACCATAGCCTTGACTGTAATTCACATTTAATACAATGTGATAGACTAAATTCACATTTTCTTTGGTCACCATAGTTTTAGGGCTTCTGCACCTGGTGTATGTTGACAGGACTCTCTTCCCAATCTCGTGACCAGTTCTTGATTACCTGGAACGAAAGGGAAGAGTCACTTAATACTTCTACCATTTCTTATACATTTCTTGCGGCAATAACCCCTTTTTACAGAGGTACTTTATCGCACCTCTTATCTTAATTTTGTCCATTTTTATAAAATTACGCACAACCCAATGGAAAAAAATTAATATTTAACATACACGAACTGATGCGCTGATGCTAATTGGCACACACTAATGTCCTTTTAAGAAATGTGATAACCTTTGAAAGAGTGGCTGTTTACATTTTTCTTTACTAAAATGATACTTTTCAACATAGAGTACATGCTCCGGGGTAGAGGATTTGACAGTTTTAGATTTTTGCGCCAAGGCCAAGGCCGGAAAAATGTTAATTTCTCAAAACCACCTTAATAGATCACGGTGTGTCCCTGGCATCTGGCATCTTCCGCTTGTGGAATAATTTTTTTTATTAATATTTACTGGTAAGCAGGTTTTCTCAAGCTAGGAGTTTTAATTTATTGATTCTTGTGCGTCATTTTTGCAAAATTTGCAGAAGTAGTCGGTCTAATTGGTTGTAAATTATAAGTGTAAAGGATAGTTAAAATGAGTTATATTAATACATTGTGGACATCCGGATTGTATTCGTATTAGTCTAGTAGATTTAAAAGGAGCTAATTAAAGTATCCTAACCAATCTGGTTTTTTAAACAACCAAATAAGAGCATTTGCGTTGTTTATAGCGACTGCTAATAGTTATAATAAACTAAAAAAGGATTACTCTTAGCAATAAATTAAAATTGTACAATGTACTTCTCAATTTCAAATAAGTCCTTTGACATTCCGATGAAATATTTTGTTTCCATTAGTGAGATGATTACTAAATATCGAATATTGATTTAACGCCGGTAGCAAAAAATTAAAAAAGCTTATGGTATGCAAACTTTGTACTATTTGAATTAAATTAAAGGTGACAAAAGTAGTTTAACGCACATTAGGCATATAATTTTATTTATTTAATAGACTAAAGAAAATAGTATTCATGTAATAGGAAAACTAGATTCTCTAGTAAGAGTTTACTCTGTCTGGGTAAGTCGACTCTTACTGGTCTTTTTGGTAAAAGTTGATTAAAAGCGAAAAATGATGAATTTGGATCAACATTTACTAGTTAGAGTTGACTACACCTACAAAAAATATATTGTTACGCCTATGGGTTGTTCCATAAGTAGTACGCACTCAATAATAACAGTTTTTATTTATAACTCACAAATTACAATTTACTTCAATAAATTAATTCCAATTCACTATATCTAACTTAACTACTATTCATCATCTAGCTCTTTATCAATAAACTAACTGTCATCAAATAACTGTATCAATTAACTTAGTCCCTGTGAGACGTTATTATATATTGTCATGGAACATTCTACAAATTTCCCGAGAACACGCGAATTGAGAAGCTTCTGGCGCATTCGTCAAAATATATCATTATCGGACGGATGAACTGGACAGTTCCAAAATTGCGGTCGCAATTCGTAACAATATTACTGTTTTGTGTTAGTAAAAGTTGACTCTTTACATGTTAACGTCTACTATCTAATAAAAAAACAAATAAAAAAGCAAAACCTTTTTAATACTAAGAAAAGTGGTAATTTTTATCATTTGTTGCAGCCAGGTAAAGATTTGTGACACTTTGAGTTTGAACACATGCACTTCTTGGATTTGCAGGAGCATGGACTTTATTTTCGTAGATAATTATGTTCGTGGGACATCTACTGAATTGATATCTTCTTCAAAAACATAATACCTTATGCTTTCTTGGTCTGTGACCGGTTGTATTAGTTTTGTAATAGCATTTACTTCAATAATATCATATGGTCTTAAAAACTTAAGATCATTACTTTCTTTTTTATTCGCAGTTTTTAGATTTTTGACTTTTTGAATGTAGCTATCAAAATTTAATTTGGTCAATGTCTGACTTATTTATTGTTCTGAAACCGGTCGAGATATGCAAATAAAATTTGGTGGGTTTTAAGAAGTAGTTATTGCGCATTTTTTGACATGCAATTAAGAATTTTTTGTTTATCATTGGCGCGCATATAGGTGATGATATCCATTTTTTTTAAAGAAAAATGTGGTACGCCACTGAAATATTTTTAATTAAAAACTATGTTTAAATTTCTCGGTAAATTTGTGACAAAAAATCATTTTTGAGTTTTTTTCGTTTAGGGCGCCGTTTTTATGCAAAAAATAAAACATCTTAATGCGTATTTTTTATTTCTTTCATTTCTTTTCTTATGCCCCGCTATGTAACGTACATAATTTTTAATATTAAAAAATTGAATTGTTCACTTAAGAAACTTAGATAATAGGTTTTAGGAAGAAATCACTAGGAAATTGTTGACGAAACACAGTAAGTAAATTTTCAAAACATTTAATGAAAAATTGAAATTCAAATTTCAATTAATTTTAATGAAGGTCTTTCTATATTAATTTATTATTTTAATTTAGTGAGATCCTTGCGCTTGATGCTTGCTGCACAGAGATTTTATAATAGGTTCCAATTTGGTTAGCTTCAGTCTCAAGTCTCCACGTTGTGTTATATCCAGAACCTGTATCTCTGAAAACGGAGCGTTTGCGGACATAGCAAACTGTCATTTTATTTGCATATCTCGACCGGTTTTAGAACATTAAATAAATCATCAGGTTTTAAGAAAAACTTTCTCTGAAACGAAGTATTTGCGGACATATGTTTATATACGAAACTGTCATTATTTGTTTGTGCAGAATCACCCCTGAAGTTTACCGCACTTATTTACTAACACTTTGTATACATTTAATTTTAAAATGTCTACCAAATTGAGAAACAGAAATATAAATTTATTTTTTATGTCCATTATATTAATTATATTTAACACAAATCAATTATTAAAACAATTTAAATTGTTTTTGTCAACGTTTTTGCAAAATCCATGTGACCAAATTATTATTAAAACAGTAAAACACACCATAAAAAGAATAAAATAGAAAATTTACTGTATCGCTCTCTTTTCAACACACTGCGCTACATTCATACCTTTAATTTTGTACACTAATTATCACTATAGGTGATGTCTCTTCATCCCAATATAATTTTTATATTATCGCAATAGTCCACCATACACCACTATCATTGGGTTACCTACAGGGGAACGTCAAATGCGCTAAATAGCAAGAATGTACTATTTTGGAATCGTGTTTCCGGTTGCTTTAATAATAATTACAGATGAACAAGATTTAACAATATTCGATATGCGGATGATACCGTGATATTGGCGGATAGTGCAAATGATCTACAAACTCTACTCGATAAGGTCAATGAAGAAAGTCAAAGATTGGGTCTGAAAATTAACATCCGTAAAACCAAATGTATGGCCATTAGTAGAAACGATACTCCAGAAACTACAATATCCATAAATGGAGAAGGCATTTTACAAGTCACTCAATTTAAATACTTGGGATGCATGATCAACCAAAAATGGGACCCAGATCAGGAAATAAAATGCAGAATCGAGCAAGTTCGAACAACGTTCTTAAGACTTAAACAATTTTTGACAGATAAAAACTTAGTCTCAAATATAGGATGGTAAAGTGCTACGTCTGGTCCGTTCTTTTGTACGGAGTCGAAGCATGGACGTTGAAAACAAATATTATTAACACTTGAGGCCTTCAAGATGTGGACCCTGCGACGAATGCTGAGAGTATCGTGGGTTGACCATGTGACGAACGGGGACATACTGAGAAGAGCTAATTTAGTGGACCGTGAACTTTTCGGAAACATCAAAAGAAAAAAAACTGGCTATCTTGGACACATACTACGTGGAGAACGTTATCATTTCCAACGTCTTATTCAACAGGGTAAAATAAAAGGAGGAAAAAAAGGAGTGGGTAGAACAAAATTATCCTGGCTACGAAACATACGACAATGGACAGGAATACGGGACTTCCAGGCACTGCAAAATGCTGCAATTAATAGAATCATATAATGAGAGAAACGATGGACGCCTACGCGGGAATCTGCATGGCACTTTAAAAAGAAGAAAAAGAAGATTCAACAACAGAAAGTAGTAAATATTATGTTGTAATTTAATATTGGAATTTTCGCTAATTAACAAATACTGCTGTAGTAGGCAATGCCTTTTTGCCTACATTGTTTGCACGCCACTACTCGTACCCTTTATACAATACAAAAAACATTTAGTATTTGTTGTGAGACTTTTTTATATTGACGTAACTCTCTAAAATAGATTATTTGTGCTTTCGACAGGCTGATAATACCTAAATGTAACTTTTAAATTATTTTTAAAACTTTTTGAAACTGGTCTATTACGTGGGTCGTAAATCTTAGTTTTTTTTAACAGTTACCTATATTATCCTATAGGTAGTGAATAAATCATATTGCCATTACTAGGATTCCGCAAACAAATAAATTCATTTTATCAAACAACGGCCTGTTTCAAAACGGAAATTTATTATTGGAACCTGAATAGTTGATATCGAAAAAGGAAATATGAGTTTGAGAAAGAAAAATTTTTACGCTTGATTAATTCTCGACGTTTTGTAGATTTTTTTACATTTTATACAAATACATATTTCAGATTTGGTAAATTTGCATCTATATCCTCGTTTTTCTGAAACCTGTTTTTAAATTAAATACTTGTCTACTCGAAACTACTGTTGTTGAAACTCGTGAAATTGATGTATATCGTTGATAGCGTCAGCTATTATTTTTTTTATGTTCAAATGTTTTCTAATAAATCCATAATTATACTGGTTTTTAACTCGCTTTCACCTGTATGTAACTGAATCTTTGGCCTCGATTTTGCCCTACTTTAAGCAATCAGAATTAATTTAAACTTCGCACATTTGCCAAAAACCGACGACAATGCAATAATTCGATTAAAATATCCGATTATCCTGATTAGTTTCGCCAGAATTTATCAAATAAAAAATAATTTTTAACATAAGAATAAAATTACTGACGAGAAAATTAATGTCAGTCTACTTGAAACAACTGTTGTTGAAACTTGTGAAATTGATGTAAATCGTTGATAGCGTCAGCTATTATTTTTTTTTTTAAATGTTTTCTAATAAATCCATAATTATACTGGTTTTTAACACGCCTATATTAGTTTCACCTGTATGTTTGTAACATACTCTTTGGCCTCGATTTTGGCCAACTTTGAGCGATCAGATTTAATTTAAACTTTGCACAGTTGTCAAAAACCGACGACAATGCAATAAAAACTCGATCAAAATATCCGATTATCCTGATTAGTTTCGCCAGGAACTAACTAAACAATAATACGCGACAGTTTTCTACTTTCCAAAATAAGTAGTTTGCATATTGCTTACGTGCTCACGTGGTTAGTAATTATAGTTTTTTAGTTAGTTTGATATGTTCAGGAAAAAATACGGTTGTATAGATCCGCGATCTGATCTATACATCCCCTCAAAATTAATCCAATTGAGAAATCAAGGAGTAACGGAACCCTAAGTATAATATTTAAATCTTCTTTTTCCTTTAAGTTACTTGGTTAATAAATATTTTAAATATTTAAATTAAAATTTTAAAATACATTAAATTTTATTTGTTTAATTAATATTAATTATCAGCATTTAATTGTTAATCATTTTATACAATTAGTTAAAAAAAATTTTTCAGTATTTAAACTCTTAGTATTTGATTAAATCAGCATTTTAATAGTTTTTAATTTTACAAAAAATTTCTTTGGTAACAGGAACAGCGGCCAGCTCCGATATAGAAATCATGCAAAGGTTTCAATCAAAGGTGCTAAGGATAATCCTCAATGTATCGTGGTACATCAACAATGCCATACAAGGAGATTCTGAAATAATTCCCATTTAGGAATGAATCAAGGAAATCATCTTGCAAGGATTTTAATGCAGAAGTTACATGCAGTGCGTAAAGGTTAAAAAGTAAAGTTGCCAGTGATTTAGTGTAACTAAAAACAAAATAAAACCAAAAGTATAAATTACAAGCACCAAAATAGCTAAATAGACTAATTAAAAAAGCAGCTATCAATGGATATGCTCGGAGCATGTTAATACGGTGCATATTATTATTAATATTACTTAATGTTTACACGCTTTTGTGAATTACAGGCAATCGTAATAGAATTGAGATGTCAATAAAAAAAATTGTTAATGCTTATTATAGTCGAGTATAATATAAAATGTCTGCAATTCGTCGACTCTTTCAGCGTATTCGGATTAATTTAAAAATTAGTATATTTGGGGACAGGTCGAATGACTTTGTTTTGGTTGTTCTTTTAGAAGTTACATTTGCCGGTCATCTAAATAAAGACTGGTTTCATCTGATAATAAAATATTTTTTTCCATCTTGGATTGTCCAGTTTTCATGATCCAACACCAATTCAAACGGTCAGTATTATTTTGTCTTTATAGTTCAGGATGTCTTAACTATCTTTCGCTGTACAATACTTGAACGCAGTCTGTTTCTGATAGTTTCGACGTAAACTAACACCTGCAGCTTGATTAGTTGTGTAGTGCCACTGGCACATGCCTGTAACCCGATGTATGATTAATAAAGGTCAATCCACTGTTTTAATGAAAAATCATCATTATTGTTACTAACGAAGTAAGTCGATCTCGTTACATTGCAAGAGCGATTTGTCAGCAAAAAGTTGCACATTAAATGTCTTGAATAACAGAAAATAATAAAAAAAACACAGCTGGACTTTGTAAATTCGCTGAATTCACGACCTACATCAACTAAATATATACACCCTTTCGTCAGTACCAAATGGCAGTCATACAGAATTATTAGTTATACGTTGGATATACATAAGATATTTAAGTTGTAATTAATTTGAGAAGTAGTTACAGTAGTAGTAATAATGAAACCTTTTCTACAGGAGATACCCACACAAGTCTGTGTATCTCTCGTTTAGTATAATTAAATGTAGTGTGCAGTTAATAAGTCAGACTCAATGCTGTGTCCCCATGGACCGAAACGCACTATGGTCACTTTAGAATTCTAAGAGAAAACGACCTGTGCACAAAAAACACTGACTTAACTAAACCTACCCCTATGTTCGAAGGCGACTATCCCTGGAAATCCCATCCAGAGAAGATTGGGCCGAGAATCTAGTTAAACCTTAGGGCGCAGTATTTTATATGGACAGCTCTAAACTAGAGGGGGGAGTAGGTTGCGGTGTCTTCTCAAAAGACCCCTCACTTAGCCTGTCGTTTCGTTTGCCTGACTACTGTAGTGTGTATCAAGCCGAAATGACAGTAATTACCGAGGCAGCTGTCTGGACACTCCGCAATGAACAAAAGTTCAGCGAGTTATCCATTCTTTGCGACAGCCAGGCTGCTATCAAATCACTGAACTCGGTCTACTTGACCTCTAGGGCAGCGGTGCAATGCAGAGCCGCCCTGAATGAGCTAGCAGGTAAGTTTAGAGTTTAAATTGTCTAGGTACCGGACACAGGGACATACCAGGCAACTGTAAGGCGGACAAGCTAGCAAGAGAGGGCACTACCCTACCAGCTGTATCTGTCTCATCTCAACAAGGAGTACCGTTTAAAAAGCCAACTTAAGGTCGCAACATGAACCCACATGCACATCATTGAAACGTATTTGGCCTAAACAAGATCTATTTCAAACTAATTATGTTTTAACTCTATCCATGGAGTCCATTGGAAATGCGATCGCGGCCATAACAAAACACTGGGCAGGTGGATCCCATGCAAGGCGCATGGGAATCGCAAAGCTACGACATGACTTCTGTAGAAGCTGTCACTATGAGGAAGAGGAGGAAACAATGGTACATCTTCTCTGCCACTGCTCTGTCCTACGCAGAAAACGGCTTTCTATACTAAGGCAACCGAACTTTGATGACTTATCTGATCTCAGCTCAGTTAGCATTAAAAACCTCACACTTTTTATTAAAAATTTCAACTGGTTTTCACGGTAGAGGGGGAAGGCACCACCGTCCATAATGGTATCAAAACGGGCCAAAAGGCCTAAGTGGGTTCCATCCGAACCGCCGTTTTAACCTAACCTAGTAAATAAGTGAAGCTCTGGATGGGATACAGTGCTATTGCTTCTTGCTATTTGAGCTACAAACCGGCCCTGAAGTGCTGCGGTAACTTTTCCACGACTTTTTTCTGGTCTATTTTTTAAGGTGCCCCACTCTAAAATTCTTGAGTAGGTACGTTTTTGAAACAACTTCTTGTATAACTTCTACGATTCTTGCAAACTCTCTTTGCTCTGCCTGCTTCCTGCTTTATCACAGTAATAATTATTTTTCTCTGTACTGCTGATAATACAACATGAGGCATTTTGTCAAATATCGCACAGGATCAATTTATTAACTCGACTAAAATTTTACACGTGAAACAAATATTGAGGACACAGCAAAAATTCTTTTAATTTTGTAAGAATGTTACTGTTTTTGTTAATTATCTTTTTGTTTGCATCATGTTTTTACAAAAACAAATTCTCATAAATACTGGGTGATTCTATATAAGTTTGGTTGTGTATATTAATCGTGGAAAGTTAAAATTTGGTTTTTTATTTTTGGAACAATGCTGCCAAATAAATTAAAAATCCATAAGTAAACTGCAAAGAAAAGTCATAGAAAGTAAAATAGCTATTTGTGTATTAAGAGCGCAAAGTGATACATTGTTCTTCGACAAAGGGAGAGTGCCAATGACACTTTGTGCTCGAAATACACACAAATTTTTTTCTACAAATGCAGTTTTTAGACAAAAAAAAATAATTAATACTTTATTTAAAATAAGAAAGTACATAATATTGCTTGTATTTTAATTATAAGATTTTATAATATTTTTAAAAATAATTACTTCAGTTTATCATTCACTATATTGAAATTGAATGTGCAATTATGACAATCTTTAATATTTATTTTGAACCTGATGGTCTATCAGGATATTTCTTCAACATAAATTCTTTCGAAAATTGGAAATCTATGGAACAAGATGTGGATACATGCGGTTTTGAAAATATGTTTTTGGTGGTTTCAATCTTATTTTTGATTGATTCGTCTATATAACCTTCTGCGACATTACTACTTTTCCATCCACCATGTTTCTTTAGTTGTATTAGATCTCCTCCACGATCGAAAACAGTGTCCTGTATATAAAGTATTCTCATGTAATTTCAAATATTTAGCAATTTCACTGGGAATTTTACCGATTGTTTTCATACCCACAACTTGTTTCGTACGTCTACCTTTTTGATAACGTAAAAATAGGCGTTGGGGAGTATTATTGTTATTTTCACAAAGTTGTCTGATTGCAATGTATTTTTTACAAATTAATAGTTAATCACCTGAATTTTCTTCATTATGACTAACAATCGTAAAAACACGGCTAATTCTCGTTTTCTAATATGGAATTCGGACTATTAAAATAAAATCTTTATCTTCTATGTCACCGATCTCCATTTTTACCAATGCATCGCGTCTGCAGGCAGCAGCAATACCCATAATTATAATTACTTATAAAAAAATTAATAGTCAATAGCTTTACAAAATGTTTAAGCTACCCAAATTATTATCAATCCAATAATTCATATTTCTTACGAAATAGAAGGGAACATAACTCGTACATTAAAAAAAAGTGGCCCCGGCCGGAATTAAACCCAAGCGAACAGTTTGAAATGCCTGCGCTTTAGATCCCTAGGCTAATATGACTGCTCACGTAAAGAGTTTCACGCTATTATTCAACTAAGAAACTATTCTAGCTGCTTATCAAACTACAGAGAGTGTAAGGTATAATTAAAATTTACCTTTTTCAGTAGATATTCTTCATCGGTAGCTTCTCGTAGAAATTTGTGAATATCTTCAGTGGTAAA
Source organism: Agelastica alni (assembly GCA_950111635.1). NCBI lineage: Eukaryota > Metazoa > Arthropoda > Insecta > Coleoptera > Chrysomelidae > Agelastica > Agelastica alni. The sequence continues at coordinate 22,844,916 of OX467708.1, forward strand.
TGTTTTGGATTTTTCGCTTTGTATCCAACGGATTGTTTTTTGAGAAATGCGATGAGTTTAGGATACTTATTGATTTCGATGTTATTTTTAACAATCAAGCATGTTCGTATCATCGAATATATGGGCCAAAGAGGTGATGACTTCGAAGTCTTTGATTTTTCTCCAAAATAAGCCAGTAACGCATTTTCTGAATACATAATTGACCTTCTTCGATTGACACCAGGTTATGAATCTATTGTATTGAAATTCATATTTTACTCTCGATATCTCTGGTAGGAGATTTAAAGTAACATTTTTTGCACTTTCTGCTACATCAGGAGGTGTGTTCGATAATTGACTATCACTATTTTCCATGATAAAATAATGAGTAAGTGATGCAAGCGTTTTTGAAATAAGCTGTCACAAAATGACGTTTGTCGGAAAACGTTAACTTTGCGTTAAAATTTGAAAGCGTCAAAGGCTACTTTGCTAAGCAGTTGTAAAAAAATATATTTTTAAACTTTAGATGCAGTTTAAGCGATGCAAGGTATACCTATAAACAAAATAATTAATTTATGTATTAATGTTTTTATGGTGTTATATTAAAGTGACAGTTGGGTACGAAAAATAGTTCATTTAAACAAACTAACTGTAAAAGGATTAGTTTTATGGGAAGGATTAAATAAAAAAAAACAAGAAGCTACTGTTTCAACGTAACAAAGTGTGAAAAACACAAATACTGCCGATTTCCACAAACCTAATGGCTTTAAGATAGATTCTAAGCCGGTCATTTTATTAAAAGGAGAACAAAAAAAAGAAAGGCGCCTTTAAACCCTGTTTTCAACATACAATAATTGGATCGAAGTGCTTTCTCAAAAAAAAATGCCTCTACAGTGTAGTTAGTGCAAAAGGTTTCTTTATACATTTTATATACTAAGTAATCTTATTGCTTGATATTTACAATGTTGCGTTGCATGAGAATTTAAAAAATCAATAATTATCATCGAATTTGTTATAAACATACACGACATTTGTTTGCAATAAATAATAAAGTAGGTAATTTATAATTGTGATAGTGCAATTCTATACATTAAGTCTTTAATTTTTAATTTAATTTTAAAACGATTAAATTTTGGAATAAGATAAGTCTCCATAACGAATATTAATGAATTTCTTAAGACTATAACATTTTCCTGTTTGGACTTGTGTATGTAGCGCATTAATCAAATGCATATTATTAAATCAATTCAATTAAACAAGGAATTTTGGCAGTTAAATAATTTTTTTTTATTGTACAGAAATATTTCTATATATTTTATTTAAGTTTTAAAAATACAATTAAAAAGTTTTATTGATATTAACAACGTTTTTAATTAAATAAGAACAGCCAGAGGTATAAATACTACCTCGCAACTGAAAAAAATCAGAAACCAAGATGGTAGTATGGTAAAAGGAGAGGAATGCATATTAAAGAGATAGAAGGAATACTTCGAAAGTTTATTTGAGAAAGAGGATACACAAATACAGGCTCCATTCGGAGACATGAGTAAAAGTTGCAATGAAAGTGAAATTACTACGACAGAAATTGTGGAAGCGTTGAAAAGTATAAAATTGGGTAAAGCTGCTGGGTACGACAGGATAACAGTTAAAATGCTGAAGGCTGAATAAAGCGTGGTAACTAGTCTGCTGTACCGCCTTTTTAACCTTTGTTGGAGGAGTGGTAGCGTACCAGACGACTAGTGCAAGGCCGTTATCGTGCCGCTTTACAAGGGAAAAGGTTCGCATCAGGACTGTAAGAACTACCGAGGTATTAGTTTACTCAGCATAGTCGGCAAACTGTATGCAAGAATATTGATTAAAAGAGTGACGAATGAAACTGAGAAGATAATATCGTATGTGCAAGCAGAATTAAGAAGGGGTCCTTTCATTACGAGGTATAGTCGAAAAATTCTGAGCTAGAAGTCAGAAGGTCTATTGCGCTTTTATAGACTTGAAAAAGGCCTATGACAGAGTGGTAAGGAGTAAATTGCGGTCGACATTGTCTATGTATGGGGTAAACGGTAGTTTAATACCAGCACTGAAATCACTTTGCGAGGATTCCATTGCTTGTGTCAGGATAAACGGAGCTTACACAGAATGGTTTAACATTGGATAGGGTGTGAAACAGGGATATGTGACTTTGCCATGGCTGTTTAACTTATGGGTACATAGAAGATTGTTTAAAATATTTGAAAATGAGTGCGTATGGATTAAAAATGAATGATTTAATCGTCAAATGCCTTCTTTACGCCGATGATCAAGTCATATTAGCGTCATCTGAAGAGGGGTTAATGTAATGCACAATGCCCTGAAAATCAAAGGGATAAAAATAAATGTAAGTGAGATAAGAGAACGCTGTGGTATAAAAGAAGATGTGGTTACAAAGATAGATAAAGGAATGCTTAGATGGTTTGGCTACGTAGAAATGATGGATGAAGGAAGATTGACGACATAAATTTATAAGGCGACTGTGAATGGACAAGTCGGTAGAGGTCGACCTCGGCGAAAATATCTCGATCAGATCAACATTATTTTGAAGAAAGGACAGGTCAAGAGTACCAACAGCCGACGAGCATGTATGACAGCACTGATGAAAGTAGAAGAAGCAAAGGATGTGTGTAAGAACCGTAGCAAGTGGAAAAAGGGAAAAAGGCGTGACTATATGTATGTATGTTAATTAAATAAATAAATTATTTTTGTGTAATTAAGGAAAAGTTGGGCATTAAATTTTTTTTTGGAAATTTCCCTATTCTCCAATTTGTTAGTTCTTTTGCATTTATTAGTTTTTTTTGCATTTATTTAATGGTGCCAAAATATGTTTTAAATATCCCTCTAAAATGATGCATAACTTTCAGGTTCTATGTAAATAGCCAGGTAGTGTAACATTTCCTTTTTTAAAACATAAAACCTTTTTTGTGAGATATATGTGGGTACGAGGATTAATAGCCTCGTTGCATGCACACATTTTTGTCCACTCTAATGACATTAAACGATTATTTGTTTTTGTTTGCAGCATTCATTTATGACTAAAAAGAGGTTTGTGTAAAATCTTTTTTTTTAAAGATAAGAAAAAATGTATAAATACTCTTGTTTTTATTAAATCTTTAAATATCTATTTGTCACCTGTTCAGAATAAGAGTTTTATATACTTTTTTGGAAGTTTAATGCCTTTGAGATAAGCAGAAGATGCATTCTTCTTAACCTATTAAATTTTAAAACACTGAATATAATACTTTAACAAATACTCGTAAAAGGTTTAAAAATAATGATTTTTCTATTAAATTTGAATACTAAACATATTGTTACGATTTTTAGTCTTGGGTTCGTTAATTTACAACACTCAATACAAAAACGAAACAATTTATTATAATCTTTCTATATGTAATACGATAAACTCTTATTTAAATAAATGACTTAGATATTCACTTTACAAGTCTTCATGTTCACAAAACTATACTTTAACTTAAATTTCTTGAAACAATCTTTTCAAAAACTATATAACTTTTTAACTTACTAACTAACTAACTAACTAATTTTTTTGCGGCTCCGCGATCTTTTAAATAGGTATGAACAATATTATATTTACTTAGACCAAAGGTGCTCTAACGGTCGATCGCGAGTGCTTTTTGAGTCGATCGAGAAAAAAAATTCCGATATAGAACTATTTAGACAGATTTTGTTTTAGTAGGTAGGTAACTAAAACAAATTTATTGAATGAACTATCAAAATTTATTCGATCCACAATTGGGCCAGAATACCCCCTAATCTTTCTTTTCTTAAAGGAACGCGCGGTACTGGTCAAAGAAAAGTCGCGTTTTTTATTTCCGCCACTTTTTCTAGAAACTTCGGGCGGCGTGTTTAACAGGAACATTCGAGACTTTGTTCGCGCTGATATAAAATTGCGCCTGTAGGAATCGGAGTCAGTCTGTGTTGTAACTTGAAGGCAATACGTCGATACAAAGTTTATTAATAAATATTACAAAATGAGTGCGGCGAAGAAAAGTAATACGTATCATTTTAATAATGATTGGTAGGAAGATGCAATATCTAAGCGTGGTAACTTAGAGAGGCATCATAAAACGGTTAATAAAAACTATGAAAAGGATTTTTCCTCACAAAGTGAATTAAGAAAAGTATATCATTTGATAACTTGTTTAAAAAATAAAACCATGTTCACAAGACCAGCCAGACAATCAAAAGCTGCAACGATAGCGTCATTTAAAATATCTTATATATTGGCGAAACAAAAAAAACCGTTTGGAGATGGATCGATTATGGAGGAAGCATTTATTGACGCGGGTGTGACATTATTTGGAGATTATAAAAATAAAAAAAGAGATTATGTCTGCTATTAAAGAACTTTAGCTATCCCGTCTAACTGTCACAAGGCGTTTTGAAGTTATGTGTCAACATTGGTTAAACATGATATTATGGAAAGTACATCCACCGATATGATAGATACTGCCCAGCTGTGTATTTTTATTCGTATGGCATTCAATGACATGTCGTCTAAGGCAGAGTTTTTGACAATGATTCCTCTGAAAGAAAAGACCCGTGGCGAAGATATATATGAAGTTTTCTTTAATTTTGTAGCAAACTAATTAGTGTGCAATACAACCGATGGAGCACCAGCAATGAGTGGAAACAAAAACGGTTTTGTGGCATTGTGTCGAGCTAATGACAATTTTCCTTCGTTTTTCTCCTTCCATTGCATTATGCATCAACAAGTTTTGTGTTCAAAAGTTTTAAACATGGAGGAGATTATGGGCATTGCAATAAAAATTGTGAATTCCATCCGTGCACGTAGCTTGCAACGACGGTTCTTTAAATTGCAGTTAAAAGATAGTGAGTCAGCTGAACACACTGCTTTAGTTCTTTACACGGACGTCAGGTGGTTGAGTCGCGGGAATATACCTTAAAAGGTTTTAAGAATTATTGCCCGAAATAACAGCGTTTCTGAACGAAAGAGGTGATGACACTTAGATGCTGAAAATCGGAAAATGACTGACAGATTTGGCATTTTTGACAGACATCACAATGCATTTAAACACCATTAACTTGGAGCTTTAAGGTAAAGGAAAAACTTTTATTGAGATGATAAGCGCAATAAACGCATTTAAAAGTAAGTTGCAACTTATGATAGATCAAATGAAAAGCAAGGTTTTGAAACATTTTCCGTCTTTAAAAGCAAGGATTTCTCAGTCGAATTATCATATTTACGAGGCAGAATTTACGAATATTTTGGATCAATTTGAAACACGTTTTTACCATTTTAGAGTTTTATGAGTTATTTTTTTTCGTGTAAAAACATTGAGGAATTAGCTACTGAAATAGCAAGTCAATTTAACATTGACTCATGTTCTGTTGAAAATAAGTTATTACAGATTTCAATAGATATACATCTCAAAGCCACAGCATCTGATTCTGGTCTTTTATATATGAAGATAAATATCCGATTTTGAGGCAAATCGCCCTTTAACTGTCAGCAATGTTTGGGTCAACTTACTTGCACGAGTCTGCATTTTCTTAAATAAAGATAATTTAGTCAAAATATCGCAATCGATTACCTAACGAACATTTGTCATCATGCTTGCGATTAGCACTCGGTAATTACGTACCATCTTATGAAACGCTTCAACATCCAAAGTTTAATACTAGAACTCTTTTGTTTTGTAACATGCAATAAACTTGCAATTTCGAATAATTCAGAGCTTTTTCATTAATATTTTAGAGCAGACCTACACTAACCTTGACTAAAAAATGCATTTTGTGCGGTAAAACTAATAATCATGCCACGTATGTACCCTACATAGACGACAAACCTGCATCACTTATACTTGCGGCCTCTCAGAGTCGATCGATCGTAGTCTAACAATATTGAGGTAGATCGCCAGCAGTTCAAGTTTGAGCACCCCTGACTTAGACGCTAAAAAATAGATCCTTATTTAATTTTAATTTTAATTTTTTAAACATTTAAATTAATTATAATTGTTTATTGGATTATTTAAGGTGCAGTAAGATTTAATCAAATTCTTATTAGTCAGTAGAGTTCATCCCAGTTATTTAAATTTTGTTGTTATTTTTGTTATTTTAGAATCGCCACTTATTTAAATAACCTAAAAAGCCAACAAAATATTAACTTAAGCAAAATCTTTATATTTTTATTATTTTATCGGCTGCAATATTAAAAGACGTGTTTAAAAATTTCTGAATCCATCTCTTATTGCAACTTTGAACTGTTCTGATAAATATTTATTTTAATTTTTGAGTATTTGAGCTTTATTATAATTGCAACTGAGGGATAAAAGAAAATTGAAATTGCTGAGCTTGCCTAACGATGCGATTACCGAACAAAAATAAGTATTACAAAAGATTTACGGATTTATGTGAAAAGAAGTGAAGCCAACAAAATATTAACTTGGATAAAATCTTTATATTTCTAATATTTTATCGGCTCCAATATTGAAAGACGAGTTCAAAAATTTCTTAATCCATTTCTGATTGCAACTTTGAACTGTTCTTATAAATATTTATTTTAATTTTAGAGTATTTGAGCTTTATTATAATTGCAACTGAGGGATAAAAGAAAATTGAAATTGCTGAGCGATGCGATTACCGAACAAAAATAAGTATTAAAAAAAATTTACGGATTTATGTGAAAAGAAGTGAAACCCTCACTTTTTATAATAGCCAACAAAATATTTTAAAATTTAATAACACGATTACCTGAACATTTTATTACTTCCAAACAAGAACTAATCCGAACATTTAAAGTGTAATTAACTTTTAAAACATTTTTATCCGTAAGGAAAGCCATTTGTTTAAAATGGATTTAAAATTACCCACAAAATGGTAAACACAACCAAAATGCTAAACGTTTCCTTTTAAATATCCATTTTTTTTATAATGTAAATAATATGTAAATAATAATAAAATACTACTTACTAATTCATACATACTTTGCCGATGATCCTTTTTTTTTAAATATCCCTTACGGAATATTTTTAACATTATAATCTGATCGGAGTTGGATCTGTTGAGTTGCTTTCTAATTACATAAAATAAATACTTGGAAGGTGACCTTTTGTGATGATTCTTTATTGACAACTTCGTTCTGACAAAATCTTGCGTCATAATGACAATAACACCATACAAAAAATATAACATGTACAATATGAGACAATAAAGTACAGCATGTCCCAACATTCTCCGGCCCCAAGCTTATTCCTCACCCAACCTTGCTGGAACCTTCAAGATTCGACCAAACCTTGATCTTTCGACTGGGTTTTCATTCTTCTCTTCCCTTTTCTTATTCTTTTGTTTCTTTTCTGTAGTGATAACTTCTTTACTGTTTGATTCTGATGCTGTTCCTAATTCTAATTGATAGATCCTTTGGAATGGCCTAATTGTTATTCCGTTCTTCGTTTTTACTTTAGCGACCTGGCTAACTCCATCTTTTCCATCATAAATTTCTAATATTCTTCCCATTGGCCAAAGTACCCGTTTTAGATTATCTGCTCCAACCAAAACTACATCACCAACTTTGATCTGCTCCGTCTTCTTCCTGTGACCTTTATTAACTAACTCTGCAAGATACTCATTTTTAAATCTTTCCCGTAACGAATTTCGAACATTTTGCAAATGTGTTAAACGACCTTTTAAAAATGCCGCGTCTACCTCGTCTAAATCCGCAACTTCACCCAAAAAATCTTTTCCTAACGACTGCGAATGTATAGGCCTTAAAAACCTTGCAGGACTAAGAACCTCCCACTCATCGGCGCTGGAAACATAGCTGAGTGGTCGTTCGTTAATTACTGCTTCTACATCGCAAAGCACAGTGTATAACTCAACATAATATAACGATGCTTTCCCGAACGATCGACGCAATAGTTCTTTTACAACCCTTACTAATCTCTCCCACCATCCGCCCCAATTATGTTGAGTTGCTTTCTAATTACATAAAATAAATACTTGGAAGGTGACCTTTTGTGATGATTCTTTATTGACAACTTCTTTCTGACAAAATCTTGCGTCATAATGACAATAACACCTTAAAAAAAAATATAACATGTACAGTATGAGACAATAAAGTACAGCATGTCCCAACAGGATCAATAAATAATTTTTTTCTAGCATAAAATAATACAGTTTAAACTCAACTAAGGTTGTACTCACTAGTCTGCCTTAGGTTTCTAATAACTTACTACACTAATAAATAAACGTGTAACTACGCACTGTGCTCTGCTTTTAACTATTACTACAGCAACTCAAACGGCTTGGTCCTCTTGAGTCTTCTTATCAAATTGGCGTTATCGAGGAGCTGGATTACCTCGGTGTTCACATGCTGGAGAAGTCTTTGCTCATGACTTCTAGCAATTTTGGAGATGCTCTGGTTAACTGTGTCTATTTCTAGGTCCCGATGAAGGTCACAGTTACGAAAGTACCAAGGTGCATCGACGATGTTTCTCAGAACTTTATTATGAAATCTTTGAATATTTAAAATGTTGCATTTGCTAGCACAGCCACATAGTTGAATGCCGTAGGTCCAAACCGGTTTTAAAACTTGCTTATACAGGAGCAATTTATTGTAGATGGACAGCTTGGAATTTCTTCCAAGCAACCAATACATTTCTGTATTTTAAGCCAAATTCTTTTTTTTTCACATGGACTTTTCAGCATAGTCTTGTATTTAGGTGCATGCCCAGGTATTTTGCTGAATCCGCAAGCGGAACCTGGACGTCGTTGATTCTTTTTTTTTTTTTTTTTTTTATGTTCTGGTTCCCACGAAAAGGGATATCCTGTAATGTTCAGAGAACATCGTGGGAACCAAGGGAAAGAAGGTAGGAGTTGGTGTTCTTCTTAAATTTCTGGAGGTTGTATGCCTCGGGGAACACCTCCCTAGGCAATGAGTTCCAAAGCCTCGCAATTCGTTGGATGAATGAGTCTTTGGAAAGTGATGTTCTGCAGGTCTCCAAAGTGACCACGAAGGGGTGTGAAGACTGAACTTGACGGGTTAATCTCGAAGAGACTGCCAAAGGAGGAACGATTGTTGATATTTCAGAAGAGCATCGCCCATGAAAATATCTATAAAATAGAGACAAATCGCCAACTTTTCTACGGTGTTCCAGACAAGTGAGCGAGTTTGTAAGCGAGGCATCACCGACGAGACGAATTGCCCTTTTTTGGACAGAATCCAGTAGCTTCAGGATATGTTTAGGTGCTGCACTCCAAATATGGGAACAGTACTCCAGTACAGGTCGGATCTGTGCCTTATAGATCATAAGCAGCTGACTGGAGGTGAAATAGCTCTTGGCACGAAACAAAAAACCAAGTTTTTGGGATGCACTTTTGGCAATGGACCTCACGTGATTTTCCCAGGAAAGGTTATTGCTGATAGTAATACCGAGCATCGATATGGATGACTTCAGTGGTATGGTTACTCCTGACAAAGTTATGTTAGGCACAGTGAGATCGGCTTTTCTAGAGAAAAGACATGCTTGTGTTTTGTTTGCATTGAATTCTACCAAGTTATTGGATCCCCATTCGAGAATTGTTGCCAAGTCCATATTTATATTGTTAACATTTTTTCCTCGTTCATTTCTGGTTTCACGGGAGAGAATGCGGTATGGAGGGTACTATCATCGGCAAAGCTGTGTAGGGGACATGAAGTTGCTTTCAATAGGTCGTTGATGTGAAGTAAAAATAGTGTTGGTGCTAGAATGGATCCTTGCGGAACACCAGCATTTATGAGTAGAGTGTCAGATGAAACTCCATCGACCACTACATGGAGAGACCTGTTTGAGAGAAAACTAGCAAGCAGAGAACACAGCTGAGGGGGCAAGCCATAAGATGGAAGCTTGGCGAGGAGTCCCTGGTGCCAAACTCGATCGAACGCCTTGGAGATATCTAATGCCACAGCTAAAGTTTCTCCATACTTTTCAATAGATAGCTGCCATATATGTGAGACGTATGCGAGCAGGTCACCAGTTGATCTCTGATGGCGGAAGCCATATTGCCTATCATTGATAATTCCTGAGTCTTCCAGATATTTCATGAGCTCGATGTTGATGGCTTTTTCCATGACCTTTGAAATAATAGATAGCAGTGCGATAGGTCTGTAGTTGCTAGGTAGGGTCTTTTTGCCTTTTTTAGGGACTGGCTGTACTCTTGCAATTTTCCAATTGGACGGAAATACTCCCAAATTGTAAGAGTGGTTGAACAACTTACAAAGAACAGGTGTTAGTTCGGAGGCACATTTCTTGAGAACAATCGGCGGGATTCCGTCAGATCCACAGGCTTTGTTGGTGTTGAGACCCAGCAAAATCTTTCTGATAGTACGTTGGCGAAAGGTGATCTCGGGCATGTGACTGTCAATAGGTGTAATGTTCGAGGGTTGTTTTCCCGAAGAATCCAGAGTGGAATTTCCAGCAAATAGGTGCGCAAATATATTGGCTTTTTCCTGGGCAGTCGTTGCTAGTGTTCCATCTTCATTGGTTAGGGGAGGAAAAGAGCTGGAAGTGAAGTTTCTTCCCACAGCTTTAGCGAAAGACCAAAATGAACGGGATCCGTTAGGACATTCAACAAGTTTTGATCTTATTTTGGCATTATGAGCATCTTTTGAACATTCTATTGTCTCTTTGCATATGCCTCTAGCCTCAACATATGCTGCTCTGGTCTCAGGTTCCGGATTTTTTTGCCATCGATGGTATGCTGCCTGTTTGGAAGCCACAGCTCTAGAGCAGTTTCTGTTAAACCAGGTCTTATCGGATGATGTTCTTCTTTCGGTATTCGGTATGTAAGTTTGCATCCCCAACATGATGATTTCAGAAATTGTCTCAGCACATCGTGTTGGATCTACTGAGGAGAAACAAACTCTCTTCCATGGAAACGCTGAGAAAAACATACGAAGACCCTCCCAGTCGGCCGAATTGTAATGCCACATGAGACGGGGTGGTATTGTGCTGCTCGATGGTAAATGGAAAGAGCATGTTGTGGAGATGAGGGTGTGATCAGAGTTTCCAAGTGGGGCACAAACTTCTATTCTATACGGGTCAGGATTGGTGGTGAGGAAAAGATCTAGTGTATTGGCAGCCTGGTTGTTGACATCAGGGATGCGGGTTGGTAGCTCGACCAGTTGTTCTAGACCATGAGTGATGGCGAAGGCCTCAGCTTGACGACCTGCATCATCAGTTTTGTTTGAGAATTTGAGCCAGGCAGCGTTATGTACATTAAAGTCCCCCATGATAATGGTTTCAGCTGTTGGATGGTTCTCCTGAATGTAGTCCAAATTGAGTGATAAAAACTCAAAGAGGTTGTTATATGAAGGTTCATTAGGTGATAGGTAAAGGCAGCAGAGGAACTTAGTTACTTTGGTATCAGATAGCTTAAACCACATCACATCAAAGTCTTTCGGTTCCAAACTCTCTTCACGCTGGCATAAAAGGTTAGCCTTAGCGTAAAGGCAGACTCCACCTTTGAACCTGATTCGAGAATGGAGTTCGTAACCAGGACAAAGCATATGGACCTTGTTGGTGGACGAGTTTACTTGTGTTTCTGTTAGAGCCAGAATATCCGGTTTTTTCGTCTGTAGGTGATGGTGGACGTCATTGATGTTCTTGTTGAGTCCACGGATGTTGCAAAAATTAATCTTTAATGTTGAGTCCCCTCGAGTACCTCTCGCCCGGAAATCCGAATGGAGAGGTATTTTGCTTCCGGAGTGTTTTACTCTAGGAGACTTCATCATTATTACTATTAGGATGCACCTGAAGATAATAAAGGAGAAATTGGGGAAAAGGAAAGAGGGAGACCGGAAAGTATCGACCGAACACTGAAACATGGAATGATCCATTTCACAGCACACAAAGTCGATTTGGTGGTATTTCACCGGGCGATGAGACCATCTTCCACCTACGGTTATCCTTTTAGTCGCCTCTTACGACAGGCAGGATTTACCCTGGGGCTATTCTGAAGCCGACCCCATACAGCCTAATAGGGATTTGACGTTTTTGCTTGTTAGTGAAATCTACGTGTATATATTTGTTTTTATTTAACCTGATATGCGAAGTTTTAGTCCAATTGTTAATTCTTTCTATCGAGGTTTCGAGCTTTTCAGCAGCCTCTTCGTGATTGTTTTTAACTGCAATGATTGCGGTATCATCTGCAAAAGTTGCAATCGTGTTCTGTTCAAGGTCTAATTTGTCACTGGTATAAAGCAAGTAAAGTATTGGGCCTAGTACGCTACCTTGTGGCACTCCTGCTTGTGTTTGATTTAGGTCAGAGTAGGCATCTCCTTGCTTAGTTCTAAAATATTTTTATGAAAAGTATGAAGTTAGGAGTTTCGAGTACCGTTGAGGCAAAAACTTCTTCATTTTATGGATTAGACCCTCGTGCCAAACTTTATCGAAAGCTTGAGCTACATATAAAAAAAGATAGTAGAGCAAACTTTCTTTTCTTTAAGTTATTTTTCTTAATGTTCGTGATTATGTGAACCTGATCTATTATTTCCTGTGGAAAGCGACAAAGAGACTAAAAAGGCCCATCATTCAAAACCCTCCAGTTAGAAATTCAGGTGGAAGTTGGGCTCGGAATAATCAACAGGGCAAACCGGGAAAACAACCCCCTATGAAGTTTCGCCATATAGGCCTATATCACTGTTGCCTGTAATTTCGAAATTATTTGAAAAAATGATACTCAAACGGCTAAAACCAATCATTAAAGAACATAATTTGATACCTTCACATCAATTTAGATTCAGGAAAAACCGCTCCATCATAGACCTTTTCAAATAAAAATATTAATTTTTAGGGTTGTTAATTTGAAGACTAAATGTTTGTTTTTAAATATATCTTACAAAAACTCTACAACTTAATAAAGATATAATGAATTAATAAAGATACATAAACCATCCAAAGTAAAAGTGTGCACAATCGGATCTTTATCTCAGACCGTGCGTAAAGGTTACTAGGTAATGGCTTCAATAAACAAGATTTATGTCAAATTTTATCATGAATAAAAATAATTTCAAATAAATATTAAATGAATGGATGCACCAAAATAACGAAGATTTATAAATTTTAAACATAAAAGGTACGTGTACATTAGCAAGAAACTTGAGACATTTATTGCGAAAGTAGATGTCAACATCTGTGATAATATGTACTAGACCAGTGGTGCGCAACCTTTTGTATAAAAGTGGCCAGAATAAGATATAGATTTCGTCCACGGGCCGTAGTAGTTTATTGACACATCTTTGTTACTTTTTTTTTCTAAATAAATAATTAATAATAATAAACCAAAGGTTATTATGTACTACATTTATTTCTCTTATTATTTGTAATGAATTACAAAGAAAGGAAAAAATAAGTAAGTATTAATTGTAACGGAAATTTTTCCTAAACGACTGTGATAGTAAATCATTATAGCGGTACTGGCATATTAAAGAATTTATTCTAATTTCACAGCCGCCACTAATCATGTTCTCATCAAATAGCAATTGATAACGGCTAATACTATTTACAATTTGTTATTAAAAAATACGGATTGTTGAGTCTAGCGTTCAGCTCAACAGAAAAATAGGTGATAATTCTATAGTAGATTTATGTGTAAAATTTATAGTATACTTGGTAAGTATATTTTAATTCTATTTTTACATTACTTTTCCGTTGTGTTTAAATTGTATACTGTATGTTTTCTTTGGAGAAGTAATACTGATTTTTATTTATTTGTTAAAAAATTTTAATTTAAGTCGGCATTGATGGCAAGTTTTATAGTTTGTTTCGATTTTGTTTAAATTTTTAATGCTAAAAGAGTTGCTATTATTGTCGAAATTATTATTTTGTTATTATTAGTTTAATTTATTGTAGTAAACGACTTTTCTGATGTTTTGGAAACTCGCCTATTTGAACGTTTTGGATTTTCTGGTGTTTTGGAATCTCTCCCTTTTCGGATATTTTTGGATCTTCACTTTTTGGATATAATATTTCTGGATGTTTTCAATTTACTATTTTTTCGCCTTTCAAAATTTTGGATTTTCGCCTTTCTACGTTTCGGATCCTTTCCGGAGTTTTCGACTATTCGACGGATTCGATGAGTCGACGTTTTTTTTTTACCTTTAATGTACTTGTTTATTTTGTTTTAATTTTTTTTTCAGGTTTCTTTAAGCAGTTTTTTTTGTAATAAACCAGTATTTATATTTCTAGTTTTTTATTGTTTCCGAAAGAAAAAAGGAGTGATAGCAGCATTGAATCCGGTCGAAATACGTTGCTCGTTTTACAAGTACTAAATTAAATAGTTCAGTTGAATTTTTTTTAAAATTTTTACCTACTTTTAGTAAAATCACTTGGCGCCCTTACGTGGTTTAGCATTCATTGAGTTAGTTTTTTTAGAAAAAAAAAGAATAGATAGATCCGTGAATTGCCCTGTCTATTCCCTCAAATTTAATTCAACTGAGAAATTAAGACACACAACCCTGAGTTTAGTTTTCTTTAGAATAAATTTTTTGAAATAAAATAAAAACGACTTATTTCTTGAGAAGAAAAAGAGTAATTCTTTTTCTTCTTATTTCGCCGTCTCCTTACGAAGGTTGGCGATAAAAATGGCCAGTGTGGACTTGGAAACAGCTGCTCGGAAGATCTCTGCGGATGTGCGCCCAAACCACCTGCTGATGTCCTTCAGCCATGAGTTCTGGCGCCTTCCGATGGATATTTTTCCTGAATCTTCCCTTCGATGATAAGTTTCAGGATTTCGTATCGGCTGCCCCTCATAATATGTCCAAGATACTGTGTTTTTCTTTCTTTTATCGTTTGTAGCAGTTCTTTTTCTTTGTTCATACGTCTTAGAACTTCTATATTGGTTATCTTCAGTGTCCAAGAAATTCTGAGCATGCGTCGATAGAGATACATTTCAAATGCGACGATTCTCTTCTCTGTTATGGGATGAAAGGTCCAGCTCTCACTGCCGTATAGAAGGACAGAGAACACATAGCAACGGAGCATGCGTGTTCTGAGCTCCAAGCTCAATTCCAATCTAGTAAAGAGCTTCTTCATACCAGCGAAGACCTTCCTCGCCTGTTCTATTTTGGATCTGATTTCACTTTTAGGGTCGCAATCCTGATCTATCAAAGTGCCCAGTTATTTAAAGGAGGAGACATGCTCTACATCTTTGCCTTTTATGGTTATATTTTTATGTGTTTTGGAAAAGACAATGGTCTTGGTTTTGGATATATTCATGAAAAGACCATATCGTTCGCTTTGTTTGACTATTTTATGGATCATTTTCTGTAATTCACTTGGAGTGCTGGCTATAATGACGGTGTCATCCGCGTATCTTAAGTTATTTATTACCTTCCCATTCTTTAATATTACTCCTGTTGTTTCGTCAAGTGCTTCTCTAAATATTGCTTTCGAGTATATGTTAAAAAGAAACGGTGAAAAGACGCAGCCTTGCCTCACTCCTTTCATGATCGAGACGTTTTCTGACGTTTTGCCGTTTATTCGGATTGTGGCCGATCGTCTCCAATATAGGTCACTAATCACACGAATGTCCCTATTATCTATACCTAAGTAATTACGAAAAAATAAAAATAAATGAAAACAAATTTTAATTAATGCGACTTCTGACACTGTATATATTTTGATAGGAAATCATTGTTCGGTTCGATTTCAATAGTGCTTAAACGCAAGCTGTTTTCCAAACCCATATCAGTTATGGAAGTTCTGTACTTCGATTTTAGATTCTTCATTTTGTAGAAGAGCTGTTCACAACGATATGTTTAGCCAAATAAAGAGTAAATGTACTTCGCATTATCAACTAAATTCGGAAATTCTTCGGCCGGTAGATTTTTATAAAAGTCGTGTAAAGGTGCGAAATTATATGTTTCTCCTAAATCTGCCCTTTCTTTGAGATCCTAAAGTTCCATTTAAAACTTTTCTGGGACATTTTCGATTTCAGTAATGGAAGAGGGCAAATAAAATAAATACTTTTCTTGTTAAAATCTTAAAAATTTTGAATAATGATCTTTGATTTTTTAAACCAAAATGTGGGGATTATATTTGTTACAATAATTAGATAATGTTGAAAAATAGAAGATATTATTTATTTATATAGGAGTGCCACATAATACATACATATAGTCACGCCTTTTTCCCGTATGGGTAGGCAGAGACCACTTCCTTCCACTTCCGCTACGGTTCTTACACACATCTTTTGCTTCCTCTACTTTTATCAGTGCTCTCATATATGCTCGTCGGTTGTTGGTACTCTTGACCTGGCCTTTCTTCAAAACAATGTTGATCTGATCGAGATATGCTCGCCGAGGTCGAATGATTTTTAGGGCATCATGCATAACATTAACCATCGCCTGCAACTCCTCTTTAGATGACGCTAATATGACTTGATCATCGGCGTAAAAAAGGCATTTGACAATTAAATCATTCATTTTTAATCCATACGCACTTTCTTTCAAATCTTTTAAACAATCGTCTATGTACAAGTTAAACAGCCATAACGATATAAAACCAGTCCGTGCAAGCTCCGTTTATCCTGACACAAGCAGTGGAATCCTTGTAAAGTGATTTCAGTGCTCGTATTAAACTACCGTTCACCCCATACATAGACAATGTCGAACACAATTCACTCACCACTCACCACTCCGTCATAGGCCTTTTTCAAGTCTATAAAAGCACAATAGACCTTCTGACTTCTAGCCAATAATTTTTTGACTATACCTCATAATGAAAAGACCTGATCCAATCATTTCCTTCCTTTTCTAAATCCTGCTTACACATTCCATATAATCTTCTCAGTTTCATTCGTTACTCTTTTAATCAACATCTTTGCATACAGTTTGCTGACTATGCTGAGTAAACTAATATCTCGGTAGTTCTTACAGTGCTGCTGCGAACCTTTTCCCTTGTAAAGCGGCACGAATAACGGCCTTGCACCAGTCGTCTGGTACGCTACCACTCTTTCAACAAAGGTTAAAAAGGCGGTAATATAATATCCTATAATATCAACATAGAACGCCAGGTCTGACAACGATCCTTCATCATTAAATTATTGAATTGAAATTCCTTTCATATCCATGAATGGTTTTATTTAATTCTTTAAATCATAAATTTATTTTTAAACGGTTACTCTTCAAAGCCATCAAAGTGGACAATAATGTTGAACTTTTGTATAGTCATTTTTAACATTAATTGGCAATTTTCTAAATTCTCGATGACTTAATGCTGTTGTGTTAATTATATACGACAGACATTCAAGTTCTCTAATTTCATAGATTTTGCACATAGATTTTCTTGATGGAAAATGCAATGAAAAATAAATAACTTAAAAATTTCTCTTCTTCTATTTCTTGTTTAAATGAGTCACTACGTGACTGCACGAGAGATTCCCCGAAAGAAGAAATAAATTGCCAAACATTTCTAACAATAATAATTGAACATACTCGAAGTTAGTGCCACGTTAATACCAAGTTATGAATAAAAATTCTGCTGTTTAATTAAAACAAGACAAATTATAACGAAAATTAAGCTGTAAATTTATCATTTTTTTTTAAGTTGGGTACTAATCAAATTTAATTTTTTTTTTTTGAAAATATGTGATATTTTTTCTAAAAAAAGATCTCGTGGGCCGGAGGTTGCCCTCCGTTGCCTTATACCAAATTTCGAGAGGTCGTACGCAGCAACAGTGACGTTTAATAATTAAATTAAGTGTCAACTGACATGAACCTATTTACTCGATAAAATGCACTAAAATTATTGTAACGAACCTCAAGCTATGTTGCATTTATGCTAATAAATACTCTTCTTCTTCTTTAGGTGCCCTGTCCTCCTCGGACGTTGGCAATCATCAGCGCTATCTGAACCTTGTTTACAGCTCGGCGGAATAATGTCTTAGTGCTCACTCCATACCATTGTCTTAAGTTTTTTAGCCAGGATATCTTTCTTCTACCCGGGCTTCTTCGTCCTTCGATCTTTTCGTTCTATAATAAGCTTTAAAAGTCGATACTTGTCATTCCTTAAGATGTGACCAAAATACTCCAGTTTGCGCTTTTTTAGTGTAAACAGAACTTCCAGCTACTTGTCGAGGCGTTGAAGTACCTCTGTGTTAGGCACTCTTTCTACCCAGGAGATTCTTAATAGCCTCCTGTACGTCCACATTTCAAAGGCATCCAATTTTTTGTACATCGCATCTTTTAAAGTCCAAGCTTCCATTCCATAAAACAGTATACTGAACACGTAACGCGTAAGGATCGCGCAGAAGCAAGCTTAAATTTCTGCTGCAAATAAATATTGTATAACACAATGCATAATCGCTTTGAAAGCATTAGTGAAATAATATACTATTTTCTTTTTTAGTACCATAATATTCTTGTACATACTCAGGTATGATTAATAATCCAAAATTTATAAGATATTGATTTAAGGTTTATATAAATTCGATTTTGTACCTCTATTATGTTGTAAAAGATTTAAATTTGTCACGTTATACATTAAAGTTTTTTGATTTGAATCACCGTACGATTCCAAAATTTACATAAAAGTAATATTACACGGTAATCTGCACAATATCGCACAAAATAATACTCGTATTTCTTGTAAGTTGCAACCAAAAGTAAATTGTAAAGACACATATATGTGAAACAAAAACAAGTTTTGTTAAAACTGCGCGAATGATTGGTAGAAAGTCTAAACTCACCTTTGACATATAGCTTTTACTGTACAAACAATGTGGCCCTTTAATGGAGAACAAAATTTGGCAATGTTAAAACATTGTATTGACACAAATATTTTTTAAAAAAATGACCACACGTTACACACAATTCATAGATTTTTTTAAGTTTTATGGTTTTTTAAACATTAACGTAAAAATTCTTGGACCCCCTATATATATCAAATAATTAGATTAAACCCAGTTATTTTCTTTACCGTGGTAAACAATTACATGTATTTAGGGAACCAAACAGACAATAAAAATATGTCGATAACGAGTCCTTGCATTATTATTAATGTTTTTACAAAATATTGGTAGTGATAGCATATGCAGCCAAGTGACGTTTCATTTTTGTGATTATAATGAGAGGTCGTGAAATTTCTGCGTTTAATCGGACAAGAATAACTGCAGGAAACTCTAATCATCAGATATCGAAAATCTTGGGCATTCCTAGATCATCTATCGTGCGAATAGTACACAGATATCAAAAATTTGATATAGTGTAAAACAAACCACGTATTGGACGTCCTCGAGGATCGTTATTTGGAGCAATTTGCCCGCAAACACCGCACAGCTTCAGCTTCAGCTCTCATTAGCCACTTTCAGTGTACGTTTATCCATGTTATATCGACACCTACAGTTTGAAGACGACTCCATCATGCAAATGTACATGCTAGAAGAGCATTACGGCTCCACACTCTACTTCCAAGACATCGTGCTGCCCGTCCTCAGTGGGCTTCAGTAGGCGCGAGAACACAGGGGTTGGCTTTTGCAGCAGTGGAGGTGGGTGTTATTTACAGACGAAACCAGAAATGGACTGGTGAGTGATGACAATCAGCAAAAAGTTTGGAGAGAATAAGGTCGTCAACAGCGACTTAATTTTCCCCGCGAAGTTGCCCCCTATCAAGGAGGTACCGTAATGTTTCGAGGGGGAATAATATTTAACCGCCGTACCCCATTAATTCGCATTCCACAGAATATGACCAGCCAAATTTACGTCGAACAAGTTATTACGCTCATTATCTACCCCATACATAACGAATTAGGTGAACATTTTGTGTTTATGGACGACAACGCCCAACCGCATCGCGCAAGAAGGATTCAGGATACACTTGAAGCAGGACATAACAGTAGATTGAATTGGCCCGCTAGTTCGCCTGATATGATTTCCATTTGATATGAATTCCATTGAAAACATGTGGAATTACATTGCTAGAGCCATTCACGATCGAATCAACCTACCTCAGACTGCAGATGAGTTAGTCGTAGCAGCTGCAGAGGAATGGAACAATATTTCATAAGACACTATCAACCGCTTGATTATTTCAATGCACAGACGTCTCGATATGTGTCGATATAGGTCATACCGAATATTTGTTTATTTTTTTTGATTTAATAAATTTTGTCAACAAATTCACACATTTGTTAGTTTTTAATTTTTTTAGTGAAAAATACTTCTTTCACAAAAAATAGATTCAGGAAACAATATACTTTTATAAATATATTTTGTTTTTCTAACAAGACATTTCTTTAACAAGGCTGAGTGGGGGTCCAAGACTTTTGACGTTGTGTGTTTAATGAAGGTTTATAGGTACAAGTTTTTTTATAAAATATCATAATACCCCACCTTTCTGTACATTTTGTACAGTTAACCAAATCCGTTCCTAATTTTCTTAAAAGCTAGTATGTTTACTAAAACAGACAAAAACACATTTATGTTTACGAGTTTATTAAATATTTATAAAACTTAAGAGCTTCGAGTAAGAATTGTGAATAAAAATATAAATTAAATTTCAAAAAGAAAACCGATTTTACCTGGGAAGGACTAACTTTATTTCGGTCCACTAATTTCTCTTATACTTTCCTTTCAATCAAAGTTTTATTTTTGTGTTTTATTTTGGATATTTCCTACATACACAAAATGTGGGACTTAATTAATCAAGTTAAGCTGAAACTAATATTTTAAAAGGTAAAAATGAGATTAATCCATGCAAAAAATAATGCTCATTTGTCCCACTTAAAATAACTCGGTGCGTTGCTGCGTAATCTCGGTAAAAGACAGATTATTTATGCTGTGTGCAACCAGTAGCTGAATTATCTTTAGGTACGGTATTTTTTCTGTTTGATCCTTTATGCATGGCAATTAATTCTAAGCCAGTAGCTTCTATTTTCACTCAATAAGTTCTAAATTTAGACACTCATATAGCGAGGGGTTTGGTGAAAGCGACCATTTTACATTTGACACTGAACTAGTGTAGTTTCTATTTTGTTCGCTTCTATTTAAAAATAAAAATACCCAACTGCGAATAGTTTCTTTTTGAAGTTGTAGTTTTGCATTTTTTTTAGAAATATTAAGGTAAATATTAAAAATGTTTCCAATATTACTAAAAATATTAAAAATGTGCTGTTGGAATTTCGTTAATAGATACTCGACTTTTATTATTTATACTTTTTGCGTGCCAGTGGAAAAATGTTTTTATTTTACCATATTAAACGTAAATGAAAGACAACAAATATTAATAATTTAGTTTACAAATCGCCTTAAAGGCACTGCGAGTCTGTAAGTATCCAATGTCAAAAGTAGAGTCTGTTTTAATTTTATCTACAAATTACTCTCTGAAGAGTCTTGTTGTTTAGTGGTTTTACAAGAAAAGTGGGTTGTTGAAGGTGTTGTGTTGTGAATATTAATCTTATAGGTCAACGCTTTATTTTTAAAAATATGATTGAAATAATACAAAGATAACCTGGGATTTGATGTTGTGAAAACTAGTTTCATGATTTTTAAGGAATATTTATGATCAGGGTATTCACCTAATATTTTCGTATTTAAAGGACAGGGTGATTTAAGCATGTTAGAGACGATACAAAGTTAATTTAGAATTTAATGTTGTGAAAACTGATCTCATAATTTGTGAGCAATATTTATAACTAGGGTATTCACCTAATACTACCGATTTCTGGCAATTGTATTATTATATTATCTATTAAAATCATCGAAAATGTAAATTAAATTGAATGAAATATCTGTTATTTTCATAAATAATATTTAGATTGCATTAAAACTCTGACTATCGTATATTCGTAGAGAAAGTATAGTCTTCTACTCGCGTATAATAATGGCTATTATTATACGCTCGTTAAAGAATATAGATACTACTAAATATTTATTATGATACAACACTATAAAAGGAATTAAAAAAATTTCATTAGTAAAGCTTTTGCCAGTGCCTCTCTTCGATCCATCTCAGGTAAGCCAAAAGCATTAGTATGACAAGAACCATAGATGCATCTTTATTAGCAAATGCATCAAAGCGTAAAATCCTGTTGTTTTTTTTTTCAAGCGGAACAGTTATAAATACAGTTAATGTCTTTTTCCTAGTAGGTACTGTGTTCATTCATTTTTCTATTGGTTATCTAACCAAACATTTAAAATGTTGATAATAATAAGTCCCTTTTTATTGCATCACTCGATATATTACTAACCTAAGATATTCAAGAATCCTTCAACAGCAATCCCATTTTTGCAATTTAACAATTAGGCACAATTTTAACTTTTAATTTAGGATCGATTATCCTTTTAAAATATGTTCATACCTTTCATTACCTCAATTCTTAAAAATCCGAGATGTTTAGAAATTTGCCAACAACAATCCTGTTCCTGCAGTTTTATAACAAACTAACAAACATGCACAATTTTATTTTCCAAATTATGATTACTTACAAACTAGCTTTAAAAATTATCCGTTAGGTGGCGTTCAGACTTTTGCAAAGGCGAATTCATTTTTAATTTTTTTAAAGCCTAATAATTTTCCTTAAAATACGACTATGTTCGTTAAATGTTAGGCAGATAGTGTGGATTTCTTGTTCGTATATCTGTATATACAGTGGTGGTGATAAGGAGCACGCGAACGGAAATTGGCAATTTGGTGAATAAATTTTAATGAGTCAGTGATGTGTACAGAATATGAAATAGTTTAATGATTATACTAGGTCTTTTTCTCTTTGAGGTTAATGAAGTAATGTTCTAATTAAAGGGGTTTGATACGTTTTAATTTAGTTACTAGTTGTTTGCTGACAAATTAAATCTCGTTTCAGATATGTAAAGTTTTTATGATATTACTTTTAAGCGTGGCTAGATATTTTTAATTTTTTTGTCTCTTTATCGCTAATAATACGAATATTAAATGGTACCTATCGAAATTTAAGTTGAATTTAAAATGATGTATTTATTTTGCGTGAATAATTATCTTGTTTTATTTAAAAACAAACTTTATTTAACCAAAATTATAATATTTCAAATGTTATTTCTCCAAAAGTCTAAAAACAATAAAAATAATTGACATTTCTCACACTTCATTACTTAGCCAAGTTGTGTCCACTGTTGAACATAGGCCTCCTGTAGTTTAGTCCAGCATCCTCGATTCTGTGCTGCACTCATCCAGTTTGGTTCGATTCTGCTGATATCATCGGTCCACCGTGTAGGTGTGCGACCCCTGTTTCGATGGGCATCTTGTCTTGGTCTCCACTCTAGGATCAGCTTTGTCCATCGTCTGTCTGTTGTTCTTGCCACATGTCCAGCCCAATTCCACTTTAACCTTGTTATGCGTTCTATCGCATCAGTCACTCCAGACAGTTGGCGAAGTCTGGTATTAGAAACTCTATCTCTCAGGGATATTCTCAGAATTGACCTTTTCATGGCTGTCTGTGCAACAAAAATTTTGTTTACAATCCTCTTTGTTAGTGTTAATGTTTCTGCTCCGTAAGTTAGCACAGGAAGAATACACTGGTTGAAGACCATTCTCCTTAAACAGATTAGGATGTTTGATTCTAGGATGTTGCTTAGTCTTCTAAAAGCTGCCCTACCAAGGCCGATTCTTCTCTCTAGTTCCCGGGTTTGGTTATCTCTGCCTATGAAAAATTCGTGCCCTAAATACTTGTATGAGCCTACTTATTCTACATGATTTTTACCCTGTGATATTCGTTCACTTATCACCAAGTTCGTCATAAATTGAGTTCTGTTAAAGTTCATTCTTAAGCCAACTGTTTTTGAGGCATTATCTAGTCTGTTGAGCATTTCACTTGCTTCGTCACACACTTAAAATACAAAAAAGAACTTTTAACAATACTGATTTCGGCGTAGTTCATCAATAAGTTTTGAAAGAATTAGCTTCCTCAAAGCTCTTAAATTTCAAAATCACTGATGGCCTGAAATCAAATCGCTTGCCACTTTTTAACTATTTATTTTACAATGGGTGAACCAAGCAGCAATTTCTTAAATTTGGACGAAAAAGTGACGTCACTGTTTGAGATTGGTAACGTGCACGTTGTACAACAAATAATATATCTTTCATAAGTTTTTGTGTGTTTGTTTTTTGGTTTTCTAAACTTTTTTGAGGTTAGAGTGAGTTATATGACAATTATTTAGATTTAAGGAACAATATTGAAGTGTTATTAGTGATTTTTAAAGACCGAACATTAATATTTAATTGTTAAAAAGTGGGATTTATGTTACCTACAGCTAAGGCCACTTTTTTAAAGATAAAGATAAAAGAATCTCAAACTATAACGTCACTTTTTCGTCCATTTTTAAGCTAAAACGTCACGAGCACGTTACTCATTAAATCGTTGACCTATCTGATAAATTATATACAGATTTAACAATTATTTAAAAAAATCGCTATTCAGATCGCTTAAAATACCAGACTAAGGTTTTACTGTGCAAAATTTAATGTATTTAACAAATTATCAATTAATTTGTTATTTTGAAAAAGAATTTTTTTTAAATTTCCAAATCTTTTCACAAGGATCTTTGAGATACTCAAATAACTATATTGATTTATAAATATTTGTTACCCACTAAAAACCTTGTCACGTGCCTATTTTTTCCCTTCTACAGTTCATTATAATTGTGTCTCTGATGATTTTGTATTCCTTAGGTACTCGTAAGTAGGGTTGCGTACCGTATTTTGTTGTAACTTAAATATATCATTCGTTGTAAATAGTGTTGCATACCTTGTAGTGATAGGATCCGATTGTTAATGGCTGTGGCATTTTTCGTTAATCGATGGAGATTGAGTGGGGAGTCAGTCGTTTGGTGGCAGTCTTGGGAGTCGTGTGGTGGTAAGAGTTTTTGGGACGGTGTGATATTAACACGTGTGCAGAACCTCTACGGATTTTCTTTCATATCTGGCTGTATTTGGGCCATCTTAATTGGATTTTGAAGAAAAACCACTTAATTTTTAACTTGACCATTCTATCTTACCTTCGTTGTTGATATTTTGGATTTTGGTGTCGAGTTAAAATATCCGCATGCGGGATTTATTTGAGGAAAGCCATTGTTAATTAGCAGGTGCCGTTCTATAATCAAACCAGCCAGGAGTAGTGAATTCGTATACCCAAAGGTTATAAGTGATTTATTTTTAAATATATAACGCCGTGACTTATTTTGACACCACGATTAAGTTTCGTTTTAGTTTATTAATATAGTACATTGTTGGAAACTTATTTTGACACCACGATTAAGTTTTGTTTTAGTTTATTATTATAGTACATTGTTGGAAACTATTTATTGCATTAGATAATATGCAAAAACTAAACTTGGATTAAAATAATCTTCTCAATAATTCTTTATGTCCAAGTAAAAATATATTTTCTTCATACTTATTTGTAAATATCCTACAATTTTGATATTTTAAAGGACAACCATTGTAAAAATATTTTTAAATAAACTCGATTGTTTTGGCAGTGAAAATCTTTATGTAAATGGTAAAAACATGAATAAATTAGCAGCCTTATGTAAACGTTTGATTTAGTGTTATTAACGAGTTGATTTTTTTTTTGGTAACTTGGTAAAGTCTGTTACTCTTACTTCTGTTATGGTTATTTTATAAAGTTGTAAATTTTAAATTTTTGGTTTGTTTTAGCAAGAAAATTTACCATAGCTGTTAATTTTGACTATATTTGTAATAATGTTGCTATTGAGCTGTGTACTTTGATTTATTGTGTGAGTAAAGTATCCAATATATTTTAGCTATAATTTTATTTATTTGGTTCACCATAATCTTAGTTGTTTATCGTGTGGCTCTGCAAGTGCCTATAAGACCTAGGGGTTTCCGGCTTGAACCGTCTAAGTCGGTGGCGCGGCTCACTTTTATATATTTTTTTTTCTTCTACCCTCTACGGCTGAGCTCGGGCATAATTTGCCAGTAAAGAGACCGCTGGCAGAGTACTCTTTAGAGAACGAAAAAAGACGTGGCAACCTTTAAGTGTGGTTTTTGGGTTATTGTCTCGTGGTGGAGACAATCTTACCCATTGTGTGGATGTTGTGTATAGTTTTAAAAATTCCCGGTTTATTTCAATACAGTTACTTTGTAGTAAACAGGAAAATATTTATTTTTATATGTGACATCCGCAAGCTCTATAGGTTCTCTATGCAAATTATCTGATTTTTAATAAAATTCGATATATTTGAACTCTGTACAATGGATCATCTACATTTTTTTTACTCGAAATTTCATATTTTGTTAGAAAAGTTATTTCTTTATTTTTTTCTTAGTGATAGTAAATGACAAAACATATAATTATAATTTTCCATTTCATTTTGAATGTGGTCGTGTTTAAGGAGATGCAATTATTGCTGTTTGGTTCTTTATTGTGTGTAAAATTTAATAATAATAATTGGGCTTGGGCTTCTCTAACAAAACTGATGATGCAGGTCGTCAAGCTGAGGCCTTCGCCATCACTCATGGTCTAGAACAACTGGTCGAGCTACCAACCCGCATCCCTGATGTCAACAACCAGGCTGCCAATACACTAGATCTTTTCCTCACCACCAATCCTGACCCGTATAGAATAGAAGTTTGTGCCCCACTTGGAAACTCTGATCACACCCTCATCTCCACAACATGCTCTTTCCATTTACCATCGAGCAGCACAATACCACCCCGTCTCATGTGGCATTACAATTCGGCCGACTGGGAGGGTCTTCGTATGTTTTTCTCAGCGTTTCCATGGAAGAGAGTTTGTTTCTCCTCAGTAGATCCAACACGATGTGCTGAGACAGTTTCTGAAATCATCATGTTGGGGATGCAAACTTACATACCGAATACCGAAAGAAGAACATCATCCGATAAGACCTGGTTTAACAGAAACTGCTCTAGAGCTGTGGCTTCCAAACAGGCAGCATACCATCGATGGCAAAAAAATCCGGGACCTGAGACCAGAGCAGCATATGTTGAGGCTAGAGGCATATGCAAAGAGACAAAAGAATGTTCAAAAGATGCTCATAATGCCAAAATAAGATCAAAACTTGTTGAATGTCCTAACGGATCCCGTTCATTTTGGTCTTTCGCCAAAGCTGTGGGAAGAAACTTCAATTCCAGCTCTTTTCCTCCCCTAACCAATGAAGATGGAACACTAGCAACGACTGCCCAGGAAAAAGCCAATATCTTTGCGCACCTATTTGCTGGAAATTCCACTCTGGATTCTTCGGGAAAACAACCCTCCAACATTACACCTATTGACAGTCACATGCCCGAGATCACCTTTCGCCAACGTACTATCAGAAAGATTTTGCTGGGTCTCAACACCAACAAAGCCTGTGGATCTGACGGAATCCCGCCGATTGTTCTCAAGAAATGTGCCCCCGAACTAACACC
This sequence comes from Agelastica alni, assembly GCA_950111635.1. Taxonomy (NCBI): domain Eukaryota; kingdom Metazoa; phylum Arthropoda; class Insecta; order Coleoptera; family Chrysomelidae; genus Agelastica; species Agelastica alni. The sequence goes on from OX467708.1 coordinate 22,872,305, forward strand.
TGTTCTTTGCAAGTTGTTCAACCACTCTTACAATTTGGGAGTATTTCCGTCCAATTGGAAAATTGCAAGAGTACAGCCAGTCCCTAAAAAAGGCAAAAAGACCCTACCTAGCAACTACAGACCTATCGCACTGCTATCTATTATTTCAAAGGTCATGGAAAAAGCCATCAACATCGAGCTCATGAAATATCTGGAAGACTCAGGAATTATCAATGATAGGCAATATGGCTTCCGCCATCAGAGATCAACTGGTGACCTGCTCGCATACGTCTCACATATATGGCAGCTATCTATTGAAAAGTATGGAGAAACTTTAGCTGTGGCATTAGATATCTCCAAGGCGTTCGATCGAGTTTGGCACCAGGGACTCCTCGCCAAGCTTCCATCTTATGGCTTGCCCCCTCAGCTGTGTTCTCTGCTTGCTAGTTTTCTCTCAAACAGGTCTCTCCATGTAGTGGTCGATGGAGTTTCATCTGACACTCTACTCATAAATGCTGGTGTTCCGCAAGGATCCATTCTAGCACCAACACTATTTTTACTTCACATCAACGACCTATTGAAAGCAACTTCATGTCCCGTACACAGCTTTGCCGATGATAGTACCCTCCATACCGCTTTCTCTTCCAGGGCCCCTATATCAGCCCGTGAAACCAGAAATGAACGAGGAAGAAATGTTAACAATATAAATATGGACTTAGCAACAATTCTCGAATGGGGATCCAATAACTTGGTAGAATTCAATGCAAATAAGACAGAAGCATGTCTTTTCTCTAGAAAAGCCGATCTCACTGTGCCTAACATAACTTTGTCAGGAGTAACCATACCACTGAAGTCATCCATATCGATGCTCGGTATTACTATCAGCAATAACCTTTCCTGGGAAAATCACGTGAGGTCCATTGCCAAAAGTGCATCCCAAAAACTTGGTTTTTTGTTTCGTGCCAAGAGCTATTTCACCTCCAGTCAGCTGCTTATGATCTATAAGGCACAGATCCGACCTGTACTGGAGTACTGTTCCCATATTTGGAGTGCAGCACCTAAACATATCCTGAAGCTACTGGATTCTGTCCAAAAAAGGGCAATTCGTCTCGTCGGTGATGCCTTGCTTACAAACTCGCTCACTTGTCTGGAACACCGTAGAAAAGTTGGCGATTTGTCTCTATTTTATAGATATTTTCATGGGCGATGCTCTTCTGAAATATCAAAAATCGTTCCTTCTTTGGCAGTCTCTTCGAGATTAACCCGTCAAGTTCAGTCTTCACACCCCTTCGTGGTCACTTTGGAGACCTGCAGAACATCACTTTCCAAAGACTCATTCATCCAACGAATTGCGAGGCTTTGGAACTCATTGCCTAGAGAGGTGTTCCCCGAGGCATACAACCTACAGAAATTTAAGAAGAACACTAACTCCTACCTTCTTTCCCTTGGTTCCCACGATGTTCTCTGAACATTACAGGATATCCCTTTTCGTGGGAACCAGAACATAAAAAAAAAAATTAAAAAATTATAAAGGGATTGCTGTCATTCTAAGGGGGTTGAAGGAGGAGGTTAAAATTATGCTTAAAAAATGTCATTTTAGAATTAAAAATTGACGTGTTTCAGCATTTCACTCATAAATTGTAAATTACGTAGAACATTTACTTATTCTTTACTTATGGACCTTATAACTGATACGTTATTAACCATATTTATTTAAATTAAATCAATCTTCTTCTTCTTCTTCTTTACCCAGATATCGTAGTCCACTGCTGGACGTAAGCCTCCCCTTTACATTTCCATTGTTTACGATCTCGAGCCACACTTATCCATTGACTTTCGATTCTTTTTATGTCATCTCGCCATCTTGTGGGAGGTCTTCCTACACTTCGTTTGTCATTTCGCGGTCGCCATTCCAATATTCTCTTCGTAAATTAAATCAATATGTCAGTAGAAGTAAACATTATGTTATATCCCAAAGGCTGTCCTTTTACGAGTTGGTAGTTAAAAAAAGTGAATATAATTTTATCAAAATATTAATTAACCGTTGTTATGTGGAATCTTCCGAAAGTTTTACAAATTAAATACCAACAAAATATTTTTATCATTGTTTATTTATCCTTAATCTCTAGTACGAGTAACTAAAAAAATTTGTAGTATAAATTATACAGGGTGGTTCGTTAATTTTGGGACACAGAGCAACTACGAATTCTTTGTATAAAAATATTGTGATATAACACAATTTACCTTTGTCAAAATCTTGATATTAAAGAAGATACAGGACGCTAAATGTAAATTTATTTTATTGAAATACTTTTAGAATTTTACCAGCGTTTAAAATATTTCCACAAAAGTGGTGAACAGAAATTTGTTGTGATACATACATACATACATATAGTCACGCCTTTATCTCTTAGCGGTAGGCAGAGACCACTTCCTTTCACTTGCTGCGGTTCTTACACACATCTTTTGCTTCCTCTACTTTCATCAGTGCTCTCAGATATGCTCATCGGTTGTTGATACTGTTTACCTTGCCTTTCTTTAAAACAATGTTGATCTGATCGAGATATGTTCGCCGAGCTCGACCTCTACCGACTTCCGTCCATTTACACTCGCCTTATAAATTTTTTTCGTCAACCTTCCTTCATACATACTTTCTACGTTTTCAAACAATTCAAGTATCCCTTTATCTATCTTCGTAACCACATCTTCTTTTACACCACAGCGTTCTCTTATCTCACTATTCATTACTTTATCCAACTGAGTCATTTCTGCTATACTTCTCAGACTACTCATCTCCGCAGCATTAATCCTATTTTTATGCTTCTTCTGACAAACCCAACATTCACTACCATACATAAGTGTAGGAACCAACACACCTCCATGCACAGCCAGACGTGAAAATTTTATTTGCCACCTAAACCTTATTGTTAAGAGTTTCTTCGATATATCCTTTAGCAAAGTTTGATGATTTTCATCCGCAATGCCTCTTTAAACTAGTTATGTCGACACCAATATTGTTGCAGAAGACCGACGAAAGCAGTGACCAGTATATTCTGTTGGATTTTTCAAGTGCAAATAAATAGCAACTATTTTAGACATTTTTCTAAATTGATGTATTCCTACTACTTGTCTACAACCCTTTTCGCTTTGATATTTAAAGGAAAATCGGTCACTGTTCATATTTTCTGGTCTTAACGAAACATACTTTCGATTACATCTGATTAACTACAAATAATCTTGGTTTGTTGGTCTTCGAATCAGGTATGATAATTTAAAGCTTAGATTTTAGGTCTTCTACATCGTGTAGTCATTCAGACTAACTCATCCATTCTATAGGCCCCAGAAATACCAAATAATAAAGCCACCTAAAAATGAATAAATGTGTAATGTAAATAGAAATTAAAACTTTGTAAATTACCTTAATCATTAAATTTTATTTATCTGGAGCTTTCTGGATACATTTTTTGATTTCTTCCTTCGTTAAAATTTTAGATTTTTTTGCCCTTTAACTTTGAGCTTGCCGTTTCAATAAAGAACGAAGTTTTGAATATGTAGATATATCTACATTGTGTGTAATTGTAAGGGTTGCCTTCAACATTAAATAATTGGCCCACAATGTTAAAGATTTCATCATTAAACAAAGGTCTAGGAAGTATGCCATTACAGCATTTTTCGAGAAAGAACTCGTGTTTTTACTCTTACGATAGTCCATAAAATGTTTGTATGCATATTCGTACTTTTCTCTTGATTTCTTCCCAAAAATAGAAAATTCATCATCACTTATCATTTTACATTGTTTTGTTTTCGAAAACACCAACAATTAAATTTATATGCGTCAAGTTGGACAATTCAACATTAATACGTTTCCATGGTAACGTAACCAATTTTATTACGAATTTCAAAGCACCATTTATTAATGAATAAAATTATTCGCAATTTTTTCAAAATTAATTAATATCTTTCGAATTTTAAACGATTTGCGGAAAAAAAGTATGTTTACCTCGTAGGAAAAGCCACATTCCTGGACTCTGTGTTCACAGTCGTCCAGGAATGTTAGGCTTTTTCCATCCGGTAAACAATGTACTATTATCTTGAAAAGACACTTTTACAATTTTCTATATATTTACGAGAAAAACATGCTCTTTGGCTAGCAATATTTGTTCGTTTCAATAATGCTTTTCTGTTTCATTTATTTTTATGCTTAAATTACAAAATTTCGATTAAACCAATAATGATGTATTTCCAATAGAAATAATTCTCTTATTCCAAAAACTTAATTAACTATTAAAGCTAAATAATAATCCAAAACATTCCTCAGGGTTATAAAATCAACGTAGTATTTTTATTAACATTTTAAAGAACTATTCTTACACCACATAAACTAAACAAACAATGGATTTCTTTTGTTCATACATATACATAACGTATTTCGTACAGCCATTTTGCTTCCTTCGGGTAAGTCAACTGTTTTTTTATTTCAGTCGAGATTTCAAATTATTTACTTTTTTTTTTAATGGAATATTCTGTTTTTACTTATATTTAAAGTTCAATGCCACTCTCTAAAATATAAAATAAATAAAAATGTTCCAAAATAAATGTTAACTTTAGCATATTACCTCCTAAACAGATGACAGAAGTTAAAAAGGTCCCCAATTGCTTTTTTCCAGCTAAAAAATTCGGTTTAAAATAATTCCTCGCCGCCTGCACCTGCGAATTTACCATTTTTTAAAAATAACTGTTGGCTAATACACTATTACAAGCAGAATTAGGTATTTGATTGATGCACATTTGAAATTTCTACAGAAATTTACAAATTATACAAGATTCCAATTATTATTTAAGTACCATAGTCGCAGAGGAGGGGCGGCCTTACTGCGCCCAACTCGCATGATACCTAGACTTACTTAACCATTCAAAATTAGCAAAATTATGTATTGAAATGTTCCCGTCTTGCAGCACTGTTGTAGGCGTTATCAACGATTTTGAAATTTCAAAGAGTTAAAAATTGATAGTATAAAAAATTCCTACCTACCCATTTTAAATTAAATAAAAAGGCCAGTAGAGCTCTTAAAAGAACTGATTTTAACCATAAATGCACCTTTAATCCAAAGTTCGCTAAAAATGAATTAATTATCAAACTCAATTTCAACTCTTGCACAATTAGTTTATTTACATGTTAATTATATCGGTGACACGCGTTTTGATCCCCCGACAAAATATTCCCGACAAAATATATTTGGACAAAATATCCCCTAACCATTTGCTCTCAGTATCTGTATGTATGATAGCATGACACTTTGGATCAACATTGGACCGTCAGGAAATATCATTTTTGTTTTTTTTTTACAATACGTCATCCTTTCAAATAATAATAGATTATGACCCTTTTGTGATCGTATAAGTTAAATTCATTCACTAATTCAACATTTGCCAAACACGTTTTTTGGACGTCTCGAATGTTCATCGTCTCCCAAGCTGGTACGGCCACGTTTAAATTCAGCTGTCCATAATTTCACGGTGGTAAATATTGGTGCAAAATCCCCGTACTCAGCGTCCAACTCATCTTTTATATGCGTAGGCGTATTGCCTTCAAAAATAAGTATGTAATGACAACTTGATACTCGATTTTTTCCATTTTCACAAAACACTTACATTGACTCACTCAAACGATTGTTAAATAACAACTGCGCGTCCAAAATGGCTGAAATGTTGGTGAGTACACCTGTCATAAGATGCGCAATCACATTCTCTAGCTTTTATTGACGAGTACTGCCATCTCCACGTTGAGGTCGGAAACAAGGCATGGTTCAGAGTAAATTTAAATAAACTTCATATAATTAACAAAAAATTTCTATGAGCATAAATTAAGGTGATTACTTTTTAACACGCTTACATTAGTTTTACGTGTATGTTTGTTTGTTTGTAACTGACTCTTTGGCCTCGATTTTGCCCTACTTTAAGCGATCAGATTTAATTTAAACTTCGCACACATGTCAAAGACCGACGACAATGCAATAATTCGATCAAAATATCCGATTATCCTAATTGGTTTCGCCAGGATTCATAAATTTCTTCAGGGATCCTTTGCATGAAAGTAAGAGAGATAGAATGAGTGCGTGAACTACGCATGGGCGCAGCTCCAATGTCATATTATAATTCACCCAATCCAATATACTGGTGATAAATGTGCCGAGGGATGAATGGAAAGAGGGTGAGTAAAACAAATCGAACTAAAAAGCGAAAAATAAATTATAGTTTAAAAAATTAAAAAACACGCTTTTAGAGTTCATTAAACTAAAAAGTAATAAATAAATCTTAAGAATAAAATTACTGACGAGAAAATGAATGTCACTGTTGTAAAAGCGTGGGGTGCTTTGTATGACATTTTTAAACTCTGCGTTTCGGGATAAAACTAGTGAAAAATTTGAGCTTATTAGGAAAACAAGGAAAGAAAGAATAAAGGAAAAGAGAAACCTACTCAGTCAATAATTTTCGGTTAACGAAAAAATAATTCGGATGGCTCAGACTGGGAACCGAACTCAGATCCATTGGTTACGCACTAAGAGCTCTACCAATTAAGCTATTTGAGACACGTACTAGAATAGTTTAAAAATGTCATACTCACGCCTTTAGAACAGTGACATTAATTTTCTCGTTAGTTATTTTATTTTTATGTTAAAAATTATTTTTTACTTTTTAGTATGATTAACTCTAAAAGCGTGTTTTTTAGTTTTTTAAACTATAATTTAATGGAAATATGTTTTTAATGATTCAAAAAATTTTAGCGTGTGATTCCATGCAATTTAAAGACATAAATTAACTGCTTTATATTCTTTTGTCTGTATTGAAAAATAAAAACATAGGTTAATTTCATGTTCTGTTTTACTTCACACTTTTAAAATTATTCCTAAAAGAAATATATTTGTTTTACGTATCGTAAAAGAACTCTTTTCATCTTAGTAGTATCTATGTTTTTGGTTTGAAGAAATTTTAAATATATTAATTTATAAATACTTTTTAAGCTATGTCTTTAAAAGTTGATTGCAGAGCTGACGTCCGTGATATACACGAAAATGACGTAGCTTGTTTACTGTACTATAGAGGAAAAGTCTATAGTGGAGCTGATGATGGCAAAGTGAAGGTAAGTGGTTTAAAATGAAACGATCCTTTCTTTGTTGGGCTTAAATATATGCATACAAATACATTTTCAATTCACGTCATCAGCGCACACAAAAAAGATGTCTCTGTTTTGTTATAAAATGCGAAAATGATACTCTTGACAGTGTCTTCAACCTAACAATTTGCAGTCATTTAAAAATCTATCGTTTTTTAAATAACCAACTAAAGGGTAGCGACTCCGCCAAGACTCATCGTCATTTTTTCATTTTTCGTTTTAGTTAATTTGGGATTCGCTTTTATAATTCGTACATGTAATTATTTCTCAAATGAAATACAAATGCAAAACTTTTAGGCATGGTATCCGGATCTAAAAAAAATTTCTGAAATTCAGTCCAACCCGTGTTCCGTTTATTGTCTTGCAGCTTGCGATAGTTGTTTATATTCTTGTTCAAATGAAGGTACCGTAAAATCTTTCGAGCTAGACACCCTAAAAGAAAAAACAACCCTAATTAGGGACACCAACACAGAGATTTGGAAAGTTCGGTATTCGGATGGATGTTTATACACAGGGGACCATCAAGGAAATGTAAGTAGATCTACTTCATAATTAAAAGTACCTACAAAAAAAGAAAACATCTGCTCATACCTTGTAAAACTTATACCAAGTATGGTTGCCTAGAGTGGGTTGGATCGAAATAAGCTTATTGTTTTATAGTTGTTTAGTTTCGCTTTGTTGCTAGCGTTTTTAAAGGCAGTTAATAAAAACATCTATTTGGGTTTTATAGCAATAATAACATTACTTGCGACCGATTTCAGGTTAAGGTTTGGAAAGAAGAGAAGGTTTATGGGACCCTAAATGTTTCTGAACCAGTAAAAGATATGGTTATTTATAAAACATTATTAATTACTGTAAATTTGGATGTTGTTATTACAGAACTTAAACTAAACGGTAAGTTTATAATTAATTAATGAAATCCAAATGAGATAAAAGACAATGTTAATGATGATTAAGAACAAGCACAATTCATTTAAGTAATACATACATACATAAATTCACGCCTTTTTCCCATAGGGGTAGGCAGAGACCACTTCCGCTACAGTTCTTACACACATCTTTTGCTTTTCTTACTTTCATCAGTGCTCTCATACATGCTCGTCGGTTGTTGGTATTCTTGACCTGGCCTTTCTTTAAAACAATGTTAATGTGATCGAAATATGTTCTCCGAGGTAGACCTCTACCGACTTGTCCGTTCACACTCGCCTTATAAATTTGTTTCGTCAATCTTCCTTCATTCATTTCTACGTGTCCAAACCATCTAAGCATTCCTTTATCTATCTTTGTAACCACATCTTCTTTTACACCCATCGTTCTCTTATCCCACTATTCTTTACTTTATCCATCCGAGTCACTCCGGCTATACTTCTAAGACTACTCATCTCCGCAGCATTTATCTTATTTTCATGCTTCTTCTGCCAAACCCAACATTTACTACCATACATAAGTGTAGGAACCAACACACCTCTATGCACCGCCAGACGTGCCTTTATTGACACTTTCTGGATATTCACAAAGATATGCAATGCTTTATTCATTTGTTTTCCTGCCAACACCCTTCGCTCAATTTCACTGTCATACTTTTCATCTCTAGTAAACTTTGAACCCAAGTACACAAATTCATTTACTTGCTCCACTCTTTCTTCTTCAATCGAAAATCCACAGTTTTTCATGCTTTCTTCTCTTTCAAAAACCATTACTTTTATTTTGCTGACCTGATCCATACATCTCCTTCCTTTTCTAAATCCTGCTTGCACATCCCATATCATTTTCTCAGTTTCATTCGTTACTCTTTTAATCAATATCTTTGCATACAGTTTGCCGACAATGCTGAGTAAACTAATACCTCGGTAGTTCTTACAGTCCTGCTGCGAACCTTTTCCCTTGTACCAGTCGTCTGGTACGCTACCACTTCTTCCAAAAATGTTAAAAAGGTGGTCCAGTAGACTAGCTACCACGTTTTGTCCAGGCTACAGCATTTCAACTTTTATCCTGTCATACCCAGCAGCTTTACCCAATTTCATACTGTTCAACGCTTCCACAATTTCTGTCGTAGTAATTTCACTTTCATTGCAACTTTCTCTTATGTCTCCGAATGGGGCCTTTACTTGTGTATATATTAAGTAATAATTAAAAGAATTTTTTGCATTGGCTTACATTATTTAATAAGTAAACTAAGGTAGTAAATAAAAAATTTCTATTTAAGAATGTATATCTTCTTAAATAGAACCATAATGAGAAAACGAAGGAGATTCTCGACATTTCGTCCAAACTGCATTGGTGTCTTTTCTAGGAGAAATGATAAAGCACATTAGTTTAACGTATTTACCATGCGAAAGGAGAAACAATCTCTGGTCTGGAGCAAAAGGTTTCTGTCGTAGTTGGCACGTTGTTTTAACGCTCTGTATATATTGTCCCAATACTATTTAAGCGAAGCGTCGATTTCTCTCTGTGACATAATCCTATTCCGGAATACATAAATAGTTACTGAGTTTAATTTTTCTTAGTGATAAATCGCTGCTTGTTATTACCAATAAAACAGAGTGTCAATATTTTCGTACCCACCTATCTCAGTACACAGAAGGTGAATTGTAATTACCCCATGGTTTTACATAAACAATTGTTAGAATAGAACGATTATTCGATATTTAAATTACAAATAATTTGTTATACATTGATTTATTTACCATTGCTTGCAATATTTTAGGTGAAAAACTTCAGTTTGGGTTAAAGAACTCATTCAGTGGAAGTGCACCGTTGACACTATTAGGAGACAGATACATAATTTTTTTAAGCCGGGAAGCCACTGATATAATAATTCATGAAAATAATTCATTGTCTTCGTTTAAAAACGTTACAAAATTTCAGGTATTTTTCAAATTTATATTTTTCAATAAAAAATTCTACACAGTTAATTCAGTACAGCAAAACTGTAGAGGACTAAATAAATCGCGAACTAAAAAAAAAATGTTTGATGTAAATGGACGGACACGTCTCTGGAATTGTTCGGATCTCATTTTCGTGCGGAAATTAAATGTTTTTATAATTGCTGTTAGCTTGGAAAAGTTTCATATTCATTTCAACAATTACACTTTTTGTTAAATCGTTCGGAAGCCACTGATATAATAATGCACGAAAATATGATTCATTTAAAAACGTTACAAAATTTCAGGTATATTTTAAATTTATATTTTTCAATAAAAAATTCAACAATTTTAATTCAGTACAGCAAAACTGTAGAGGACTAAATAAATCGCGAACTAAAAGAAAATGTTTGATGTAAATGAACGGACACGTCTCTGAAATTGTTCGGATCTCATTTTCGTGCAATTGCTGTTAGCTTGGAAAAGTTTCATTTTCATTTCAACTAACAATTACAATTTTTGTTAACTTGTTCGGTGTATTTTTTATAAAAAAAAGTAAAAGTTGATTTGTGAAATAAATGTTTGGCAAGCCTCACTCAAACTAACTATTAGTTAATAGTCCCTACGGATAACATAATTAATGAAGACCCAAAGATACCCAAAATACTATGCTACTATGAAGACATACCATAAAATTTTAAGCCAAAGTTACCGCAATCATGGCTTGCGCACAAGAGAATTCCGGAATGGACCTGAGAAACAGGAACATACGAATTCTCTCGGACAGCCCAGCGGCACTCCAAGCAATTGGGAGTTGCCAAACCAGCTCAAAGCTGGTAAAAAAAATGCCAAATGTACCTGAGAAATCTTGAGTGGGTGCCAAGACACGTGGGTATTGAAGGCAACGATATGGCAGACGCACTCACAGGACTGGGTTCTGCAGATTCGCTGCTAGGGCCTGAACCCGGTATGGGCATAACATAATCTGCTATCGAAAAGAAGGCAAAGTCTTGGCTACAGCAAAAACCAAGCTGGCTGGCAATCCATAGCCTGAGGCACATTACGAGAATGATGGGGCAACCAAACCTTGCAATGCTACTTAGGCCTTAGAGCTGAACAGGAAAAAGCTCAGGCTGATATCAGAGCTGCTTATGGTGCATTGTTATCTGAGAAAACATTTTTTGCATCAAATCCCTGGAGCGCCTTGATGCAAACAACAAAATGGCTATGTTGTGGGTGCCTGGGCGCCAGGTGGTAAAGGGCAACAAGAAAGCCGACATCTTTGCAAAAAAGGGAACCGAATCTGCGTTCATAGGACCAAAATCAGTCTTTGGAGTCACCATAAGTACTGTCAAAAACATTATTTTGGACTGGCCGGAGTAGGATGAGAGCTGAAGCACAAAAGTTCCGTAAAAATAATGTATGAGAACTTAACACATTTAAAGATGCTAGAAGATTATTAAAATAATTTTAACACTCTTCTTATATTAATTTTATTTAAAAGTAACGAATGTTCTTTTAAATGAGAAAATAAGTTAATAAATAATTGACCTTTTCTTTACAATTTTGATACCCACGGACCAAGTATTGTAATCTTTTGTTAAAGTAAAGTAGCAAGTTATAAAAATGGTAATTATTGAAAAATGTTTTTAGCTTTCTCTTTAATAACTATGAAAAATAAACATGTGCAAATATAACAACAGGGTGGTAGAAGCCGAGTGATTCAAACCGGCGCAGCCGTCGTTGTAAAACCTTTAGGCTTAAAAAGCTTTGTTCTACAGATTTATTGTCTTCTATTCATTTGTTTAAATATTATTTTGATGTTTTTAATTACAAAAGGTCTTTTATTGCATAAAGTCTTAAATTTAGGTGCTACATAAAAAATGAATTTATTTTATAAGTAATGGTCGTCTCTTTTTTTACGATAATTAAAATGAGTTTCATAAATAAAACATTTTACGCTTGCGAAATTTGTGTGAGTGTACTAAATTATATTAGATCAAATTATTTTCGAAAGTTCGCGCAACATTTATGTTATTATGTACTTGTCCCTTTCTCTCTCAACTCTATCAAGCTAGGCTGTCAGCAAAAATAAAAAAATGTGTTGCTTATTAGTTGCCAAAAAATCAATTTTATTGCTCAGCCTGTTTTCTGAAAATCGCAATTACTGTTAGCTCCATATAAAGGTAGCACAAAAACAAAATTATAATCGGCTCGATGATTATATAGAAATGTGTTGCTAATTTTTTGCTGCAAGAGCTCCGATTTTTTTAAATTTATTACTGTCCATGCTAGCTCAAGGCGGAATCATCTTTGATAATAAACGAATATTGATTTTATTTCTGGCTGAAATATTCATAAGGAATATGCAAAAAGATAGCAACAGAATAGGCACAAAAATCAGCTATCAGAGAAGAAAAAAGCCTGGCTGAATTGGCTGGCTACAAAAGCCAATCAAAGAACGCAAAAGGTTAGCCAGAGGTAAAAATACTACCTCGCAAATGAAAAAAATCAGAAACCAAGATGGTAGTATGGTAAAAGGAGAGAAATGTGTATTAAAGAGATGGAAAAAATACTTCGAAAGTTTATTTGAGAAAGAGGATACATAAGTACAGGCCCCATTCGGAGACATGAGTGAAAGTTGCAATGAAAGTGAAATTAGTACGACAGAAATTGTGTAGAAGCGTTAAACGGTATGAAATTGGGTAAAGCTGCTGGGTACGACAGGATAACAATTTAAATTCTGAAGGCTGGGCAAAGCGTGGTAACTAGTCTGCTGTACCGCCTTTTTAACCTTTGTTGGTTGAGTGGTTGCATACGAGACGACTGGTGCAAGGCCGTTATCGTGCTGCTTTACAAGGGAAAAGGATCGCAGCAGGTCTGTAAGAACTACCGAGGTATTAATTTACTTAGCATAGACGGCAAACTGTGTGCAAAGATATTAATTAAAAGAGTAACGAATGAAACTGAGCAGATGATATGGGATGTGCAAGCAGGATTTAGAAAAGGAAGGAAATGTTTGGATCAGGTCTTTTCATTATGAGGTATAGTCAAAAAATTATTGGCTAGAAGTCAGAAGGTCTATTGTGCTTTTATAATTATAATTATATTTAAAATAAATGATTTGATCGTCAAATGCCTTCTTTACGCCGATGATCAAGTTATATTAGCGTCATCTGAAAAGGAGTTGCAGGCGATGGTTAATGTTATGCATAATGCCCTGAAAATTAAAAGGATAAAAATAAATGAAAGCAAAACGAAAGTTTTTAAAAGAGAAGAAAACATGACAAACTGTGAAGTTCTGATTAAGGGAGAAAGAGTGGAACAAGTAAATGAGTTTGTATACTTGAGTTCAAAAATTACGAGGGATGGAAATTATGACAGCGACATTAAGCGAAGGGTGTTGGCAGGAAAACAAATGAATGGGGCACTGTATAGCTTTATGAACAGCCAGAAAGTGTTAAAAAAGGCACGTCTGGCTGTGCATAGAGGTGTGTCGGTGCCTACACTTATTTATGGTAGTATATGTTGGGTTTGGCAGAAGAAGCATGAAAATAGGATTTATGCTGTGGAGATGAGTAGTCTGAGAATTATAGCCGGAGTGACTCGGTTGCATAAAGTAAAAAATAGTGAGATAAGAGAACGCTGTGGTGTAAAAGAAGATGCTTATGCGTTTATGCGTGAAGCTGGCATAAACAAAAAAATTATTGCTGGTCGAAATAGCCGGACAATCTTTAGTTGTCATTTTGTTGCTTGCTTTCAGCATACTTCTCATTAATATTCACATCAATTGTCTGAGTAGCACCAAAATGTATTGCCACGTATTATTAGTAAAAACTGCCTTTTAAGGTAGCAACAAATGTTTGTATATTTTTTTTAATTTTTGCTGATATTCCACTGCTAGCTTAAATAGAGCTGTTGAGTACTAGTCTAGCAATAATAATAGTCGTACTAAAAATGATAACACAAAGGTATTTATTTTGTAAAATTCTATCATTTTTTACGTTCCAAAAACATGAATAAGGAAAAAATATTTTTCTTTTTTTCCACCAATGAAATGTACAAAAATATCATTTTAGGGTGCCCATGAAAAAATTATAACTGCAATAGCAGCAACTGAGTGGAACAATCAAAACATTATTTTTAGTGGTAGTTGGGATATGACTATTAAAAAATGGATACTTAATGGGAACGTTCTTCAATTAGTAGCAACCAGCGAAGTTGACATGGTTATTACTGCCATCGAAATAGGAGATGAAGGAGAAATATTTGTAGGAGGAAGTAATGGGCACATTATTCGTATTAAAGTAGAATAAAAAATCAACATTACAAAATACAACAACCAATATTTCTTTTTATATCTTAATAATAACGAACATATTTATAGTAATAAAATATTACAATACGATGTCAGTATTTTTATTTTAATTAATAATAATTTAAATTGTACTTAAAGTTACTGTACCATATTACAGTGGACCCCCGGTAATCCGTCCGGGTCTCTTCAATTTATTTTCTATAGCCAACGGCTGGACCGATTTTGATGAAATATTCAGCCAATCTGTAGACTAGGCCGGCGGGTGATCGTGTGAAGTTTGGTAGCAAACCCGCATTTTTCTTTTTTTTTTGCTATAGCCACCAAGTGTTAATTGTTTAACTTATTTGTCAAATTTAATTATTATTATTATTTATGATATTTTGTGGTTTTTATACTAAAATTGGAACGATACAGAATATATTAACATGGCCCCTGCGCATGAATGACACATGTTAGCATTAAAATATATTATATTTTTTTATTAGATGTTTACAAGAAATATCGTTACAAGAAAAGACTCGAAATTGTAACGATACAGAGAAGATTAGCAAGGCCCCTGCGCAAGGATGTTACGCGAAACTGTAAAACATTCAACAAATTTTTTCATATAAAAACACCTAATAAAAGAGTACAATATATTTTAATGTTCACACGTGTCATTTTTGCGCACGAGCCATGTTAATCTATTTTGTATCGTTCCAATTTTAGTATAAAAAAAAAACCACAAAAAATCAAAAAAAAAAACTGAAAACATTTGCCTTCTTTTTTGGGGCAATGTAATAAAGCTAGAGAGGAAATTAATGAAAGAAAAAAGAACATATGCGGTAATTTATGCATATTAGATAGTATTATGATATATCTCATATAATATATATCTTAATAAAACAGGAAGTAACAATAATTAGCAAATTACGTAAATTTAATAATAAGTTATAACATCTAATGTATATTATCTTGAAAACAGATTTATATAAATGTATGATTAAACAGGTTGCAACTTGTACGCGCCACAACTACACTGTATTGTGCTCGACGCGTGCGTTCTTTGTTTACTGTTTATTCATTGTGTATTACATATACATACGTAATGTCGTCACAAGCCCAGAAGCAAAAGCACAAAACACTGACAATTAAAGCAAGCAGTTTAGCAAGTTAATACGGCTTAGGCCAGTCTACAATTTATGACAAAACCGCGAGAAGATTAACTACTAACTGTGGGCCAGGCAAGAGACAGACTCTTAAGAAAGCTAAACATCCAGAAGTGGAAGAAGCTTTGTACATGTGATTTTTTCAGCACCCATGTTGGCCATAAAAGCTAAGGCTAAGTTATTTTACAAGGAAATAATAAAAAAAAGATGATTTTGTGGCTACCAAGGAATGGCTAGAACGTTTCAAAAGTCGTCATGGCATACATATTATGACTATTACAGGAGAAAAAATTTTTAATGTTGCCACCTGCATAGAGCCGTTTAAATTAAGATTTTCGCAAAAAGTAAAAGAAAATACAAGTCATGCAACGTAAGATGAAGAGATCAATGCTGGGAATAACCCTCCGAGATAGAATCCCAAATAGAACCATCAGACACAACACAGGAGTAAAAGATACTGTCGAGACCATTCTGCGTATGAAGTGGAACTGGGCGGGTCATGTGGCCAGAGTAACCGATGGTCGATGGACAAAAAAAATATTACAATGGAGACCAAGAGTGGAAGCATATAGAAACAGACGCCCACCAGCCCGATCAAATCAAAATCAAATCAAATTTTTTTGTTTTTTATATTAAAGTACAATTAATTGTTATAATAATAATTGTAGTTATAGAATTTTAAGACACCCAACCGAGCATTTAACCTAGGCATTTCTGCCTGTTACTCATTTAGGTATTCTGTACTCCGTACATTTAATTTTTAATAGATAATATTAAATACATAGGTATAAAAATAAAAGAAAAATATGAATTAACTAAGTCACAGTGAAAACAAGGTTAAGAGACGAATAAACTTATACAATTATAAAACTAAACAACAAAAAGAGTACCATGCATTACGCAAGGAATAGCAGTCAGAAACGACGATGAACCAGAAGCTTGCAGGTTATTATGCCATTATATCAAAAATTCTATTTTGGTTAATAATTAAATATTTTCTAATCTCAATTTGGAATTTTTTAAATTTTTTGTCTGTCTGAGGTGTAACGGAATTGTATTAAAAAATTTTGGACCAAAGAAAGATAATGATCTTTGACTGACCGATTTTTTAAAAAATTGTAGAGATATCTCCATATTAGTAACTGATCGAGTTAAACGTGTGTTTTTGTGTATTCTTATTATACATTGATAAGCAAAAAGTAGTTTAATGTTTAGTACCTTCGATTCATCATACAATTTTTTCGTCGAAAATAGCTTTTCTTTTTTCAGGATTATTTTTAAAATAGTGTTTTGAGTTGTCTCTAAAATTTTAATAGTGGTGTTAAATGCTCCACCCCAGGCCACTATACAATATCTTAATAAAGATTCCAATAGGGATTTATAAAGTATTAGTAAATTTGTCTTTGAAAGAATTGTCCTAAGAACATAGAATTTATGCATTAAAGCTCTCAGTTTATTGTTAACTTGGGCAATATGATGTGACCAACGTATGTGTTGGTCAATTATTACACCTACATATTTAATTTGGGGAACTTTATTTATCAAGGGGCAGTTACAATCGATTTTTTGACAGTCCTTAGTGTGCAGTTTTATTTCAAAGTTATCAGGTTGTTTTACAATGTTTGAACTGAATGTAATACATTTTGTTTTCAACACATTTAGGGTTAATAGATTATTATTTAATCACAAACTTATCTTTCCCAAAGCTGCTTCTGCGGTGAGTTTAACCTTCTGCCATTCTTTGCCAGTGAAAATGATTACAGTGTCATCCGCATAGCATATAATATTACCAGTGAAGTTATCAATTTGTGTAATGTTATTCATGTAAATAAGAAAAAGAATTGGGCCCAGCACTGTCCCTTGTGGAACACCCACCTTTACTATGGAGTTCGAGCTTCTGTCTTTACCGATTTTTACACCCTGGGTTCTGTTTGATAAATAATTCGTTAGGAGTTCCAGTGCTACACCCCTTATGCCATAATTATTAAGTTTGTCGAGTAAAATGTTATGGGACGGTGTCAAATGCTTTGGCTAAGTCGAGAAATACTGCAACACACTTTAATGAATCGTCTACTATTCCAACCGTCTTTTCCAGAAAATCAACTACTGCATCTTCAGTGCTTGAGTTTTTTATAAAGCCGTACTGACATTCTGCAATTACATTGTGAATATTAAAAAAATTAATTAATCTGATTTTTTACCGCATTTTCAAAAATTTTAGCTAAGTTATTGATTACTGAAATTGGCCTATAGTTGGTTAGTTCTCCAGGATCGCCGGATTTATAAACGGGGGTGACAACTGATTCCTTCCATTGACTTGGAACTTGTCCTGATTGGAAGCAGAGATTAATAATATGCGTTAATGGATGAGTAATATATTCATGTATGTTTTTTATCGTAGTTACTGTTAAATTATTTGGGCCAGGTGCAGAGTTATTCTTTAATTTACTTATTAAAATAGTTACTTCATTTTCTGTTATGGGTTTCAAAAATATATTGGATTCGACTTATCCCTTTTAAGAAAGTTATCTGGAATTGTTACTTTATTTATTTTATTTGCCATTTTTCCCCCAAATTGGTAAAAAATGTATTAAATGTATCCGCTTTTGTTTTGTTGTTGTTGATATATTCATTATTTTCTAATTTTATGGGTATATTTTCAATTTGCTTTGACTTTTTTGTTGGAGTGACGGCATAAGGAGACTCGCTAGAAACTGGATGCTGATGGCACAGGACCGGCAAAATATGAGAGAGGCTTTTGTCCAGCAATGGACAGTATAGGCTGATCTGATGATAATGATGATTTAGATCTAAACCCGTCACAGGTATACAATAATGCAGACGAATCAGGTCTTTTTTGGCGTGTAATACCTAACAAAACGTTTTTTCATGCAATGAAAAATCCGTACCTGGACATATCATGAGGGGAGAAAAATATCAAATGCTACAAATAATTATGCAGGGAAAAATCCGAGGCAAGAAATCTATAGGAAGAAGACGAAATTTATGGCTGAAAAACCTTAGGGATTGGTTTGAATGCAGTATTTAGAGCTGCGGTCTCAAAAATAATATATATATATATATATATATATATATATATATATATATATATATATATATAAGCAAGATTTAGAAAAGGATCAGGTCTTTACGTTACGAGGCATAGTAAAAAAATTCTTGGCTAGAAGTCAAAAGGTCTACAGCGCTTTCGTAGACTTGGAAAAGGCCTGTGACAGAGTGGTGAGAAATAAACGATGCTTAGGTACACGAACTAGTTTAATAAAAAAAAAAGGTGTTAGACAGGGATGTGGCTTCACCATAGCTATTTAACTAATTCATAGACGATTGTTTAAAAGCTTTGAAAGAGAGTGCGCATGGATTGCATTTATATATTACTTATACTTATTATTACATTTTTCTTAACAGTATTAACTGTTCTGTACCCTATTTATAACTTTATTATGTAAATTTAGATGGACCTTTAGTCCATTTGCATGGATTTCTAAAATAATTGTTTTCCTTCCGAACCCAGCGTCCCTTATTATTTAATTGATGTATGTTTTTTAATCTGTAATTATTAATTTTTTTAACCCTTAGCTGGCTACTTTATAATTTATTTACCTACAGTGTTACAATTAGTGCTATAAATAATTTAAAAACTTTTGAAATTTAACAAAATAATTTTGGTCAAGGGTTACAATATTTACATATTGCTTTCGAACCTTTGACATGTATACTGTTAAGCGATTAAGTTTTGTTTCTAGATGAATCGAATCCAACAAAAGTCGTTCGTTTACAAAACACTTAAAAGAAAATGATGCATTAGACATGCAGCAATTTATCGTTTGGAGCATCAATGAAGATTTAAAACAAAATGGTATACATTTATTTGCCAGAGGGTATCGATAAAATCAGAAAAAACGGACAATACCATTTTTTTTTCTTTTGACTTATAAAATGACATTTTTGTATTGGGGCATACATTTTATTTATTACTAATTTCTTTTTTGCGATAAATTGCTATAGAATACATACATACATACATAAAGTCACGCCTTCTTCCCGTAGGGGTAGGCAGAGACCACTTCCTTCCACGTGCTACGGTTCTTACACACATCTTTTCCTTTTTATTCTTTCATCAGTGCTCTCATGCATGCTTGTCGGTCATTGGTACTTACTGTCCTGGCTTTTCTTCAAAACTATGTCGATCTGATGATCTGATCGAGATATGTTCGCTGAGGTCGACTTGCCCATTCACACTTGAATTATACATCCGTTTCGTCAATCTTCCTTCATCCATCCTCTCTACGTGTCCAAACCATCAAAGCATTCCGTCATCTATCTTTGTAACCAGATTTTCTTTTACACCACAGCATTCCCTTATCTCCCTATTCTTCACTTTATCCAACCGAGTCACTCCAGCTATATTTCTTAGACTACTGATCTCCGCAGCATAAATCTTATTTTCATGCTTCTTCTGCCAAACCCAACATTCACTACCATACATAAGTAAGTGTAGGGACCTGACCTATCTTCAAACTAATGTCGATCGAGATATGTCGACCTTTACTGACTTGCCCATTTCCACTTGCATTATAAATCTGTTTTGTCAATCTTCTTTTATTTATCCTCTCATATATCTTTGTAACCACATCTTCTTTCATATTACAGCGTTCCCTTATCTCACCATTATTCACTTTATCAACCGAGTCACTCCAGCTATACTTTTTAGACTACTCATCTCCGCAGAATTAATATTCTGTTCATGCTTATTTTGCCAAACCCAACATTCGCTATTATACATAAGTGTAGGAACCAGCACTCCTCTATGCACAGCCAGTCGTGCCTTTTTTTATACGTTCTGACTGCTCATAAAGTTATAAAGCTATATACCAAAAATGCATAAATTTTTTTTAACAAATGTATAAAGCATAATTAATTAAAAAAAAATGTATAATAATTTGTTATTAGATATTGTTAAGTATGTTTTCAACATATCTGTTATTGTATTTAGCATTTTACTTTTTAGTTCGTCAATTCTTAAAGTTATTTTAAATATATTTCAAAAGTATAATGAAGCATATAAATAAAAAAGTGAATAGGTACATGAAAATAATTGTTTTTTAGATATCCATCCGTAAACTTTAACGACAATTTCATGTTTCCAACGCTACCACATGTCGTAATATTGCTAAAATAAGCTATAAGCTAAAATAGAACCCCAAGAATGCCTAGTTACTGCCGTGCGCTAAAGCGTTATTATTTTATAAGAAGGCCGATTAAAAATATTCTATGAGTACTTATTATTAGTGTCATACAAAGAGATACATATTGGAAATATTGTTAACAGGCAAAGTATAACAGAAAACGAAATTTGCAATTAAGTGTTTGATCAGGTGTGCCATTTTCTCATGCGTAGGCAATGCAGTGAATGTTTACAGGTATTTGGAATAATTGCTTCTTTAAATTAATTGTTTTGAATATTAGATTTATTTATTTTCTTCAACATAACATTGCCTCAGAAAACGAGTGCTGTTTCCAAGGAATTAGTTCAGTGTGGGAGCTGTGGAGTGTACTTTATATTGCTTGTGTAAAAAAAAAATAAGGTTTCATTTTAAAGCTAAATTAGAAAAACTAAAATGAATAATGATGCTTTCATAAATACAGAAAAATAGGATATAATCCTTATCTATGGGGAAAGTCGAAACAGCCTGAATGCGTTAAATTTTTACAGACCGAATAAATCCATGTTCAAGAAACAAACTACTTTAAAAAAAAAATTCTGCTACAGTTAATGGTCATAGTATTGATGTTTTGGGAAAAGTCTTTATTGATCCTTATATTTTTATTAGACAACTTGAAAAAAAATGCGATATATCTTGATCTTCTATTTAACGAATTTTAAAAATTTACAAATTTAGACCATAAATAAAATCACTCTGCACCAAAGACTAAAAAAGATTATAGTAAAAGACCTTATTTTCTTGCATGGTTAATGACAGCATATAAAGATAGTATTAGTTCAATCTTACGTTCAAATAAGCTGATTTAATACCAACGGGATAGTAAATCGGCATAACTGCCACTACTGTTCTTAAAATAATCCGTACTGGATAAAGTAGACTAAAATTTAAAGAATTTGAGGAATAAATGTATGCTGTGGTGTGATTGACAGATTTTTAACTGTACCAAAATTCTGTGAAGGTACTATAACTGAGACTAATTATTTACAATTCCTACAAGACGATTTGCCTGTCTGCCACTAAATATGCGTGCCAATGTTTACTTTTAGAATGATGAAGCACCCGCATACAATTCTGCAGTGGTAGCTAGTCATTTAAACAAAAAATTTCCTAATCAGTGGCAGGCGCGGCTCATGAGTTATTATAAAGGTGGGTCAAATTGTGGAGGATAGTGCCAAAAGCACTGAACTGCAATCGACAAATTTTTGGAGTACTACGCACAAACTAACTTATTTTTTATATGTTTTTGACTTATATAGAGCAACTAAAAGATATATCGCTTGAGAAATCCATTCAAAACTATTATAAAAAAACCACTGTCAATGAAGTCAGTACTTCCACATCGTACTTATATTGAATTTTAAAATATTATTACAGGTTGTGGTCAACAAATACGCTTCGGTACCTATAAAGAGATGTGTGATTCTTTTTAGTGGTATCAAACGCCCGACTTTATAGCCGCGGGCGAAAATTGGAGACCTGCGATATTTATAATATTCGTAATATTTTTAGAAAGAAGTTATCTTCTTGAACGATCGTTCATTATTATTTAAAAACCGTAAATCGCAAGAAGTTAGTCAGTCAATTAGAAAAGATTGTTTTAAAAAGTTTAAGTCGAAGTATAGTGAATATCTAAGTGATTTATTAAATAAAAGTTTACTGTATTACCAGAAAAAAGATTAGAATGAATTGTTCAGTTTTTTTTGTACTGAGTGTTTTAAATTAACAAACCCAAGACTAAATGTCGTAACAATATTAACTACTATTCTAATTTGTAAACCAATTATAAAAATCAATTTCTTCTTCCCATGTAAAATGATATATCACAAGCTATTTAAAATTTAACCCCCTTTAACTCCCCCAGACACCACCACTATTAATTCAAGAAGAAATAATCATATTTATTACACTTTTGGACAAAAAAACTGGGACATGTTAAAATAAATTACAATTACCCAATTTTTTATTATAACTACACTACACGATTGCACACGATTACAAAAAATCCATACACCGAAACCGAACATTGTGTAAAATTTGCCGAAACACAGATTGTAGATTGAAGGGGGGGGGTCGTAAAGGCTATGCAGCCTCTCAAGCACCTCGACCTATCCGATCTTTTGTGTCTAACCCTTAATCTATTCGTGGCCCGGGATTTCAAGACTTGGTACAAAGTTAAACAATTTCCTGGGAGCTAAGTTCCTAACATCGCAGTGCTTTAAGAAGCCCCTTCCAGAAACAAAAATCATTAATGATCAAATCTTTCATGCTTAATTCATACGTACTCTTTTTTAAACATTTTAAACAACCGCCTATGAATAAGTTAAACAGCCATGTATATTAGAATTATACTTCTTCCATGGTTACCAAAAGTAGCAAACTGTCACGCAATAACAAAATGTCACACAATAACATAATATTTTTAGCAGTAGTATTGTCCGGTAAATTTTTCTTGCTCATGCATCGTTTATAAATTAGTTGTCCTTCATCTTCAAAGTTTTTCATCAAATCGTTGAGCCCCTGGTCCACTGGCACTGCAGTATGTGATGCAAAAACTTTACGAAGAATTATTTAACTCTAAATTGGCATTGTGAAATACGAGATTCTTCACTGCTGCGAGATTCTTCAAATGTATTTGGTAAATGTAAGTTCCACGTAAATTTAAACTGATAAAATTTTTTCATGGTGAAATAAAACATTTTCCTCAAAATTAAACGTCAAGAATTATAAAATTAAACTTCGCAGTAACTAATAAATCAACAAATTGTAATGACATTAATGAAAAATTAAAGCTTTCAAATTACATAATTGACTTATTATTTTATTATTATATTACTATAAAGACACCAGATTGTAGATAGTAGATTGTAAGGGGTTCGTGAAGGCTATGCAGCCTTTCAAGTACCTTGACCTGTCAGATCTTTTGTGCATAACCCTTAATCTAGTCGAGGCCCGGGATTCCAAGACTTCGTTCAAAGTTTATTAATTACCTGGGAGCTAAGTTCCTGACATTGGAGCGCTTTAATAAGGCCACTTCCAGAAACTTGAGCCTCTTGCACAAAAGCGCTGGGCATTCGCAAAGCAAATGTTCTGCACTTTCAGTGAAGTTCTCGCAGTAGCGGCAACTATCACTCTCTGTTTTGTCCATCTTCTTCAGGTGATACCCCAAAGGGCAGTGACCAGTGAGTAGTCTTGTCACCAGTTTCAAGTCTTTCTCAACTCAAGAAAAGCTGTTTTGCTTTCCTTGGCGAAAGGCTTACTGGCCTTTTTACTGGTCTTTTTCCTGGCACTTTATTTCAGTTAGATTTCATTTTATCTGTTTACCAGCGTCGAACATCTTACAAGTGGGCCTTGGGGAGTCCACAAAAGGTTCTGGGCCGAAAAATTGTGTATTTGGTCCTTCCTTGGCAAGGCAGTCTGCTTTCTTATTGCCTCTAACTCCCTTGTGACCTGAAACCCACATCAGAGTGACCTGGTTGTTTGCTGCCAGTTGTCTCAGGGATTGTTTACAGTCCCAAGTCAGCTTAGACTCACAAGTGTGACTTCAAAGCTTTTAGTGCTGCTTAGCTATCTGATAAAATATAGATTGCAATGCAATAATGAAAGGATCAGTATAACCTCTACGGCTGCAGTAGGGCACGTGAATGTTGCTCCTGTGATTCGTTGCACTTTCTCCAGCTTGACTTGTGTCGAGATTTGTTGCATGTTTGGCCTCCATATCAATAAGGCATAGGTGACCATTGGTTTCATGATCGTTTGTTATGACCGGTTGATTATTTTTAGTTCTAGACCCCATGTCTTGCCAAAGACTCTGCGGCTTGTCCAGCTTGTCGCTATAGTTCTGGAAATAATGTGGTTGAGTTGGCTGTTCCATGTCAGTTTTTGGTCAATTATTACGCCCAAATATTTAATTTCTTTGGAAAAATTTAGCTGGATTCCATTTAGAGCTCGTACTTTTGCCTTCTGGTGAATGAAACCAGCACTGTTTTGCTAGGATTGACATTGAGTCCTTTCTTTGCGCACCAGCTTCTGGTTAGGTTTAGGGCTACTTGCATGCAATTGAAGATTACTTAGTTATATCTGCCCCTAATGATGACGATCAGGTCATCGGCTTAACCTTAAGTCGTCAAACCAGAGTCGTGCAGCTTAACTATCAGTTGTCTACAATCAGTGACCACAGCAAAGGCGATAGAACTCCTCCTTGGGGACAACCTTTTTTTACTGTCATCTTGACTGTCGCTCTCTCAAGAGTCGCCACAATGATTTTAATTTTTAACATTGATTGTATCAATCTTATCAGTGAAGCGTTTATATTTCTTTCCTCGAGTCATCTGGTTATGGAGGCATGCTAGGTGTTATTAAAACTATTCTCTATATCGATTTAGGCACAAAGATACCGGAACACAAGACGAAACAATTAAAAAACGTAAACAACTTAAGCCAAACCGTTTGTTAACTTACAAGGCATTTTTTCTGGTGGGTTTTTCCATTAACCCATGAGGTCAATTTAAAATACGGCTCGGCCACACGCGTAGCGAACCGGAATGAGTTATTATTAGATTTCAGTAATCTTGGCTCCATTGGTAGTAATTGTTAAGGAGCTTTTGCATGGAAATTAATTGCATTTTTTTAAAATTGTTTGTGTATTATTAAATATTTAAAAAAATAGGTGGGTCATTGTTCAAATGACCTTATTGAGAAGCCGTGCCTGATGGGTGGATCAGTTCATGTTGACCAGTAAGGTGGCCCGCAAGATCGCCCGACTTTACACTTTTGAATTATTTTTTCATAAATATATTTGAAGAAAACGGTGGGAAAAACACCTTTTGTAGATTTTAGCGATCTCAAAAATAGAATCCAAAATGAAATTAAAGCTGCTGAGATATTAAGAAATGTAACGACTCGTACATTTATGCGTAGAGCCGAATGTTGCCTGAACAACAAGGGCATCTTCTAAAAGAAATGGAAATTATTTTCTAGAAAATGAAGATATGTATCACCATTCAATCATTGAGGAAAAAAAAAGTGGCCACCTAGAATAGACATTTATTTTTATTAGTTTTGGGAACCAGTAGCGTTACCAATAAATTTCACTTACAGTCAAAGCTCGTTTATTACAAAAAAATGTAACACCCTACATTTTAATAATGACAAAACTTATCACACATGTTTCTAGGAACTTTAAATTCTTTGGTTCTTTGGAACTTTGAAAACACCCTGCCTATAGTGTTTGGATATTTTTTAAATTGGATTTATTTATTATTGTTTAACCATATTAAACCTGTAACCTTATTAAAAAGGATATTTTGAATAGAAATAAAATTTTATTAAGATATTACGCTGGAAAACTTCCTTTTATGAATGATAATTTCCAAAATGCATGACACGTTTTTCAAAACCTCGCTTGTTTTATACCAGCAATACAAGTACACTCCACAGCTTTACACTTGACCATTTCTTTGCAAAAAGAAAGCACTTGCAAAAGTACCTTTAATCAGATATAAAGTAGATAAGATCCTTTTAACAGTGTTTATTATGTATTTCTAGACGACCCAATTATGACCGTTCTCATATATCTTAACTTCGGAGATCCGTTGACTAACATTCGCATGAAATATGAAAAGCCCCTTCTGGTCTTTTAAGCTGCATTATCTGCTTTTTTAAAGGGCAATGTCCTGTCAAAATGTCCCTCATCATTCTCGTTTAATAAACTCATATTTTAATAAAGAGCACGCTTTTTAACACTATATTTTTCCACCATTTTTACTAAATCTTAATTAACATAAAAATGTTATAGTAGAATGTTAAAAGAACAAAATAACCATGCCTTTAAAGAGCTATAACAATAGAAGAGAATGGTGTAAATAGGATAACAGATAAAAAATTACAATTGACTTGGATTTTCCATTCCAGCCTATAAATTGTTTGTTCTATGACCGCCTTTTTTTATTAAAAGAAACAATGCACCTAATCTTGCGATTAACCAACATTTCGTATTCGACCTAATCTACTACAGATTGTAGATTGTAGGGAGGGTTGTGAAGGCTATGCTGCCTTTCAAGCAATTCGACCTATCAGATCTTTTGTGCATAACCCTTAATTTGGGGGCTAAGTTTCTGACACCAGAGGGCTTTAGTAAGGCCTCTTCCATAAACTTAAGTCTCTTGTAGAAAAGCGCTGGGCATTCGCAAAGCAAATGTTCTGCAGTTTCAGCGAAGTTCTCGCAGTATCGGCAACTATCAATCTCTGTTTTGCCCATTTTTTTAAGGTGATACCTTAGAGGGGAGTGTCCAGTGAAGAGCCCCGTCACCAGTTTCAAGTCTTTCTTGTCCAACTCGAAAAGCTGTTTAGCTTTCATTGGCAAAAGGCTTACTAGCCTTTTCGCTTGTCTTTGTCCTGGCACTTTATGACAGTGAGATTTTATTTTATCTATTTTCCAGCGTTGAACCTTTTGTTTCAAGTGGGCTTTGGAGAGCACACAGAAGGGTTCTGTGCCAAAAAATTGTGTATTTGACCCTTCTTTGGCAAGGCAGTCTGCTTCATTGTTGCCTTTAACTCTCTTGTGATCTAGAACCCACATCATAGTGACCTGATTGTTTGCTGCCAGTTGTCTCAGAGATTGTTTACAGTCCCAAGTCAACTTAAACTGACAAGTGTATGACTTCAGAGCTTTTGGTGCTGCTAGGCTCTCTGATAAAATATAGATATTTGCCCTTCGGGTGTTCTTTTCGATGCACTCCTGGACACATATTCCTATGGCATGTAATTCTGCTTGAAAGATGGTTGGGGTGTTACCAAGGGGTTTCGAGAACCTAAAATTCGGCCCTGTTACGCCCACTTCAACCCGTGTATCCATCGTGGATCCATCAGTGTACCACACTGAAGTATTCCTTCCCAGTTGAGGTTCGTTCTTTCTGCAAAGTTGGTGGTTGTTTATGACCACTTCAAAATGCATTTCGAAGTCGTACCTAATCTACCACTTTACTGTCATAGGTATTTCCAATGGTCCACCTTAAAAATTAAAGTTTATGCACATTACACTGTTGTGGCTAATGTTTACTGAACTGAGCTTTTACTGTTACTTTTCACACAAGTTCAAAAGATTTGGTGGGTTTGAGCCTGCGGACTAGGTCTTGATTGTCTAGTAGTTTTAACACTTCGCTGTTTATTTGATTATGAAGTTGTTCTTTGTGACCCTTAGCAATCTTCTTTATTTCTTTTTTAACTGTTTCAATGTGGAGTTCTCGAAGTAGGTCTTTATTACAAAGATACAACGGGATATTGTCTATATTTCTTTGTACTTGGTTTTGGAATCTTAAAAGGCAAGCATAATTACTCTTACTAGTACAGCCATAGTTAAAGTCCATAAGTCCAAACTGGTTTAAAGATTTGATTGTATACCTTAGTTTGCTTAGGCTGCTTTCGGATGTTGACCAGTTTATAGGCAGTGGCTAACAAGTTTATTATTTAACAAATAATAAAAATCATAATATTGTATTTTATTTTTTTTTGCACCGAATTTATTGGTTCTAGGAAAAAACTGTTTTTAAACAAAACGGGATTTTAAGTAATATTTTTATTTTACAGAACTAAATCTAGAAAAAAATATTTGATATTAAATAAGGTAAAGGATGCTAATTTCACCCCCTTATAATGTAAAAAAAAAAAATTTTACGGGTTGCACTCTGGGAGTGCCGGCAGAAGTGAAAACTTAAGTATTAACGTTGTGCGCCCTGCGTCGCCTAAACGAAACAGCCGGCGCAGGCATACATTTTCGCCGCGCCGTAGAAAGAGAGGGGGATACTCCCTCTCCTACGCCACGCCAGCAGTCTACTCTCCATCCGTCTTACGAATTTTCGATCAGGTCACGTGTCCTGACGCGAGTTTAACATTTTTATCCGTCTTACGAATTTTCGATCAGGCCACGTGTCCTGACACGAGTTTAACATTTTTAACCCATAACAAAAAAAGTTCACAGCGTGCCATAAGAAGTTATCACTTCAAAAGTTAAAAAAATACCGGTGGTTAGTCCTTTGCGAGTGCACTGAAATTACAAAATATTAAATTTCTCTCTTAACTTAAATTTGAGAAAACAAATTAAAACTAAATTTTACTCACCACCTTTTAGGGGTGATATTTTAGTAAGGGGTGGGCTGATTAAATTTTGTTATAGAAAAGATCCATCAAAATTTCATATGGGCAATCACCTCTTGAATTTTGTCGCATAAATTTATAAACACCCTGTATGTATTATATAAGAATGGCTCCAAGAAGTGAACAAAAAATTTTGGTCACTTAATTTAATATTTTTTGATAGCGAAGATCCCAACGGGACTAAATTTTTTGGAGTGTTCATAATACACCATAACTTTTTCAATTTTTTTATTGATATTTGACACCATGCTCGCTATTGAGGCGCCGCCCGCTCAATTCACCGGCCGCTCGGAGCCCTACTTTCAGCGTAAAGTTAAAATTATCAATAATGAAGATAGTTTCGGGAGATGGGACTTTTAGCGGACAAAAAAAAATTTCATAAGGAAAATAGTATTAAAAGCTAACTTGACATTTGTTACATGTATATTTCCACGGTATTTTTATATACAGGTTGTCCAAAAAACCTTATTAAAATTTAAAAAAGTTTAGGATAGGATTACTTGTTACTTTAATATTTTAATTTTTGTGGACCTATTTCTGGATTTATAAATGCTTGAGTAAAAAATATTATATTTTTTTATATTATATATGTATTATTTATATTATAAAATACGTAATTGACTTATTATTTTATTATTATATTACTATAAAGCCACCAGATTGTAGATAGTAGATTGTAGGGGGTTCGTGAAGGCTATAAAGCCTTTCAAGCACCTCGACCTGTCAGATCTTTTGTGCTTAACCCTTAATCTAGTCGAGGCCCGGGATTCCGAGACTTCGTACAAAGTTTATTAATTACCTGGGAGCTAAGTTCCTGACATCGGAGCGCTTTAATAAGGCCCCCTCCGGAAACTTGAGCCTTTTGCTGAAAAGCGCTGGGCATTCGCAAAGCAAATGTTCTGAAGTTTCAGTTTCAGCGGCAACTTTCACTCTCTGTTTTGTCCAGCTTTTTCAGGTGATACCCCAGAGGGCAGTGTCCAGTGAGTAGTTATGTCACCAGTTTCAAGTCTTTCTTGTCCAACTCAAGAAGCTGTTTTGCTTTTCTTGGCGAAAGGCTTACTGGCCTTTTCGCTTGTCTTTTTCCTGGCACTTTATTTCTGTGAGATTTTACTTTTTTTTTTCAATTATTTTAATCGTATTGAAATATGCATTTTAAAAACAAATAAATGGAATAGCGTTGATTTTATATAACGATTTTAATTTCCGTGTATTGTTTTTTTTAATTTTTTTTATTTCGAATATTGTTAAATCTAAGTAATAGTGTTATGATTAAAATTAACTTGATTTTTAAGTTATTTAAATTTTCTTTTGTAATAAAAAAAAGTTCGTATTTCTAAATATTTATATATTTTCCACGTAGCGATACGTTTCTCGGTATTGCTACATATTATTGACATAGTTACTATATCATTTAGTCACGTTAGCTTATAATGTGGTCATTTAAATTTTTGTTTATTAAGATTCCAAAGTACTAACTGCTTATTTCATATCATAAAGAAATTAATGAAAAAGGCTAATTAAAAATAGCAAAATGTATTTAACTTTTATAATTATTATATGCTGTAATATCTCACTAGTGTATCAAATAACTGGTACTTAATTGTATTATGTTACTTAGAAATATAAAACAAATATTTTGGTGTTAATATGTTAATAGAGTAAACTCTTTAAGCTTCTAAAATGTCTTGCCCTCCTAAAAGTTACGCAACATAAAATATTCTGCACAATATTTACCATTGACATGGAACGGATATTAACCTGTAAGGTGACTGTGCACAAACTGATAATGGATGAGATATTGAGCCAATTTTTGTCAAGACGGAAAGTGAAGAAGTATCGTATTAAAACTGCTATCCATTTAAAATTGTTTTTAAATTGACTTTGACAAAAGATCTTAACGTTCTTTACGTTATTTTAATGCAAAGATTTTTTTTTAATTTTTTTTAATTTAGGAAATAACCTTTTTTGGTATTTTGCTACTCTTAAAACTGGTCCAAAAGACCAACCATCGATATTACCTACTTTAATAAATCTTAAAAACTAAAATTTTTAATATTTCAAGTCCATCCAGTGATGTTCTAAGCTTATATGTACAGTGCAACAGAAGTAGCTTGGCGGGCGACTAGCCTCTAAAATAATTAATATTCGGCTGAATATACTTCACATTCGTAAACTTCTTCCTCCGATTGTACTTGAGACTCACGATTACTGAAAATTTCGTCGTCGCCGATCGAATCGTTATTCAAAATGTTTTCGTTGTGCGCAGATTTTGTGATCTCTCGCCCGCCAAGCTACTTCTGTTGCACTGTAATAAGGATTTTTTTAACAGATAAAATTAAGTAAATTATTAGAAATATGTTACCGAAATAATATCTATGTCAAAATATTGTTAAATAAAAAAATAAGATTATTTTTTATCGTATGAAGGTTTTTTTAAATTGATTTAAGGTCCATTAAATTATCGAACTGCAACAATATTGAAACCCTTTTCTAATAACTTATATTTCCATCGTTTACTCGTCTTTTAATCATCTGAAATAAAAATTATATTATCTTTGTTGCAATGATTTGTAAAATTGAATTTTGTATGAAAACGAAAAAAAAAATATAATCATTTGACCTGCTGTTATTATTTATTAATAATATTTGTGAAAATTGTTTTTACCTATAACAATAAGTATATTACAAAAACGGAATTGGACATTTTTATATTTAAAGCAATCATTTAGTAACTTTTTTTCTAAAAGTTAAAGCTATTGGATATTAAAGGAAAAGTTATTTGCATCGTAATCAGAAATATTGATTTAAATACACTAAAATAAAAATTCTTTGAACTAAGATATTATAACTTCTACTAAGAAATAACAAAGAAAAGAAAAATTAACATCTATGAAACCATGATAAAAAGTACTCTATTATATGAAGCAGAAACCTGGAGAATTAACGAAAAAAAACAAAAAGAAAGTTGAAGCTGTTGAGATGGATGTTTTCAGGAGGTCTTTGCACATCTCCCGAAGGAACAAAATAAGAAATGACAATATAAAACAACAAATAGGAATTGCAGGCTCCATTACTAGTGATATCGAGCAAAAACAGCTCACCTAGTGCGGCCTCGTTCAACAAATGCCCGATACAAGATTGCCCAAACAAGTCTTACCATGGCAACCAGTAAAAGGGGAAGACCTCGATTGGAATGGCAAACTGGTATTCAAAAGTCAATGAGCGGAAGAAACCTAACATCTGAGGATTGCGAAGACCGAAGGGAATAGAAATTAGGCTACTACACTACTACTACTACTACTATTTCTACTTCTACTTCTACTACTACTCCTACTATCACTACTACCACTACTATTACTACCACTACTATTACTACCACTACTATTACTACCACTACTAATACTACTACTACCAGTAGGTGTACACAATCGATACCAATAAAAGAGATTTGACATATTTGTTACTACTTTCTTTAACCATTTCTTTGTCATTGCTTGTTTGTCCTGACGAAATGCATGTGAGCTAGTTAATTTAGTCACGTCTCGTTTACTTTCTGCTACAAATACCTTAGAAGTTTAACACATTTTACATGTTTTTCTATGTTGTTCTTGGACGACCTCTTTTTCTGCTATCATCAACTAAAGGTAGACATTAATTATAAACAGAAAAGAGTTTAAGTCTAGATTCTCAGTCACACATTTTTTTTTTTGAAAATCGTAAAAGGGTTATAAACATATTTTTATAATGATAAAGCAATCATTCTTAAACGCGCAAAAAACATACCGATATTAAATTCATCAACTTATTGTAATATAAATGATACGTCACTGACAGCAAAAGAAACCCGTAAATCTACTGAAATCTTTTAGTATTTACTGTACCGCTATTTACTGTAGTGCTTGAATAAATGCATGACAAACATGGATTTCTCACCTTTGCATGATTTGCAAAAAAAAATTTAATGTACTCGTTAGGCTTGTTTAAATATTTTTTTAGTAAGAAAATAGGTTAATTATTTTTTTATTTTAATGCAGCAACATCATTAATGTTATTTGGTCAATTAATCACCAATAATGAAAATTTAGAATGTTTGAATGTTGTTCGTAGTTTTTAACTCACCCTGTAAACTAAACCAAAAATAAATGTTTTACACATGAGCATTTTATCTCCGATAGCAAAATGATGTATAAAGGAACCATAAAAGCTGATTAGATATACTGACTTTCAAAAAAATCCATCATTTACGTTAAGAACGCAGAAATTTAAAATTTGCCCTTACACGGTGGTAGTATAGAAAATACCAAACAAAATCCAAAGGTTGTCATTAAAACGTAACTGTTAAATAAAATCCCCTGTATTCATAATACATTTTTATAAGACTCAAAACATGCGCAGTTGGCCGCCTTGTCGATCAAAATGCATTGTTGCCACTTTAATTAGTGTCCTTTTAAATATGTGCGTTTTGGTCT
The DNA here is from genome assembly GCA_950111635.1 of Agelastica alni. Lineage (NCBI taxonomy): Eukaryota > Metazoa > Arthropoda > Insecta > Coleoptera > Chrysomelidae > Agelastica > Agelastica alni. The sequence goes on from OX467708.1 coordinate 22,905,654, forward strand.
TTGAATATAAAACATCAGAAAGAAGCATAGTCTCAGAAAAGTGTTGACTTGAATGGAGGGTGCTTATGGCCGACTACTGCTTCCGTTTTTATAGAGGCTTACGACTTTAAATTATAGTAAAAGGAACAAAAAACTCATAGATGTTAAAATATATACACAAAATGCTATATTTTAGTTAGCAATTCTACAAACAATAAAAAATGATTATCTTTTATTCTAAAAATTTTTAATTTTGTAAATCTACAATTTTGTATTTTTTACAATGTTTTACTATTAATTCACCTCGAGGCAAAGAGGAATAAAATGTATGCCTTACTGTGGGCATGCAAGAGAGCCATGGGAAAAACCTGGGGGCTAAAAGCGAGTGTAAGCCTGTGGTTATATCAGGCGGTATTACTACCTTCACTAACGTACGCAGCAGTACTCTGGAGGTCAAGGGCGAAAGGGGCCGGGGCTGGGTACCTGGTAAGCAGCCTGCAAAGAAAATTCTTGAGGACTGCAGCGGGGGCAATGAGCACTGCCGCCACAGAAGGACTACAAATAGCCCTCAACGTACCACCTTTGGATCTCCTGATGAAAGATCGGCCCAGTAACACTTCATACAGACTAAAGTGTCAGGGTGGGTGGAGAAGCAACTGGATTGGTCACACCAAGATCGAGGCCCTCCGCAAACACCCCTTCACAATAAAATCGGACAAGATTCCGAAAAAGACCTTGATAGGGAAGGACTATAAAACAAAAATACCAACCAGAGAAGACTGGTTAAAGAAAACACCATTGACCAGCCCAGGAGTGAAACGATCCGGGTACCAGAGACGTTACGGGGCAGGTGTGTTTGGAGCATGCTGCAACCACAGCGAACCTCTGGAGAAATACGCCTCGATCTTCCAGGCCGAGGTCTATGCCACACTCATGTGTGCCACGCACCTGACAAATAACAGAGTCACCAACAGTGAGATTAATATTCTCATTGACAGTCGCGCGGCCATTGGGGCCCTCGTGAGTTGCACCACAACATCATAGGTGGTGTGGGACTGCATGCAGGCCCTCACTTAGTTAGCGACTGCAAATAAGGTCACTCTTATATGGGTTCCTGGGCACGCATGGATAAATGGCAACGAGGTAGCCGATGAAGAGGCAAGAAATTTGAAACTTATCCTTGAGCAAGAACATATGTTGAGGCTAGAGGCATATGCAAAGAGACAATAGAATGTTCAAAAGATGCTCATAATGCCAAAATAAGATCAAAACTTGTTGAATGTCCTAACGGATCCCGTTCATTTTGGTCTTTCGCTAAAGCTGTGGGAAGAAACTTCACTTCCAGCTCTTTTCCTCCCCTAACCAATGAAGATGGAACACTAGCAACGACTGCCCAGGAAAAAGCCAATATATTTGCGCACCTATTTGCTGGAAATTCCACTCTGAATTCTTCGGGAAAACAACCCTCGAACATTACACCTATTGACAGTCACATGCCCGAGATCACCTTTCGCCAACGTACTATCAGAAAGATTTTGCTGGGTCTCAACACCAAAAAAGCCTGTGGATCTGACGGAATCCCGCCGATTGTTCTCAAGAAATGTGCCCCCGAACTAACACCTGTTCTTTGCAAGTTGTTCAACCACTCTTACAATTTGGGAGTATTTCCGTCCAATTGGAAAATTGCAAGAGTACAGCCAGTCCCTAAAAAAGGCAAAAAGACCCTACCTAGCAACTACAGACCTATCGCACTGCTATCTATTATTTCAAAGGTCATGGAAAACCCATCAACATCGAGCTCATGAAATATCTGGAAGACTCAGGAATTATCAATGATAGGCAATATGGCTTCCGCCATCAGAGATCAACTGGTGACCTGCTCGCATACGTCTCACATATATGGCAGCTATCTATTGAAAAGTATGGAAAAACTTTAGCTGTGGCATTAGATATCTCCAAGGCGTTCGATCGAGTTTGGCACCAGGGACTCCTCGCCAAGCTTCCATCTTATGGCTTGCCCCCTCAGCTGTGTTCTCTGCTTGCTAGTTTTCTCTCAAACAGGTCTCTCCATGTAGTGGTCGATGGAGTTTCATCTGACACTCTACTCATAAATGCTGGTGTTCCGCAAGGATCCATTATAGCACCAACACTATTTTTACTTCACATCAACGACCTATTGAAAGCAACTTCATGTCCCGTACACAGCTTTGCCGATGATAGTACCCTCCATACCGCTTTCTCTTCCAGGGCCCCTATATCAGCCCGTGAAACCAGAAATGAACGAGGAAGAAATGTTAACAATATAAATATGGACTTAGCAACAATTCTCGAATGGGGATCCAATAACTTGGTAGAATTCAATGCAAATAAGACAGAAGCATGTCTTTTCTCTAGAAAAGCCGATCTCACTGTGCCTAACATAACTTTGTCAGGGGTAAACATACCACTGAAGTCATCCATATCGATGTTTGGTATTACTATCAGCAATAACCTTTCCTGAGAAAATCACGTGAGGTCCATTGCCAAAAGTGCATCCCAAAAACTTGGTTTTTTGTTTCGTGCCAAGAGCTATTTCACCTCCAGTCAGCTGCTTATGATCTATAAGGCACAGATCCGACCTGTACTGGAGTACTGTTCCCATATTTGGAGTGCAGCACCTAAACATATCCTGAAGCTACTGGATTCTGTCCAAAAAAGGGCAATTCGTCTCGTCGGTGATGCCTCGCTTACAAACTCGCTCACTTGTCTGGAACACCGTAGAAAAGTTGGCGATTTGTCTCTATTTTATAGATATTTTCATGGGCGATGCTCTTCTGAAATATCAAAAATCGTTCCTTCTTTGGCAGTCTCTTCGAGATTAACCCGTCAAGTTCAGTCTTCACACCCCTTCGTGGTCACTTTGGAGACCTGCAGAACATCACTTTCCAAAGACTCATTCATCCAATGAATTGCGAGGCTTTGGAACTCATTGCCTAGGGAGGTGTTCCCCGAGGCATACAACCTCCAGAAATTTAAGAAGAACACCAACTTCTACCTTCTTTCCCTTGGTTCCCACGATGTTCTCTGAACATTACAGGATATCCCTTTTTATGGGAACCAGAACATAAAAAAATATCGCTCAGTGGAATGCAAATACTGGCTGTAGAACATTAAGACAGCTAATGACAAAACCTCTTCAGAAGAGGGCAGACGCACTCTGGATGAGTAAGCAGTACGCGTGGTCTGCTCACTAGCCACAATGCACTAAGGGCACACCTGTTCAAACTTAAGCTGTCAGCTGAGAAAAACTGCCGACTATGCTCGAAAAATTTACAGACGAACACGGCCTTGTAGTCCTCAACACACAGTTCAAACAACCACCGCGACGTTTATACACATGGAGATCGCCACTCGATAAACCTGGGAGAATAGCCAGAAATCAAATAGACTACGTACTTATCAACAAACGGTACAGAAACAGCTGCTTAAGTATGAGAACCTTCCCGGGAGCAGATATGCGAACCGACCACGTGCCAGTCATCGGGAAATTCAAAGTGGTTATGAAGAAGATAAAGAAAACTGCTCCATTAAAAGTGAACTTAAGACAGCTGAAAAACGGGAAGATCAAAGAATGTGTAAAGAAAGAGCTGAATGCAGCAATGGCAGAAACAACAGAAGATAGCACAGTAGAAGAACACTTGAATCACCTGAAAAACAAAGTGGAACACATTAAAAACACTATTATGAAGGAAGATGGACAAAGAGTAAAGAAGAAAACCTGGATGACAGATTACATATTAAACCTAATGGAAGAGAGAAGATTAAACAAGAATAACACCATAGAATACAAAAGTATAAACAACATCATAAGGAACGAAATACGAATGGCTAAAGAAAAGGAACAGAAAGAGAACTGTGAGGACATAGAAGCACTGCAGTTGAAATATGATTACTTTAACGTCCACCGGAAGGTGAAGGAAGTCACTGGACAAAGAAGGAATACAAACTTCGGAAAGCTAGTGGACGCTAACGGGAACATCATTGTAGACATGGAAGAGAAGAAGAAGACGTGGACTAGATACATAGAGCACCTTTTTGAAGATAATAGAGAGAACCCCCCAGATCCCCGGAGTAACGCAGAGAGTGGGCCAGAAATAATGGAATCAGAAGTGAGGGCAGCTATAGAGCAGAGCAAAGAAGGAAAAGCAGCAGGACCTGACAGCATCCAAACAGAGTTGCTGAAACTTCTAGACGAAAATGGATTGAAGAAGATCACCAAACTTTTCAATAACATCTATAAATCAGGTAAAATAACACAAGAATGGCTAGTCTCAGAGTTCATTGCACTGCCAAAGAAACAAGGCGCAAAACGATGTGAAGAATATCGAACGATAAGTCTGATGAGCCACCTGCTGAAAACCTTTCTCAAAGTCATTCATAAAAGAATATACAACCGATGCGAGAACCTAATCTCTCGAAACCAGTTCGGGTTCGTCAATGCGATGGGAACCAGAGAAGCACTCTTTGCTGTCCAAGTCCTTGTTCAGAGATGTAGGGACGTTAACCGTGACGTTTACTGTTGTTTAATTGACTACGCCAAAGCATTTGACCGGGTTCAACACCGCAAAATGATGGAAATACTAAAGAAGACAGAGATCGATACCAATGACCTGAATATCATAAATAGCTTGTACTGGGGCCAGTCGGCAACAATAAGAGTCGACGGAGAAACAACTGAGGCCGTCAAAATAATGCGAGGAGTGAGGCAGGGCTGTGTACTTTCACCCCTGCTATTCAAAATCTACTCCGAACAGATCTTTAAAGAAGCGCTCGACGACGAAGAAAAAGAAGGCATCTTAATAAATGGGAAAAAATTGAGTAATATAAGATACGCAGACGACACCATCGTGTTCGCAGATAGCCCACAAGCACTGCAACAACTTATCAACAAAATAGCAAGAGTTAGTAAGGAATATGGTTTGGACATAAACATACAAAAGACTAAAATTATGGTCATTAGCAAAAACAAGATCGACAACATCCAGTTATCCATCAATAACCAACCAATAGAGAGAGTACCACACACCACGTACAACACGTATAAACGAGAACTGGGACACAACTCAAGAAATCAAATCATGAATCGCCAAAGCCACAGCCGCCTACAACAAAATGAGCAAACTCTTCAGAAGCCATGACCTTACACTGAAAACAAAAATGAGACTTCTGAGATGTTACATCTTTTCTATCCTCTTGTACGGGACAGAATCTTGGACACTCAATGAAAACACATCCAAGAAAATAGAAGCCTTCGAAATTCGACTCTACCGAAGAATGCTGAGGATATCATGGACCGAACATATCACTAATGAAGAGGTACTAAGAAGGATGAATAAACAAAAAGAAATTATGAACACCATCAAGATCCGAAAACTGCAATATCTGGGCCACATCATGAGAAACGACTCCAAGTACTCCTTACTCCAGACAATCATCCAGGAAAAAATCGATGGAAGAAGAGGTCCAGGAAGGAGAAGAATATCTCGGCTGCATAACCTTAGAAAGTGGACCGGAAAAACATCAGCCGAACTCTTCCGCATTGCCGTAAATAAAGTTGGGCTTGCCATGCTGGTTGCCAACATCCGTAACGGATAGGAACCACAAGAAGGAGATGCGGCGAAGAGGAAGAGAGCAGCATACACATTCTGTGTTGCTGCCAGATGCTAATGGTGTACATGTACCAAACCTGGGGCCGCATGATAATAGATCCAAATGATCTAAATGAGACAGGGCAAACAGAAATCCTGCAGTTTACCAAAACCGCCGGACTGAAATTCTGATGCCCTGAAGACACAGCGGTAATCACAGATGATCGAAGATCTAGGTGTAATGTAATGTACCAGCAATTTATTTAGATCTCTATAATGGTTAACTATTAAGTATTTACATCAAAACATACAACAATACCTCACTAATTTTAACCATTATTAAAACTTTAAACTGCTAAAATCTATTAAAAATTCACTTTATTGATACACTCAAAGAAAACATTCAAATAATGAGTCATACGTGGAAAGTCATGGAGTCCGTTTCTGTCGCACTTTTAGCTTTCGTACAGAGTAGCAATGCTCGTTCCGATTTGTTACATATTCAAAGGTTTTGGTTATATTCACAAGCTATTTGTTTTGCGTTAAACTTTTAATTTGTGTAACTTAAAAATTTGTACTTTTCATAAAACTTAGGATCGCTATTTAAAATTGCAAGACTTTCAAGTAAAAACATAACTTCGAAATGTCCAACAATTTTGATTTTCCCCTATAATACTGACAATGCAGCACCGGTGTGCAGTCATGACGTTATCAAGCTGTGTGACGTAATCGAATTTTGTTTTGTATTAACTATATGGAGTGCGATTACATACTGTGGCATTAGTTTTTATTTATAGAAATTTGAATGCAAACGATTACACACGAAACATACCGTAGATTGTTGCACTGCTATATCTACGAAGGTTTTTTTAAAGTTTTTTTTAACAAGACAACGCAGATAGCAAGGGTTACTACAAGGTTTTTACAAGAAAATAGCGTGACCCTGCTTCCATAGCCTTCTAGCGCACCAGAATTTTCATCAATCGAAAATGTGTGGGATATGATCGGCAATCAACTGGGTAATTTACTCCAACTACCAAATAACTTAGTTGACCTTTGTCACCGAATTCAAGAAACCTGGAACAATATTCCTCAGGATACCATAAATTATTTAATGTTAAGCACTCCTTGAAGAGTTATCGAATGCATAAGAAACTGCAGCAGACCTACTTATTATTGAATAACTTTATTTTTATTATTTTGGCTTAAAAATTTTAATCATTTTTTAAAAGTTAATCAAACGCACATTCCATAATTTTTTTTTTAAAATTGATCAACTTCTAGTGGGTGTTCAAATTTTTTTGAAAGTCAGTGAGTGGAGTGAATAAAAAGTAGCAATATGTAAGTACCATCTACGGTGTAGTATTAGCATCAATCGAATTTCATGTGAATAAGCAGATGTTAATACTACACAGTTATTACTTAAGAAAGTGAAGTATCAGCCGGAAAATGTAAGAAGCAACTAATGGGTTAGTTACTTTTCCGTGGTAGTTATATCTACTCTTCATGCTAGGACTAGTTACATTCCGTAAATAACCTTCTACGCGTCCAGGCGATTGTTATCAGTTTTTTGTAGATTGATCAAATAAAGTCGTTAAGTTGTTTACAATAATAATATAATTATCGTCGTCTAGCGAAGATGAGTTTGAAGAAAAAAAGGGTTGTGAGCGTGCGTTACTTGTTCGTTTGCTTGCAGAATATGCAGTAATTTGCCAAGTATCTAGAATGCTCAAAGTTGTCATAGCCAAAAAACACGCTTGGGAAAACTATTGCTGAATAGTATTCACACGCAGTCGGTAAAGAAATGACATCGGCATAATTAAGTAAAGTGTTTAATAATATAAAGACAAAATTAAAGAAAAAAACAGATGTGAAAGCTACGGGTAATAAGCCCATCAATCTTAAGGAGTGGGAAAAATACTTTTTTCTCTTCTCGGACAGGCAGAAAATCTGGTGTTTCAAAAAATTCCAGGAAGTACAGCGGTCGGAGTGAAAGTACCCGAATGTTCCACTGCTAATACATTTACCCAAAAACCCCGTAGCGCCTATGTAAGACCTGGAGTACAAACCATACAATCCTACGACGATAATGAAATCACATAGCTAACGACTCCCCAACTACAACGGCTGGTATTGCTGCAGCAAAGGCAACTTTACAAAATTAAACTGGAAAAAAAAATCTTCTATTGAAAATTTTAATAAAAGAAGTCGTCAACAAAATCACACAAATAGATTAAGTTGTATAATATTAAGAATGTGTTAGCTATTGTGAAAATGTCAATGGTAGGTACCTACATAATAATAAAAACACTTGTGGTACACTTTCCGCTGATATTCTTTTTTTTTATGAAAATACTCGCAAAAAGGGTAGACCTATTGTGTGGGCCGCGGACGGCCCGCACTGTGACTATTAGAAGGGTAAGGGATTATAGAAAGGAAATGATCGTGGACACGCTTTTTAAAAAGTTGCAGGTCACAGTTCTCTGGAAAAACTGATTTTGGAAGCTTATTCCATTCCGTAGCAGCCCTGTAAAAGAAGGATTCTTGATGAAGATTGGTCCTTGTAGTGTCAAGCTTGAGAGTAAATGTGTGAGACTGATCAGCGTGCCGAGTTCTTCGGCCGAATGTGGCCAATGGTGGTACAAGAGTTCTTATTTCTCTGGAGCATCTGCCATGGAAATATCTATAGAGCAATGACTGGTCTGCAACTGTTCTTCTATGTTCTAGAGGGTGAAGGGTATCTGTGAGAGTTGAGCTGTTTATCAAGCGAATGGCTCTTTTCTGAATGGAATCTAGAAGACGAAGAGAATGCCTTGGTGCTGAACCCCAAATGTGCGAGCAATACTCCAGTAGAGGTCGGATTTGAGCCTTGTACGTCGTCAACAATTGATCAGAAGTAAATAACTTTCTCTCTCTTCACAAAAAACCTAGCCTCTGGCTTGCCGACCGTAGTTTGCCACAATTGGAAACCAAATATCCTTTCCACGATTACTCTAACAAACAAGCGCTGCCATTAAACTAAGATATTACGTCCTTCACTGCGCATCGTTTCCAAAGTCTACTATCATGCACGCTGCCGGGACATTCAGCACTAATACTAGTAAATTTTTCTGACTCATCGCATGTAGCCTGTACGTTAATGCTTGTGTAATCTTTTCGATTTATATACTCTTCAGCGAACTGTGTGGTGGCTTCTTAATTTCCACACGCGTGCAATCTAGTGCAACAATAACTGTAGGAAGGTAGAATCTTGTCTGTTATTGAAGTTTGGCTTTATTTATTTCTTGAATTGTACTTGGAAAATGTATCCATAAATGATATCTAGCTATGGTATGCTCCATAACTACACTGATTGTTTTACACGCAGTTGACCTATCAATTCCAAAGTCCTCTGCCACGCCACGTTGAAATCCAGGATCACCGAAATTGCGCAACACTATCTCCATACGATTTCGCTGCGTAAGAGCACCACCTCGAGTTTTTTCATTTTCGGGTCAAAAAATCAACATTATTACTTTCAAAACCAGTACAGTTCTTTACATTTCTGTATACGACTCCTCTTACCATACGTTTTTTGCGCCCAAACATCCATGAACATAACCGTGATGAGGAATGAAGTAACACGTTACCATGCTCCAAACTTTTGAAGTTCTAACTACGTTCTACATGAAGCAAGCATCTACGTTTTATTCACACTAAATTGCAAGCTACTTCTACTTCTACTGTAAGTAGCTACTACTATTTTTAATCGCTTACCATAGCATTACAACTCCAAATCCTTAAGGTATTAGCATTAACTACATTTTATTCACTTCATCCAATATGTAGGAAAAATCTAACTCTAATAACTTTTAAAACTGAACTGTGCAATGATCCACGATCTTAAATATACCAATGTATCAATTGCATTAACTGGGGAACATCTCGAAAGCATGTAAATACCTAAAATCTTTCTGAAAATTTCCTGAAAATTTTACGTACTTTTAGCCGTCTGTTGGTGTCTCTATGAACCTCATGTGGCGTAACTTTTTTGTTGCGTAGGCTCGTGATAATTTTTCAATAGTTCTATAGTTTACATTTGAAAAATAAGAAAAATTCAATTTATTAATACATGCGTTTATTGCTATTGCTATTGCTAATGTTTTTCAAATGAGCTATACTAAAGCGCTAAATAATTTTAAGTTATTTAGGAAACGATAAACAAAATAAACTGCACAAAATTTAGGGATTAAGGTTTTATGTTAAAAATTATTAAGGTATTAGCATTAACTACGTTTTATTCACTTCACCCAGTATATGATGCTAGCACTACCGGCTACGTACTTCGTGGAATTGTAAAATAAAAAAAAACTTAACTTTTTTCAGAGCCTGGACTATAACCGAATTTATAAAAATACTTGTGAATGTTTTGTTAAGGTCAAAGTTTCAAGTCCTATACCTGATAGATTTGTGATTGTACGTTATCTAATCTATTTCATTTCAAAAACCTCACATCAGTCGTCCTCACGAAGTGAACTTGATTGTATAGTGTAAAGTGCAGTGCATCGAGGATGGCAAAAGTCGTTGACGATTTGTACAAGGAATGGGAAGAATTGCGGGAAGATTACAAATTACTAAATACCGCTAGTGAACAGTATTTAAAAAAAGTAAAAGAACTCACCGCGTTACAAGAAAAATGCAAAAGTCACATTACACATCAAAAGTACAGGATAAATGTGTTAAGTAAAACTTTAAATAAACTTCCCGATGACAAACGTACCAAACGAATGAAAGAGTGCATCATGGAAAGGGAAGCGGAAATACAAGATATAGAGCAAACTTTACCGAAAAAGAGCGATAGATACATGCTGAACCTGATTCTAGGTAACATAGATGTCTCATTTTTTACTAAAGAAAACAAATTTAAATACAAAGAAGAATACGAAAAGTTCAAGTTAATAATTCACGGTATAGCTCTTTCGTTCGCTATCATTTTACATTTTTTTAACTGCAGACCATTGGAAAAACTATTTATAGCATTTTTAATTTGGTATTATGCAACTATAGCAATACGAGAGGCCATTCTTAAGGTTAATGGATCCAGAATAAAGGAATGGTGGAGGGTGCATCATCTTCTGTCAATAGCTAGTTCTACTTTGTTCTTGATATGGCCGGACAACGAACCGTGGGCGATCTTTCGGAAATATTTCATCATTTATACAATTTACAGTGCTTTTACCCAGTACCTACAGTTCAAGTACCAACGAGGAACTTTATACAGGTTGAAGGCGTTGGGAGAAATGCAGAATATGGACATAACTGTTGAAGGATTTCACTCGTGGATGTGGAGAGGATTAAAGTTTTTAATGCCTTTTCTATTTATTGCGTATTTGTTTCAATTGACCAATGCAGTGATTTTGTTCAAGTTAAGTTATCATCAAGAAGCTACTTGGGAAATCACCGCTCTTGCTGTTATTTTTACGATATTCTTTTTCGGTAACACCATCACCACCATTCGAGTTATTCCAAAGAAAACTAAAAAAAATATGTTAATTCAATATAAAATATTGTCGAGTAAGTTTTATGAAGCTATAAGCATGAAAAGAGGAACAACGAAACAGCCTTAGAATAACAACGGTGAGTCATATTGGTTTAAACATTATTGTCGGCATTTTACTGATTTTTAACGCAAAATTTGATTTAATAAAAAATTAAATTTTTGATTTTTTTTCTATTTTTAAATTATATCCTATTATAAACAGTTTTTACATTGAATTTCTTAATGTCAGAGAACATTAATTTTCATTTATTTTTACTGTATTTAAACTGTTAGTTATTTAAGACTGTTAGTTATTATTATTATTATGTATATTATCAATTTCTTTGAAAGATATTATATTTATTTTTAATTTTTTTTTTATTGTTTAAAAGGTAAAATTACATTTTTTATGTAAATTCTTAGGTGGCTTTAGACAATTGTTTTTTAAATAGTTGTCTTTTGTCATAAGGGAAATTAACATTTATATTAATATAAATTAAATTTTTCAAATTCCTGTTTGTTAAAATAAAACTATATTGTCTTGATGTTTTTTCTTAGATTTGATAACCCCATAATCCAACAATCTCAAAACCTTAAAAAATTTTTGTATTTGCCAATAATAAAATACAATTCTAGTTATAGTTCTCAACAAAAAAGATATATATATATATATATATATATATATATATATATATATATATATAGTTACGCCTTTTTCTCATAGGGGTGGGCAGCGACCACTTTTATTCCTTTCTGAAAATCTAAAAAGCTGCAAACTAGATGATTGCATCAACATTGTTATTAACGAAATAAACCACACGGAAAATAATTTTTAAAGTAGAAGATGATCTCAATTGTGCGATGTCACTATTTTTTGCATTTTTAATTTATTATTTTTTTTTTATTGTTACAGCACTAGTAAAAATTTTAGAGCATTGACGTTATTAAAAAAATAATAATGTTTCTTTACATCATTTTTATTTTTCAGTCACACATTGTTCATTAAAAAAGTTAAGTTTTAATTAATGTTTTGCATCATTCAAATCTTAAAATAAAATAAAAGCTTGTACATATTCAGAAAAACTGTCAGCAGGTCGCAATGTACTTGGTCAGTAATTGGAATCCATTGTTCTGGAGAGTGATTATCGTTTCATATTGGCATCTAATTTGAATAATTTTTCGCTTAATAAATTTAAATATGGGTGTTTTATGTCACGTGGTGATTGAAATAAATATAGAATAAAAATTCATTCATTTTTTACGTCAAATTAATTTTAATTTAAAAACAGTTTTTTATTGATTTGTAATAATAATATAAGTGAAAACTCAATATCGTAAGATTATTCTTATTTATGCAAATGGTGTTAAGACATGCGTTTGTCCAAGTTGTTTGCAGCAGAAATGTTTACTTACATAACTACATATAGTCACTCGTTTTTCCCCTTAGGGTCTGGCAGAGACTACTTCCTTCCACTTGCTACGGTTCTTACACACGTCTTTTACTTCTTCTACTTTCATTCATGCTCGTCGGTTGCTGGTACTTTTAACCTGGCCTTTCTTTAAAACAATTTCGATCTGGTCTAGATACGTTTGCCTAGGTCGACCTCTACAGACTTGCCCATTCCCACTCTCCTTATATATTTGTTTCATCAATCTTCTTTCATTCATTCTCTTTACATGCTTAAACCATCTAAGCATTTCTTTATCTATATTTGTTAGTACATATTTTTTTACTCCACAGCGTTTCCTTATCACACTATTTCTCAATTTACCCCATAGACATATAAAGGATAGACCGTTGGTCCCAGTGCGGAGAGTTGGTTCCGATGAGAGAGAGATATTTGCCCCGTGTGTTGTTTCGCTTTCTCTCTAATGGGTGGCAATAGACGGGCGAGTAGGGGACTCGGGCGTCAGCCGGTAATAAAGTATTCCTATCAGCCGGCGCAACTTGCAGACCATGATTTTTTCAATCTTTTTTCTCTTTACTTCGAGCAATGCTAAGCGCACAGATGTTTAATCATTTATCAAGTTTGAATCTTTTGGAATTTTTCAAACAATAATTAAGTTTTGATTATTCCAGTTTCTGCTCGAGCTAAATTATGTTTTTTATGTGAAGATTATTCGAGGAATATTTTGAAAATTTGCCTAATGATAGCGAGCAAATTATCAAGCGTTTACCAGTAGACTACACAGTATGTAAAAACTTAAACTATCGGAACCTAATTCTAATTTAAAAAATCCAAAAGCTTTAAACATAAATATTCAATCGTATTTTCGTCCATATTTGTTTGGGGGAAAAGAGAAAAAAATGTACAGGCAAGTCTCGAACCCGCGCTCTCGGATAGAGGAGTCGCGCGGGCCGATCCCTTTACTCAGCTAGGTGCGTGCCTCTCGGGCGTAAGCTCTGCCCATTAGAGAGAGAGAGCGAAACAACACTCGGTGCAACTATCTCTCTCATAGGTAACCAACTCTCCGCACTGGAACCCGCGGTCCATCCTTTATTTGTCTATGCTTTACATACCAAAGTCATTCTAGCTATACTTTTAAGGTTATTTATCTCCGCAGCTTTGTTTTCCTGCCAACACCCCTCGCTCTTAAACTTTGAACCCAAGTATACAAATAATATATAATAATTGTTGATATTAAGGTCTCAATTTGTCCTGCGACAAATAACTGAAAAATCCATCTAGTATAACAAACCAGCCTTCATGTGTTTTATAGACCTGGAAAAGGCGTTTGACCGAATACAACTGGAGGACGTGGTACACCTTCTATACAACAGGCAAATCCCATACATCATAAAAACCATCGAAAATATTTACCAGAGAAACAAAATACAAGCCAAAATTAATGGCACAACTACCGAAGAAATTCCTGTAAATAGTGGTATTCGACAAGGAGATTCCCTTAGCCCCTTATTATTCAACATATCGTTATGGACGAAATAATAAAAAGCACTCGTAACCTGAAAGGGTATAAAATGGGGAACAAAGACGTCAAAATCCTATGCTATGACGATGATGCTGTTCTGCTTGCAGAAAACGAAGATGACCTACAGAGATTACTATTCAAATTTAACACAACGGCAAAAAGTTTAAAAATAAAGATATCTGCAGCAAAGACGATATGCATGACAACTTCAAAAACACCTATCAGATGCAAACTGGTTGTGGATGATAAAATTATACAACAGGAGATGAAATTTAAATACCTAGGCATAAAAATATCAGGATACGGTGACATCGAGGCAGAGGTAAGAAACCAAGCGGCAAAAGCAGCACGAACCTCGGCTTACCTGAACGATACAACCCTCCGAAACAAATATATCGAAATCGAGACCAAATCCCGAATCTACAAGGCGGTCATCCGACCTATATTAACATACACAGCGGAAACTAGACCAGATACATCGAACACAAAAAGAATATTAGAAACCACCAAAATGAAAATAGTGCGCAGGATCGCTGGAAAAACACTTTTTGACAGGGAGAGAAGCGAGGACATTAGAAGAACATGTAAAATAGACAATGTAAATGAATGGATACTGGGAAGAAAGAGAGAGTGGAACGAACACATAGACCGGATGAATGCAAAGCAAATTGCTTACATTAAAGAAGGAAGAAGAAGAAGGTCTCAATAAAATACCATGCAGTATAATAATTATTCAAATATTCAAAAATAAACAAATTATGTATCCATCATAAAATATGTCTGAAATTCCTTCCAGCAATTCGGATTTGCTGCTTACTTACCTTCTTGTGCTACTTGCTAGTAATTAAGACCATAGTTAATCAATTAAAAATCAACCATGAGTTAAACTCCCCTACGAAGTAACTTTTTCGTTATCGTTTACAATGTTTGGTTGTCAATATTTTACAATGAATTTAAAATACGTCAGAATCTTTTTATTTTTAGTATGCAACCGTTTTGTTGTTCCTCCAATCTTTCGGAAACGCCTGTAGTTTGAATTCCTAAATATTTTTTCTCTACTTTACGTGTGTTCACATTTATGGCTCTCTTTGTTTTAGTACAGTAATGCAATTTTAAAAAATTAGTCTAGTCCAAGCTTAATTAGATCTCCTCACAGCCGACAAATCCAGTCTGAATATCCGGTGGAATTAGAAATTATTCCGATGAAGCCGATCACGTATTTAATTTCATCTGGTTATAATCCTTTACGTGTATCGATACGTGCCTCTTGCTTGCATGACATTTAAATTATTGGATATTTTAATGCCGTTTCTTTAATTTTCTTCAGTTTCACTCTGTTGATTATTATAAATGGTTGCGGCGACAATGAATAAAAAGTATTAAATTAGAAAATGAATGAATGTATGAATTTTGCACAGCTGGGTGCAGTATAGAATGATAATTGATAAGTAGGTATTTGACAACTTTAAATTGAGTAAATATATTATGTATTTAAAAAGTTAATAATTCCAATATTACGATAAGGGTTTCATTATTATCGATGAAAAATAAATGTTTAAGCATTTTAATAAAAAAAATGTTATTAATTGTTATAATGCATAAAAGGACTAAATAATAATGTTAATAACCGTTAGAAAAGACGTTAGGGACCACTTCTGAGTAAATTAGTCGGAGTACGATGAAACATTAAAAAAACACGGTTTTGCGATAAACAAAGAAGTTCGCGCTTATATTCTTAAGCGGGAATATGTAATCGTGTTAAAGAAGTAAAGGTGTGGTTAGGTTTCAATTCGTTTAAATCTACTTCATTGGGAATAAAGTGAGGACTTTGACAGGTCTCTTTTTTAAAAAAATCATCTCTATGTATTTAAATAATACTTCTACAAAATTCCTAAGCTAGAAATAAATAAATAATTTTGCATGATCTTTAAGTAAGAGAAGTAAACATCGAACCTCTACACACATGTAAGTCAAATGATATGTGTATAGAGGTTCAAGAAGCAGTGTCAGAAAAGAAGAAAGCCTCGTTAGAAGAACGCAAAGGGCACCGATTGGAGATGTAAACAAGGCAAGAAATAAGTATAAAAGGTTGAAAGGTGTGGCAAAAGAGGTTGTGGCAAAAAAGAAGGAAAATGATAAGGATGAATGTGATAGGTTATCTGACGACTCCCGTAGCAACATCAAATTCTCCTGGAACTCCAGCCAGAGGTAAGAAAAAATTAAAAATCAAGATAGTAGTATAGTAAAAGAAGATAAAGGAATACTTTGAAAGTTTATTTAAGAAAGAGTGTACACAAGCGCAAACCCAATTCGGGAACATTAGTGAAAGTTGCAATGAAAGTGAAATAATTATCAATATGAAAGAGATTATAAAAGCACGGAACAGTATGAAATTGGAGAAATCTGTACGATATGACGGGATTACGTTTAAAATTCTGAAGGCTGGACAGGCCATGGTAGCGAGTCTGATGTACCGCATTTTTAACCAGCATCGCCTGCAAATTGTATGCGAAGGTATTGATTAAAATAGTGACAAATAAAACTGAACTGTGCAAGAAGGATTTAGATAAAAGATAAAGGATATGTATAAATCAGGTCTTTTTATTTACAGACATAGTAAAAAAACTCTTGGCTTTAAGTCAAAAAGTCTACTGCGCTTTCGTAGACTTGAAAGGACTATGAGAGAGTGGTTAGGAATGAATTGTGGTCGACATTGTCTATGTATGGGGTGATCGGTAGTTTGATACGAGCACTGTAATCACTTTACGAGGAATCCACTGTTTATGTCAGGGTAAACGAAGCTTGCACGGATTGGTTTAACATAAAAAAGATATTACATAGGGGTGTATGGCTTTGACATGGCTATTTGACTTATACATAGACGATTGTTTAAAAGATTTAAAAATGAGTGCAAATGGATTAAAATTAAATGATTTGATCGTCAAATGCCTCCTTTACGCCAATGATCAGGTTATATTAGTATCATCTGAGGAGGAGTTGCAGGCGATAGTTAATATTATGCATGATACCCTAAAGATTAAAGAGATAAAAGTAAACGTAAGCAAGTCGAAAGTAATGGTTTTTAAGTATGTATACTTGGGTTTAAAGTTTATGAGAGACTAAAAGTATAACTGTGATATTGAGCGAAGGGTGTTGGCAGAGAAACAAATAATTGGTGCCCTATAGAACGTTCTGGTCACTACACCTATGTAGGGTAGATGAATAAAGGTATGCTTAGATGGTTTTGACACGTAGAGAGAATGGATCAAATCGGTAAAGGTCGACCTAGGTGAACATATCTCGATCAGATGGAAATTGTTTTAAAAATAGGCCAGCACAAAAGTGCTAGCAACCGAAGCGCATATATGAAAGCGCTGATGTAAGTAGAAGACGTGTGTAAGAACCGTAGCGGAAGTGGAAGGAAGTAGTCTCTGCCAGACTCTAAGGGGAAAAACGAGTGACTATCTGTAGTTATGTAAGTAAACATTTCTGCTGCAAACAACTTAGACAAACGCATGTCTTAACACCATTTGCATAAATAAGAATAATCTTACGATATTGAGTTTTCACTTATATTATTCTTACAAATCAATAAAAAACTGTTTTTAAATTAAAATTAATTTAACGTAAAAAATGAATGAATTTTTATTCTATATTTATTTCAATCACCACGTGACATAAAACACCCATATTTAAATTTATTAAGCGAAAAATTATTCAAATTAGATGCCAATATAAAACGATAATCACTCTCCAGAACAATGGATTTCAATTACTGACCAAGTATTTTATACATTGCGACCTGCTGACAGTTTTTCTGAATATGTACACGCTTTTATTTTATATTAAGATTTGAATGATGCAAAACATTAATTAAAACTTAACTTTTTTAATGAACAATGTGTGACTGAAAAATAAAAATGATGTAAAGAAACATTATTATTTTTTTAATAACGTTAATAATCTGAAATTTTCAATAGTGCTGTAAAAATAAGAAAAAAAAATAAATTAAAAATGCAAAAAATAGTGACGTCGCACAATTGAGATCATCTTCTACTTTAAAAATTATTTTTTGTGTGGTTTATTTCGTTAATAACAATGTTGATGCAATCATCTAGTTTGCAGCTTTTTAGATTTTCAGAAAGGAATAAAATAGTCAAATTTTTAAAGAACCTTCTGCGAGCGCAATGAGATTAAAATCACCCTTTCTGATAGAAGCCGCACTTTGATGATAACGTGCACTGGCAGTGACTCGGGTTATGTCGAAAGAGATGTGATTGCAGCAACATTTGAATTAAGGTTTCATGATAGTTTAGAATTATTCATTTCAGTTCAGTTTAAGTACACCGTATATGCCGTGTCAAATAAACTGCACCACAAAAGTTAGGAAAGTTCACAAAATTGAATTTACGTTAAAAATTATTAGGTTTTGTCTGTAATATATTAAATGTTTACTTGCTTATCTAATTAGTTTTTTTGTTTCCAAGTTGATAAGCTTTTAAATTTAAGGCAAGTTGTTTTCTTTTGTATTTCCAAGAATGTCGTTTCCACTTTATTTAGTCAACTGTGAAATAAAATTTAGAATTTTGTTTTAAATAATGCCTAAACGTAAACTTAGTGCGGATGTGGATAATAGAGCTATTGGTATGATTGAGGTAGGTCGTCTTCAGAGAGCAGTTGCGGACGTCATTTCTCCGTAGGTATCGAGCAACTGGAAACGTAATAGAAAGACCTAGAAGTGGACGACCAAGGGTTACCACCCCCACACAAGATCGTTATCTGACTGTGTATACCTGTAGAGGACCTCTGAGTACTTGTCGGATTATACAACAGCGTCTTTTGAATGCTTCTGGTGTTTCGGTTTCAATTGAAACAGTACGTTGAAGATTACACGAGGTTAATGTACGTTCACGACGACTTTTGAGAAGAGTTCCATTAACACAAATTCATATGCGTGCTCGGTTGGCATGGGCTAATGAACATGTGAATTGGAATGCCAAATGGAGGTCCATTTGCGGTACATTTGCTGTTTGTGAAGGCATTTGTTTTAATGGGCGTACAGAATTGTTAGTGCTTGATGGGAACATCACTGCGCAGATTTACGTACAACAAGTTATTAACAATGTTATACGTTTGTTTCATGCTGCTATTGGACCAACTTTCCTATTTTTATACGATAATACTCGACCGCATCGTGCAAGAGTAATCGAAGACGCTTTAGCCCTGCATTTGGCACTGCCCCCTCTATCACCGGACCTCAATCTTATCGAACATGCTTGGGACTAGCTTCAAAAAGCCTAGAATTCCCATTAATCACCCCCACAGACACTCCAAGAACTTAGACAGCTTTTACCCTAACTTTGAAGAAAAATCGTTTAAGGCTACTTAATCGACCTTATTAAAAATATGCAGAGGCGTTGTTTGGCTGTAATTAATATTAGAGGAAAGCATACTCGTTATTAATGTATGTAGGTACTTTAATTTTTGATAAATTTTAAATGATACCTCAAATTGTTGTGTTTGTTATTTAAAACTGCAAACGTACCTGCAAACAACGCTTCCATAAAAGAAAAATCATTTAATTTATAACGTATAAACACTTGGTGGCCAAAATCGTAATTTGTTGTAACACAATCTCCGAATTTATGAACTTCCATAACTTTTGTAAAGCAGTTTAATATCCCACCGCAGCATTAAGAAAAAAAGCGATAAATACAAAAAAACTGAAAACATTTTAAAATTTAGACATCCATTTTTAATCAATCATGTGCTACTTTAATACAATTTTACTAAAAACTTTTTTATAAATAATTTTAAGATTTGTATAGTATGGCACTACACGGTCAATCATTTGTCGAGTCAATTAATTTAGTCAAGCATGATTGACCATCTTCGAACCCGTTTGACGCTTGAGTCAAGCATGATTGACCATCTTCGAACCCGTTTGACGCTTGAGTCAATCATTGACGGTGAATGATAGAAAGTTTGATGCAAGCAAATGATTGAAGAGCGCTTGACTATCTAGAAGGGTTTTAATCAATCTTTTTCTCGGGATTGCCCAGAGCTCTGGAAAATTAAAAGTAAGGACTACTGTAACGGAATTTAAAGAAGTGCGACATTTGAGAAAATTTTAGGGGCTCTAAAAGGGCTCAAACCGGAAGTAAGAATAATACGAAATATTGTATTTCATATTACCTGCAGCAAAATTACCTACTTAATTTTAACATTTATCATATGCCACGTCTTTTTCGTTCTCTAAAGAGTACTCTGCCAGTGGTCTCTCCACTGGCAAATTATGCCCGAGCTCAGCCGTAGAGGGTAGAAGAAAAAAAAAATATATAAAAGTGAGCCGCGCCACCGACTTAGACGGTTCAAGCCGGAAACTCCTAGGTCTTATAGGCACTAGCAGAGCCACACGATAAACAACTAAGATTATGGTGAAGTAAATAAATAAAATTATAGCAAAAATATATTGAATACTTTACTCACACAAAAAATTAAAATACACAGCTCAATAACAAAATTATAACAAATATCATCAAAATTAACAGCCAATAATAAAACGAAACTTCAAAATTTACAACTTTATAAGACAACAATAAATCAAAAATCCAAAGTTTACGATTCCATAAAATAATTAAAACAAAGGTAAGAATAACAAACCTTATCAGGTTACCAAAACAAACGTATACAAGTCAACTCTTTAACAATACTTTATCAACGTTCACGTACGGCTGCTAATTTACTCACTTTTTTTTTCTTTTTCCATTTACATAAAGATTTACACTGTTAAAACAATCGAGCTTATTTAAAAATATTTCTTTTTACGATGGCTGTCCTTCAAAATAGCAATATTGTAGGATATTTACAAATAAGTATGAAGAAAACGTTTTTACTTGGACACAAAGAACTATTGAGAATATTACTTTAATCAAAGTTCAGCCTTGGCATATTATCCAATGCAATAAATAGTTTTTAACAGTGTACCATAATAATAAATTAAAACAAAACTTAATCGTGGTGTCAAAAACAAATCACGTCGTTTAAATATTCTAAAATAAATCACTTGTAACCTTTGGGTATACGAATTCACTAATCCTGTGGCCTACTCCTGTGGCCGGATTGATTATGGAACTGCACCTGCTACTTAACAATGGCTTCCCTCCATCAGATCCCGTATGCGGATATTTTAACTCGACACCAAAATCCAAAATATCAACAACAAAGGTAAGATAGAATGGTCAGGTTAAAAATTAAATGGTTTTTCTTCAAAATCCAATTAAGATGGCCCAAATACAGCCATATATGAAAGAAAAAACCGTAGAGGTTTTGCTCACGTGTTAATATCAAATCGTTCCAAAAACTCTCACCCGACTTCGACGACTGACACCAAGCGACTATCTCTAAACTACTGACTCCCAGGCCGGATATCAAGAAAAATGACACGGGACACGCGTCAGCCAACCATCTTTGCAAATCTATCTTCCAAACTCATAATCGCACTCGTCCGTGTTGATAGTCAGCCCATCCACACAGAAATGCAAACCAAACAATAATATAGCTGACAACACACGACAATCGAGGCCAAAAATCAAAGCAAAAATCTAATAACAAAAACCCCCACTCCATCTCCATCGATTAACAAAAATGTCACAGCCATTAATAATTAAATCCTAACACTACAAGGTATGCAACACTATTTACAACGAGTGATAAATTTAAATTACAACAAAATACGGTAAGCGAAACTATTTACGAGCACCTGAGAAATACCAGACTATCAGAGACCCAATTAATAATGGAACTGTAGAAGGGAAAAAAATAGGCACGTGACACATATCACAAGTAAGAAAACATAACGTAAATTGAAAATAAAATTAGCTTATAACAAAACCTTACTTATTCTGAGAGTAATAATTACAATACTTTTTTTATATATAATAGTCTTCAAGAATAAGCGCCAATTATTCCACAGTTATATCCGCTCTATTGAAATTATACGATTTTTCTGCGCAAAAGTTTGTAAACTGCCTCCATACGCTTGACTTCGATTTCCTGGTATTCGCGGGTGTCAACTGCTTAATCTCATGGCGAATATTTTCACAAATTTCAAAAGTAAAATAATAATTTCGAGGTTAAGGTCTCAATTGGTTACCATGGCAACTCAACAATCAAGCCGACCACACATTTTATGTTTTTTAGGTTACTTGATGAAGAAAATGATTTGCATTGTTGTGAATCGAAAAATAAATTTTATAAAATATTTAATTTTCATTACAATTCGGTGTGGAATTTTCTTACCGAATACCACGCGAGGTCAAATTAATATCCGGAAATTTTTTGACCTCTAGTGGTAGTAGTACTTACAAGTGATTATACTACACATTCGTTAACTTCTTCCTCCGATTGTATTTGAGTCTCACGATTACTAAAAATTTCGTCATCGCCGATCGGATCGTTATTCGAATGTTTTCGTTGTGCGCAAATTTTATGATCTTTCACCTGCCAAGCTACTTCTGTTGCACTGTACGTCGGTTTTCAAAACCTATCACACTATAAAAATAACGTCTAGTGAAGTCTAAAATTCAACTTTTTGGGCCATACGCGCAGCAAAATGATTTATAACTTCGTCAAAGTTAATTTCGTCCGTCACACTTTGTTCTATTGACAAAATGGCCAAATCACTCAATCTTATGGAGCTCATGGTCATCATCATCATGATCAATCAACCAATCCCGTAGCTTTTTTCATCCTTGCCGATCCTGTGCTACCTCTATCCAGTTGGTCTTTATCCTTTTAATGTCGTCGGTCCATCTGGTTGGTGGACTTCTGTATGCGTCTTGGTGCGGTCTCCACTCAAGTGTACTATTTGTCCAGCGATTGTCTGAAAATTGCGCCACATGACCGGCCCTGTTCCATTTTAAGGTTGTTATACGGGTAACCGCGTCCGTCACTCCGGACCTCTACCTTAATGTTATATTTGGGATCCTGTCTCTTAGCGATATACCTAACATCGACCTATCCATTTTCCTCTGCGCGATACTTATTTTATTTGTAGTGTTCTTTGTGAGAGTAAGTGTTTCAGCCCCGTATGTAAGCTTATGGTAGACCTCAAGTAATCAAGTAGTTTTTTATTAACATCAGCTTTGAGAAGCTACGCTCACATGAAGCAACACTGATAGCTACAGTTAATAAATTCGAAGCATAATTACGATATTAGATAAGCAAATACCATAATTGCATTTCTAAATAAATTCTAAAAGCTCGAGAAATCCTTTCATGGCATTTTCTTGAGCTTTAGCATCAGCCAAAGCAACGAAATTGCATAACCTCTTCCTCTCGATTTACATCTCATCCACATTAATATCACAGTGTTTTTCTCCGAACTTACTCTTGTATTCTGGGTTTAGTAACTAATTTTCGAATGCTCCTATATTGTTCCTTGAAGTATAAAATTCTTTTGGTGTAAAAATAATAAACTGGCATATTCAGTGATTCATTTTGGGGCAGTCGCGTTCGTTTTGTTCATATTTTCCGTGAGACTAATAATAAAAAACAAACTAAAACTAACTTACTTTTAAAACGGCAGCGTGGTGGAAAACAAAACTGCAAAATACTGTTACAAAAAGGGGAAATTTTGCCGCCCTTCTAATGGTGTCGCCCGGGGGGGTACACCCCTCAGATAACTCTCGTCAAGCGAAATTATACCTAATAATTATTTAAGAATTTGTTTTTTTCGTTAAATTTGGCACCGAAATCTAACATTGCATTTAAATGGCCCGGATCGAAAGGGTTGAACTCGTGTCGAGTACATTTTAGAATTGCCCCCCTTAACCAATTAAATTGCCCCCCTTGTGGGGCATGGGCCCCACGTTGGGAAACACTGGTCTAGAGCCTTCTTAATTACCATTAAATGATTAACAAAGTTTTATAATCAATATTATAAAAATAGATTAATTAGTACTAACTTTCTAGTATGTATGAAATAACTTTTTTTGTAGTAGAAATACTATTATAATTATTTTTCTTTCTCGCTCTCAGACCCAGGATGTAAAAAATGAATATTACCTGCTATAGACCTGCTCCTCGACATAACGGTACCTATAGCATTTAAAGTTGACGTCATTCTCGATTGTTTATAATTTACAGTTTAATATTAGTGTTGCTATCTTAAACTTTTATTATACTATTGATCCATAAAAATTTAAAAATAAATATTTTATATTTAATCAATAACAATTGATTACCACTTATCATAACTAATTGACTGGTATGTAAATAAGCTTGGCTGGTTTTACGACATTATAACATATACCTACATATATTTCAAATTAAATAACTCGTCCTTGTGCTTGCATTGATCTTGGCCAAGATTCCTTTCATATGATAAAACTGATTTTTTTTTTAAGTCATTTTAATTTTATGAATCTGGCAAATCTGCCTTCTCGCGGTTAAACAATTACAAAAATATTTGTAACTTGTATTACAAAAGATATTAAGATACTAAGAAATCTAAAATAAAAATATCAGTAAATGATTTTAGGTGCAATTGACATAAATTTTTTTAAAAATTCGTAGTCCCAAATTTAAAGTCAAATTTTGTCTACCTAAGCTGGAATGTCAGCACCACTATCAACAAGGAAACGCCGGCCTGTTGTTTTGTCTTCGACAAATATGTAGTCGATAATTACGGCAATATACTCGTTTTTTTTGCAGCGGAGCTTGCTGTTGTTTGTACTGCGGGTTCAAATTTCTCGAATTTAACCAACTGCAAGGAAGTTTGCATTTATCTGGGTAGCGTCTCTTTCCGAATTCGAAATAATAGAAACAATACTTGCCGGCAAAATTGAATAGGTCTTCGTCACCTACTACAACTATATTTTCACTGGGGATACGGGGAAAATAGAATAGATTCCAGGTATAGCCTGCCTGTCGTAAAAGGCGACTAAAACACTCCCAACCCAAAGTGTTATGGACCCGTGCTGATGGATGCATAGTGGTGGGGGAGCACCGTAGCTAACGGAGCCTACAGGAAACCGGGCGAAGTCCTGTAGTAGACAGCATTAGCCCTGTGCAGGGGGCACCTCAGGGCCGGACCACCCCTTGCCCCATACTCGTTGACTGCAAAGAAGAACTGAGAATGCTGGTAGACCGTAATCACGTCAAACTGACACGAGTTCCAGGACGCCAAGAAGTTGCAGGTAATGAGGAAGTAGACGAACTTGCAAGAAGAGGTTCGGAAAAACACAAAAACTACTGGAAAATCATACCAGGAAAAAAACACGGAAAATAATACATCAAACGACCGTGCCATAAAAGGACGGCAGAACTAAACAGGAACTGAACTGAACAGGAATTAGATAAGAATTACGAAGGGACTGCGAAAAGAATTCGCTGCGGGTTGTGCGAAAAGAATTCGGGGGCGATAGAACGCTTGCGGTACTGCTGCGGAGCGTTGGGTGAAATGGGCGGTTCTTGGGCGGATACATTGTTCCCACCCAGTACAGAACTTGTACAAGTTTCTACATTTCTACTGGATTGGGTGCAGCGTGGTTTTAGGTCTCGGGAATTGCCTGTCTTTTTCGGACCAGTGCCTAGCGACGGCGCAGTGTGTGTTTTCGGGTCCTTGCCGGGCGGTCTGCGGGTCGGGTCTCCATTGTACAATAATACAAAACAACATAGGCAACATACAATGGGCCAACAGGCCTAAGTGTCACCGTAGGCAATAGCCAGACGAACCTAAATAGGAGTTTTTAGTGAATAGACCTGACACAATCAGTGGAGTCTCACAGTAGACCTTGAGCTTTTAAACTCATAACCACACCATAAAGGATTTTCTCCACCTCTGCAACAACAAAAAACTATATTTCTTATGGATTCTGGTAGCTTTTCCAACCACAATTTACGTAATACTGCATCCGATACATCTGCCCCGCTAGTGTTCGCATTTTGCGTAAAAATTGGCTTGGTTTTAGATCTCCCAAATTGAAGCCTGTTACCAGCTTCTTAATGCGACGGTCTTTGCTGTTCCTGAATATATTTAACAATATTTGTTTCGCTAGGGAGTATTTATTTATTTCGGAACTTTGAATGATGTTCCAAAAATTTTCAACAAAACGTGGGTCCATTTGGAAACCTATATAATTAAATTTGGTATCTTCTACCATTGGTGTCTCCAGTTTATTCGGAATCGGGGTCACCAATTGTATCGTTTGCCACAAACATTTTATTATTGCCACTAACTTTTTAAGATTTTTTAGTAAAACTGCAATCATTCAAATACTATTTTTTTTAAAAACGTGAAAGTTAAAAATTTTCTTCTTTTTGTTGTTGTTGTTTGTCTCGACGCCTACACGCCTATGTATTTTATATGTTTCGAAAATTTTACGATTGTTTAAATGGGTAATTTAGGCGCCTATTTTGATAGTCCTGAGACGGTTTAAAATAAATAACAAAGCAGTTACAAATTCTATAGTTAGTAACCAAGTTAAGTTATTTTTAGTATCTTAGAGCACGCTGTTGCGGTTGAAAAATACCTGTTTGCCTATTGAGTGCGACAAGTTTACTTGGCGCACGCTTACGTCATTTGAGTGTTAGGTACTTGGCGCACGCAAATTATACTTTGCCACGTCTTGTTCGTTCTCTATAGAGTACTCTGCCAGCGGTCTCTCTACTGGCAAATTATGCCCGAGCTCAGCCGTAGAGGGTAGAAGAAAAAAAATATATAAAAGTGAGCCGCGCCACCGACTTAGACGGTTCAAGCCGGAAACCCCTAGGTCTTATAGGCACTAGCAGAGCCACACGATAAACAATTGAGATTATGGTGAACTAAATAAATGAAATTATAGCTAAAATATATTAGATACTTTACTCCTACAATAAATCAAAGTACACAGTTCAATAATAAAATTATAACAAATATAGTCAAATTAACAGCTATGGTAAATTTTTTTCGCTAAAACAAACCAAAAATTTAAAATTAACAATTTTATAAAATAACCAAAACAAAAGTAAGAGTAACAGACTTTACCAAGTTACCAAAAAAAAAAAACGTATATAAGTCAACTCTTTAATAATAATAAATCAAACGTTCACATAAGGCTGCTAATTTACTCATGTTTTTACCATTTACATAAAGATTTACACTGTTAAAACAATCGAGTTTATTTAAAAATATATTTACAATGGTTGTCTTTTAAAATATCAATATTGTAGGACATTTACAAATAAGTATGAAGAAAATATTTTTACTTGGACATAAAGAATTATTGAGAAGATTATTTTAATCAAAGTTTAGTTTTGGCATATTATCTAATGCAATAAATAGTTTTTAATAATGTATTATATTAATAAATTAAAACAAAACTTAATTGTGGTGTCAAAAATAAGTCACGTCGTTAAATATTCAAAAATAAATCGCTTGTAACCTTTGGGTAAACGCATATTGTAGATCAAATATAAAAAAAAAATAACTTTAATCTTGAACACCTTAATACGGAGTTCCAAGCAAGTCTTTTTAACACTGCAATTTATCGTCGATATGGATAATACGAATGCACTACTCCTGTGGCCGGTTTGGTTATGGAACGGCACCTGCTAATTAACAATGGCTTCCCTCAAATAAATCCCGCATGCGGTCATTTTAACTCGACACCAAAATCCAAAATATCAACAACGGAGGTAAGATAATGGTCAAGTTAAAAATTAAATGGTTTTTCTTCAAAATCCAATTAAGATGGCCCAAATACAGCCAGATATGAAAGGAAAACCGTAGATGTTTTGCACACTTGTTAATATGACACCGCCCCAAAAATTCTCACCACACGACCCAAACTACTTACCAAGCCGGATATCAAGAAATGACACGGAATTGACGTCAACCAAGAATATTCGCAAGTCTATGTTCCACACTAAGAATCGCGTTCGTCTGTGTTGATAGCTAGCCTCATCTACACAGAAATGTAAACCAAACAATAATATAATCGATAATACACAATAATCGAGGCTAAAAACTAAAGCAAAATCTAATAATGAAAATACCTTACTTAATCTCCAGTGATCAACAAAAATGCCATAGCCATTAACAATTGAATCTTATCACAATAAGGTATGCAACACTATTTACAACGAATGATATATTTAAGTTACAACAAAATACGGTACGCGACACTATTTACGAGTACTTGAGGAATATAAAATTATCAGAGATATAATTATAATGGAACTGTAGAAGGGAAAAAAAGGCACGTTACAACTTATCACACGCAAACTATCGTTGTCGCACGCAAATTCGAAACACCAACCTTTCGGTTAACAGTCGAACGCGCAACTGTCAAGTTGACATTACAAAGTTTATATTTTTATTTCAGTTAATATTTTTTGTCTGGACCCCTGTTTTATGCTCGCGTTTATTCGCAATAAAAATAGTAGTTGCAACCCGTGCGATGTTGTCGATCGCTCACTCGCTCGTTCGTTCAACTTCGCTATCGTGAGCAATCGCCAACTTATCGCACTAGTTGCACAATTACTATTAAATATACTTAAGCAGATTTGTAAGCACGCATTACAGAACTTTACTAATTTTTCGAGTAAATCTAAAATCTTTTTAAAATACCAGCAGAATGGTATAAGTAACAAAACAATGGCCTATGTAGGTCTTTAAATTTAATTTGTCAAGTTACTTGCATTAATGGGGGATGTATGTATTTAGTATCGAACTGATTTTATTAAGATACACAACGAGTAAAATTTGAAAGTTGCCCAATTCACACCTAAATCGATAATTTCTTCATCAAACATAGTGTTATTTTAGACCCTAAAATCTTTTAATAAAAAAATGTTAAGTTAAATATTACTTTTAAAAAAAAAGCAAAAGATATCTCTTAATAAAAACATAAATAATTTCTAGTCAAATTAAACTCCAACTTCATAATTTCAATTTCGAGTTAAATAAGTTATAAAAATTATTAATGATTTTGGTTAAATTTATTAGTCATTTAATGTCAACATTTAAACTTTTTGTTTCCAAAATTGTTAGTCAATTAACCCATATCTGCTTCTCGGTGATAACTTAAACAAGCAAAGTTTATATTCAATCGCGCTTCCTTAAGCAAACATAGGGTATAGTTACAGCAACGTTATTAAGGCTAATACAAACACTTTCGAAGAAAACGGCAAAAAGGAAGTGTACGAGCCCTAACCATTATATGTTCGGACGGTATTAAAATCAAACAAATATATAAAATATTTTATGATTTTTTTCGATTTTTTATGTTTAGTAACATTTTAAACATTTTAATCATTTTATACGAAGGAGTAACTGACTACAAAAAAAAAATATCAGTGGTCTGGGTGCGACCCGAGAGGTCCACACGACTAACTTCCCAGTATAAAGAATAAAAATATACCATATGTTTTGTTATTATAATTATTATAAAAAACAATTTCAAATTGTGTATAACAAATTATAATTGTCATTAACAATATTCTGTTTATGTCGACCGTATTCTTTTAATTTTTTTCTTATCATTTCATTAGCGGGAGCTTCTTTTAATTGTTTACAACAATTAAATTTTTTTTTAATTATTTTTATCAATAATCATTTGTTAGTAACAATATTCAATTGTTATAAACAATGCTTGATTATTACTAACAATAATTTTTTACAGCGTCTTCAATGCTATTCTCTCAATACTGACACAAGTTTAAAATTCTCCAATTCCTATTTTTGTTTTCTAAAACTATCTCTTTTTATGAAATATTGTCATTATATTTTTCATACAAATATTCCTAACATACAATAATCATATTATTCAAAAGATCCTAAAATTCTGTATTAAAAATAGTTTAATTTATAAATTGCAAAATTCAGGTAATTTACCATTTTTTCCAGCTTTTTTATTCTTTATAAAAAACAACATACACACACACACATTGAAAAAAATGGGTCAGGTATTATTTGAAATGGTTTTTCATGACAAACAATAATTCTTTTGAATGAAAATTGTATTTTATTTGATTGACGCTGACAGTGACAGAAATCAACCTCAAAATTTAAAAAAGCTAAATAATGAAATATTTTATTCGAATAATTATTTATTATTTCTTACTTTAATTTTTTATCAATGATTTGCACTTTATTATGACTTATTATTAACAGTAAATATTTATTTATATAGTTTACGCATATAATAGCAAACTTTATACACAACATTGTGACTTACGTGCACAGCTGATGGCTGACAGTACCAACCTCTCGGAAAATTGTTTGACAGCTATCTGATGGCCAACTTTACAACCGCGCGCTCTTTCGTCAATTTATCAAATAGTGCAAATAGTGCGCGCTATTTGCACTGTTACACACTTTCGTCCCATTTCACGAAATCACTCCCACAAATTGCAAGAAAGCGATAGCAAAGATGTTACACATAAAAAAATTGTCACATTTCTAAATTAAAACAAGGTAAATAAACTGTGAAAATTGAATCATAACAACGTTTTAGCTGTTTTTCAACAAAAAATTTTAATTTTTTTAATATGGCTTAACATCATCTCGAGTTTTAATTACAGCTTTTATACGCAAGGGCATTGTTGCAGCAAGCTTTTGGCATTCTTTAACAGAAAAGTTAAAATTTTCATACGTAGATCCGGAATAGTGCGTTGGGGAATATTTCTAAGGCACTGTTGCATTTTATGCCACAGTGTCTCAATTATGTTGAAGTCTGGGCTACTCGAATGCCAGTCTAAAGTGTTTATCTCATTATCTGCAAGCCACGTTTTTGTGGATTTAGCAGTATGAGAAGATGCACTATCTTGTTGAAAAATTATATTATCTTCATTAGGATGTAACTCTTGAATGCTGCTTGATAATAAATATTCTGTTAAAATATTTTGATATTTCTGCGCATCCATTAAATGTAATTTTCCCAAACCCTTTGCTGACATGCATCCCCAAACCATAATTTATTGAGGAAACTTAACTATACGCTTTAGACAATCTTTATAAAATGCCTCTGCTTTGCTTCTAATTACACGCTTTCTACAATCACCCAAACTGATATCAAATTATGACTTAACGCTATATATCACTTTACTCCAGTCATCATTAGTACGCAAAACCCTTTCCTTAGCCCAAGAAAGACGTTCATTTTTGCTTTTGAATTAACAAAGGTTTTTCTTTCGCCTGCAAAGAAATACTTAAATGTCAAGAATTATTTTAACAACCTTTTAGCATATCATTCTTATAAAAACTACATCCACTTTTGACAACACTCTTCCAAAATTTAACCCAGTTTGCTGATTTCAAGAAGAGGTAATTTCGCACAGTGGTAATCTTCTTTGAGCTTTGCAAATTTTTACCAAAAGTTTTCTATTTCTTTTAGTTACTAATTTTGGGCGCCCGGTACTTTTACTACGAACAGTTAAATTACCAGTTTTCCTGAGTTTTTTAATGATGTCTTCAATTGTTGATTTTGATATTTCAAGATCGGAAGCAATTTAAGACATTGACTTGCCTTATTTATGTCTTTTAACAATCAATTCTCGAATTTTTAACGGTGTGACTAATCCCCGGCCCATTTTTACTTTACAAAATGATAAATGTCAACTAGCCAAGAAACTCACCTAAAATTGTGGTTATATTTCGCAGCCTACTTTTAAAATATTTAAATATCTTCTTACATTGTCTAGCTGTCCGAACATTTAGAGGTCAATAAATTATGACAGTTTAACACTATTGTTTGACATAATTCTTGATAAAAATAAAAAATGCCCAAAACTCACACTAAACATACATTTATTTACCTAGTTTATAGAAAAAATTTGTTTAGAAGAATAAAATAATATTTAAAGAATAAATTAATAATCACCAAAAACTTTGTCCGTCCAAACATATAGTGGTTAGGGCTCGTATGTTGAAGTCTAAACATGCTCCAAAATACACCAAGGATTAAGCTGTTATATTACCTCAGAACTTAAAACCAATGTACAAATATCTGTCCCAATGTTCCATCAGAGACATCAAACATTGTTCTATATCAATTTTTTTTCCCAAGTTTTTGGCACTGGAAGAGCCAACAGGCCAGTTATATCAATGAATTCATCAAAAATTTAAAAAAATCTTAAACTTTCATCTTTTCTTAGGTTTATTATATTTATACAAAACATTTCTGCTACTAAAAAAGTCTGGATTACGTAAAGAAAACTACTGTTTGTGATGCCCTGTTTATTTAAAATGAAAGTAAATTGTGCTAAAAAAACAGCTGGAAATCAGCGTCAACCAAATTAAATGAAGTGAAAAAAATACATGCAACCGTATCCTACGCAAAAAACAGTGCAATCAAGTTGTCTTAACACGTTTATGTTTAGGACAGCTTTTATCTCTAGCTGACGTGTTAGCCATCCGATGTAATAAAATGTTATATCCACCACTTGAAAGCATTTCTCCATTCTATAGGGTGATTCTTTGGGAGTTTCAAATAGAAGTTTGATCTCTCCATATTTTTATGAGCTTAGTTGTTGCTGATCTGGCCATTGCCAATCTTAATTTATTTCCTCTAAACAGCCTCCATTTTTGGTTATCAACGATCTCAGGTATACAAACTTGTCCACCACATCATATCTCGCTACGTTTTTAATATTGGATGTGTCATTGGAACGATGGATGATCATTACTTTGGTTTTTATATATGTACTTTCAATTCTTAGTTTCTCTCTTTTTAATGTTATTTTCCTATAAATATTATCTTTATCTTATCATTTTATCATGAAAAACATAAATTATGAGAATATCAAAGAAAAAATTTATAAAACGAAAGAAAAACCGAAACTTAAAAGTTTTGGAGTTGTATTGCAATAAAACCTTCCAGTTCGATTTTCTTTATTAATTACTTTTTGGGTACGTTTGAGTAATTCAATATTATTTTTTATTAACTGTTTGGTAAAAAGCAAACAATGCAGTATTTATTAATTAAATTTATGAGTCGATCATTTAGAATATTCAGTAGATTAATATACTCGTAAAACTACAGTAAAAATGTTTTATTACTTGTAAAATATAATTTACAACCGTTTAAAAACAAAGTGTTATGTAACTGGTATTGATCATAACGTTCAATTATTTGAAATAAAGCAAAATGATGTGACATAGCCATCAACCAAACAGACAGCAATAATAAAAAGCATAAAGATTAGCTTCGACTGTAATTCGAAGTGATAGGTTAACGACACATTTTAAAATTGTGTACTGAAAGTATAATCAGATTGCATTTTAAGCTTTTGTAAAAAAAAGTATAAATTTAGTATAAGTGCTTTTTATGGACAAATTTTTTCAGAAAATTCACAAAATGTATAATTTTTTTCCATTTGCAATTGCAAAAAGCAACTGAATAAAAAAACTTCAAGTAACCATTAAAAAAATCTATCCTAGTAAATTTATTTAAATTTGCTAAATCAAATAAATACGCTAGTTTGGACAAGAATTATTTACGTAAACATTTAATGCCGCGTGTAAGAGTTAAAGCGGCTGTTGGCGTGGCGACCGTCATTTTTCCGTCCGACTTAAAATACCTTGGCATACCATGGTTGTAGTAACTAAAAAATGAGATTTTAACAGAAAATGAAGAAAATTACTGATGGCAAATGACAGTTGCCAAAAATAATGCTTTTTTTTAATTTTTACAGATTATTGTTTTCGTTTGAATTTGTTTGTCACAAATTTACAATACTTTAGCACTAAATATATTAAAGAACATTATGAAGAAAATATTGGAAAGAATTGATTATGGTTATTGTGCACATTTCACCTAATAAAATAAACTGTATTGCCGTAGCAAAACTATATTTTCCAAACCGAGGGCTCTTTTTTATTTAATATATAATATATAAAAAAAATACCTGAAAGTTTCATCGCCCTAGCTCTCCTTTCGGTAAATTTGAGGATCACCTTGTACGGCAGCTACCTGAAAGAATGTACCGTTATGGCCCATCTTCGAACTCGGTCTTGTCCTTCGTGCAAAACTTCTACCCTATGTATTTTAGTGACCTATCGCCTCTCTGTCTCAAAATATCATGCCCACAAGATTTTCCAACACACACACTATACACAGACAATACTTGAAACAATTGCCACGCTGATAATGGTGCCATTCGACGCGTGGGGCCATGAAACGTACAGCGCACATGATTTTGGCGATTTTGACTTTTGGGGGTACACCAATACTTTTCCTTTTTTACCCTTCGGTTCGGAAAAGTAAAAATGAACGATATCATTTTATTTTAACATGAGAAATTACCTCCATATCATCGCAGAGGTTCAATGATATTTAAAAACCATAAACATCTGCCAGGCGTCCTGCGACGGCTCATTTTTTTAAACAAATACTTTTAAAAATTAAATTAAAAAACTTTAATTACCACAATATTTCATTCTTTAATATATTTAAAAAATTCTTCGTCAGTCTTAACCATTAAATATATCTCTCGGTAATTTTGAAATATTACAAAATATTAAAGAATGTGCCGAAACTTTGAATTTGTTATCTATCAAATAGAAATTATCAATTACCAAACACTTCGTAGAATGCAACATTAAATATGTTAATAGCATTTTAAAATACAGTCGACTCTCGTTAATTCAAACCTGTGATAATTCGAACCTCTCTATAATTCAAAGTTATCACGAGTTCCCTAGAAAATTTCTTTATATTTCGAACTAAATCAATACATTTTTATGCACTTGGTAATTCGAACGAAAAAATCATTGCTACATAATAAAACGACGCGTTAATTTGAACTCATCGGCGTCAAACACTCGACAATTCAAAGTTGCAGACAAAAAAAGACTGAAAGATTGCAAATCTTGCAGAGGTAATTACATTTTGAGACAAGTTGAAACCTGTATCATCGTACACGAGCCTTTTTTGTTATGATTACACACACTTCCGCACGAATTTGATTAAAAGTTTTCGTTAGTTATGAGTCCTAAAAAGTATAAATGCTTGACGATTGTTTAAAAGAAGAAGTTAATCGAAAAAGAGAAGGGAAGTGAGAAGAAAAGTGGTGTTGCAAAAGAATTTAAGATTCCTCTGAGTACTCTCTTATCCATAGCCTTTGTTTTTGTTATGATTACACACACTTCCGCACGAATTTGATTAAAAGTTTGCGTTAGTTATGAGTCCTAAAAAATATAAATTCTTGACGATTACTCAAAAGAAGAAGTTAATCGAAAAAGTGGAGGGAAGTGAGAAGAAAAGTGATGTTGTAAAAGAATTTAAGATTCCTTTGAGTACTCTCTCAACCATAATAAAGCACAAGGAGAAAATTTATGCTGCTCAAACTGCTGGAGTACGGGAAACAACTACTAAAGGTGAATTTCCTCGTCTGGAAGAAAACCTGGTCATTTGGCTAAGACAGTGTAGAGGAGAAAAAGTGTCTATTAGCGAAAACTTGTTAAAGGAAAAAGCAAAAGAGTTCGCGTCTACTCTACGCATCAAAAACTTTGCGGCAAGTGAAGGGTGGCTTACAAATTTTAAAAAGAGAAATGGAGTTGTGTTCAAAAAAATTTTGTGGGGAAAGTGGGAGTGTTAATGATGCAGTTTGCTTAGATTTGCACAGTAAATTTCTAAAAATTAATTAAATCACATTATGAATATATACACGTATGTACCTCTAAACTTTTGTCATTTTTAAAGAATAGCATTTAATAAATAATAATTGATTAACACTCAATAATTCAAAGTTTTATTTATTTTCTCTCAAAAATTTTGAACCATTTAATATTTCAAACACTCGATAATTCGTAATATTTTAACATAGACCTATTATCAGAGGACGAATCTATTTACTTTTAAACACGATCATACATCCCCACTTTCTGGTCGATTGTATGATCTTGATATGGCCGACTGGAATGTGTTGCTCTGATGTTGCCTGCTCTACAGTTATGGCAAGAGATTTGTGATTGTTATTGAATCGTCCATAATATTTGTTGATTATATTTGCAACAATATTGTGACCATAATGCTATCTCTTATTAATATTTCATGAATTTTAACAACCTTAATAATACAACCCATTTTATGGAATGTTGAACCATCGAACTATTTCATTCCGTTAGATCATAGAAATGTGTTGCTCAATAAGTGACAACGCCGCACGGCTTGTTTAAATCGTTCCATGTGAAAAAATGTGTATTTACTACAAAATTGGCTATTATTAGTAGCGCTGTTGACGAAGGTGTTGTAACGAGATTTTGGAGTATTATCGGTAATTTTTAGCAAAATATTGGTATAATTCAGTGAAATTTAGTGGAAGAAATAATTCGCCATTGCCAAGTGTGTAAAAAACCGTACTATTTAAGCCCCAGTGTTTATTTTTACAAGTAAGTTGGAACATCTCATTGTTTATTATATTTTTATCCAGTGGTGTAGCGATAACGATTTTAATATCAAAATAAACAGGAATTATTTTGAGGCGTAAAACACGAATCTGAAAACCAAAAGATGTGAAAATCATTACTTTTAGAGATATTCTCAAAAAAAGTCATTACCTATTTCCCTGTTATTCAGCAACACTTATTCAGTGGTATTATCCTTATTTTGTTGTTATTTGAAGAACTATATACCTTCCTGATCCATTTTATGGTAGTATTTCATAAGAAATCTATACATCACCTCAAATTTAATCCAATCGAGAAATCCAAGAGTCACGGAACTCCAAATATAATATTTTAATCTTTTCCTTTAGGTTACTAAGCTGTTATTAAATATTTTCAACATTGAAATTAAAATTAAAAATACATTACATTTTATTTGTCCAATTAATATTAATGATAATTATTTGTCAGACGGTTAGGTAAAATTATTAAAAATTCCTTTTCAGTACTTTAATTTGATAAAATAATTTAGTTAAACGGTTATTAGTAAAACTGTTTGCTACACAATTAGCAGCCTTTGAGTTGAAATAATTTAGTTTTATAAAAGTAACTTATAACATTACACACAATTGGCTTTAGAAAGGAAACTTTAACGTAACACAAAATTGTCGCCCAACATTTGGGGAATTAGTAAATTTTTAAAGTTACACAAAATTGGCAATCCAATTTTGTAACTTTAGAAAAACAGTTTAGTTAGGGTAACATAATTTGGCGCCCAACTTTTGGGGTTTAGAAAAATACTTTTAGTAGGCTACAACACTTCAATTTTATAAAAAACTGAGTACCTATCACCTATTCATAAATATATTCTCATACAAAACTAAATATTACCCGATAGAAATATTTTCATCTTAAATAACCAGCACGTCAATGATTACAAGCGTGGCCATAAGTCGACAATAATGTTACAGCGTTACTAGCAAGAGGACGGGACAAAGAGAATCAATTGGTATTCTTTGTCATACTCATAGCCACTCTCGTGCAATCATTGCGACAAAACAAACAGAATTTTATAAATGGAATGTTGCGTCTCCTCTGGATAATAGGTCTATGTAATTTAAGAGTCCCTTGTGTTTCGAATTAACGAGAGTCGACTGTACAGTGCAACAGAAGTAGCTTGGCGGGCGAGAAATCACAAAATCTGCGCACAAAGAAAACATTCGAATAACGATCCGATCGGTGACGACGAAATTTTCAGTAATCGTGAGTCTCAAGTACAATCGGAGGAAGAAGTTTACGAATGTGAAGTATATTCAGCCGAATATTTGTTATTTTAGAGGCTAGTCGCCCGCCAAGCTACATCTGTTGCAATGTACCTACTTACTTTTAACAGTAAATAAATGAAAACGTGGGTGTATACAAATTATTAAAATGAAGTATGTAGAAAACATTTAGTTTAGTAAGTTTAATTTCTTTTATGAACAAATTCAACAAAATTGGTTATAGTTCTCGTTATAATACAATTTTACCGAACAACTCCTTGTACTATCATTCTTCTCGTTCGATTAGAAATGCGAACGAATTTTTAAGCTGACACCACAAACCACGTAGGCAAACAAAATTAACGAATCGAATTCGGCATGTTGAAGGATTAATATTAATGTTTAATGAACCACTCAAGGGAAACCTCTCTGGTCCTCCGGAAAACGAACTAAACTAACTCATTTTATCATTTCCGAATATTTATTTGAAGCATTTACACATTATTTTTTTGGTTCTTCATTTAAATTTTAAAATTATTTTAATTTTGTACCAGGTAAGCAAATCATTGGTTTATTTATTATCACAGTGTTACAAACCTTAAAAGGTGATATTTTTATGTGATATCTAGTTACATACTCATTTCAATGAAACAATAATTTCAAAAATCTCTTTTTTTTCATCCAATATTTGTTAAATATTATGTATAATAAAGAACAAAAAACAAATCTTTATCTATGCAATTAAAATTAATTTAAATATATAGTTGTACCATAAGAATTAACATGGGATTTTCAATTTCCCATTTATTATTATTATTTTACATTTTGGATCGCAGTTCCAATAAAACAACTTATTTTTAAACCATTTTTTAAATGTAACAAAAACGTAACAACGTATGCGAGAGAGATATTTATACTTTTACTAACGAGAATCAACTGATCAAGATTACGAGATGTTTATACCTAATTTTTACACAATAGTGACTGAAAGTATTTTATTTTTTAAGTTTTGAGACAACTTAACATTCACATTCGAGAATGAAATATCAACGACTTCTTTCGGGATGGTACTATCAACAGCTGCTCTTTTTTCTAGAAAATATAGCTTGCTTTCAATAGGGCACATGAGTTTTACATTAACCGAGGGTTGTAATTATCTTAATATTAAACACATGTCCGTGCTATTTCGCGACACTGGGTTTCTTATCATCTTAAATGTAGCACTGTCTATCCCTCTTGAGATAGATTGCAAACAAGTTTTACAACAAATTGTTCTTGTTATTAAATTTTATAACTTGGGGGGCGTTGATAATAACATTTGTGACATCTGATAAGAAGCAGGAAGATCTCTTTAAATTATTTTCCCTTTATGTGATGCGTTTTGTTTTTTTAATGTGAATGCCCTCCTGTGAATTTGGATAAATGTGTAGCTGATACCTAAAATGTATTAAGTATTCATCCAGTTTATGTTGATTGATGCATTAAAGATGACTGCGATATGGATTCTCAAATGCTTAAACGCGGATCTAACGCGAGCACAACTTAAGCATCTTTGCAAGTAATTTGATTTGGTATCAATATGTTTAAACCACAGTCACAGCAGTCTTCCCACAGAGTACTTATTATTTGTAAGTACCTAGTAACTTATTCGAATATTATAAAAAATGGTTATTTATAGGAGTAAAAGAAGGTCCTACATATGGTAAACAAAGTGTGACTACTGACGAGGCCCGCGCCTAGTACTTTTGGCGCACTTGTGCAAATTTAAAATAACGCCCCAAATTTGTATTACGTTCATATGTGAGTACAGATACTGGTTAAGTTAGGTATTATTATTCACTATTGAAAAATAATTTTAAAAAGTATTTTCATAAATTTATTTTCATTTTTAACAATGATGTTTATATAATCAAATATAAAATGATTTTTGAGATGCAAGTTTTTGCCTTTTAATGTTTTAATAAATCTAAAATAAAAAATAAATTTAAGATAAACCCTCACCTTCATTCACAACACAAGTCTGTAAAACTACAAAAAACTTAAGTTTTAAAAACATATATTTTTTACCCCATGCTACTTTCCACTTCGCTAAGTTAATTATCGATCGGGCATCTGGCAACAAATGAAATCGCGACCGATGCAGCGCTTAATATATAAAGTTTAGTACATTGCAAGCTCAGACAGCAAAAAAACGCTTGTTGGCTCGTTGGCTCGTTGCAAGCCAAATTTCAAGTTCAAACATAAATAAAATCATATTTGTTTGAGTTTACACAATTCATGTTATCATGTTACGTATTCGATCGAATAAATGCTATTATTGCGTACTCTTATTTGGAAAATATATTATTTTCGAGAAATTCGGTTCCCTCGTCTCAAAAAGTAAAAATAAATTAATAAACAAATAAAAAACAATATAATAGCTAGCAATTCCTTACTGTTTTTTTATCATTATAATTTTTTTTTGACAATGTTGTTTGTTGCTTTATCTTTTTTTACTTTTGAGTTTTGAGGCTTTTCGGCGCCGTCTTGCACCACACGGCCTGCTACTGACATGAAAAATAGAGATTTTTAGCAGAGATCTAGTAGATGTTTAAGAAATGATTACAAATAGTACAACTACGTTATCGGAGTTTGGTGTTGAAACTACGGTTGCACAGCACCTTTTTGTTTTTAAAAAAGTAGGATCGTGCCATTTCAATTTCTCATTTGACCTCTTTATCTGAGTCACAATTTTCGTGTAGCCCGCAACCAAGTTATTTAAAACACACTTTCAGTGGGTTCATGATCTAGTTTTATGACAGCGTTTTGGTATGGGATCATAAATTTAGTCTTTTTGTTATAGATATTAAGACTAAGTTGCTTGCTATGCCTATTTACTTCCTTAACTTGTTGTTGTAGATCATTTAAATTATCGGATAAAAGTGTTGTATCGTCGACACATCGAGTGTTGTTAATGATAACATGGGTACATATATTATTTTTGGGATTGTTTAAGAATAACTAAATTATTGATAAGCCATAACCACTTAATAATATCCTCCAAGTTCATTCTTCTCTTCTTCTTAAATGTAGTTTTCCCTGCACTATAAATACAGTAAGTGATAAAATATTTTATCCATGGTTGATGACAAACCGTTTTTCATGTTTTTCAACGTAAGCGAAATATACAGTGATCGGTTGTGTATCTACTATTTTTCGTATATAACTAAGCCCTATATAAGATATGTCAGGAAAGTTTGAAAGTTGAAAGATACTTCTCGAATCGATTTCAGTATAATGGCAAAAAGAAAGTTAACGACGTTAAATTGTCTTGCGAATTTCCTTGAAACCGTATATGGTTGAATCTGATCTGAACGAGATAAAGACCGTAAGAAAATAAGAGATTTTTAAATTTAAATAAATATAGATACTGGAGGAAAAAAAATTATATACTTGGAGGTAAGTAAAAACACAGTAATTTATACTTATTTATTAAATGACTATACATAATAAAGAACGAATTATAAGCTGCAGCGTAGCTACATCAGAATCATCAGGCTACTCTGTGCGCTTATTCTGGAGCATGCCACATACAACTGGCCGTGGGAGAAGCAGCTTTCTCTTAAATCTACTCCCGCTACCTTAAGAGTTTGACCTTGAGCTTTGTTTATGGTTACGGCGAAGCAGACTTTGATGGGAAACTACACTCCCTTGAATTCGAAGGGGTAATTTGATGGTGTTAGGGGAATCATAGGAATAAATACAGACTCTCCTTGATAACAACCTGTCAGTATAGTTGCCTTGATTACATTGCGGTGCAATGTTTTCACTAGCAATCTGGTGCCATTTCAAAATTTTGGTGGATTTTTATTGCGCAGCAACATAATTGCCACGCCAGCTCTCAATTCTAATATGTGAGTTGGGAGACCGGGAGGTTTCAGTGTATTCAGGAACTCGACCGGATGATGAATGGCATCATCGGTGTTTATCACTGAATCGACGGATTTATATTGATATTCGATCCCTTCGAATGATCTCAAAAGTATTTCATTTATGACTGAGGCTTGTTCGTTTTTTAGTATTAGGATGGCACGCTCGCATAATCATTCTGCAGGTTTATCGTAAATATTATTAATGTTTGGAAAAATTTTAGCTATAAGCTCTTCTACAAAGGAAACAATTGTACGTAACTCTGTAGGGAGAATTATATTATTATCCAGTTCCGGGAAATCGCCATTTCCTATTTTAAGCAACAGGTCTGAAAACTGTCCGGCAGTAATATCTCCCCTAATATGGACTCTCATATTTTTGGTAAGGCTCAGTTTTGTCACTGAAGGCCACAAATGAGACCGCTTCACGTACGCTTTAACTTCGTCCGCTTGCGTTCCTCTGGGCACTACTGGTAAAGTTTGCCGGATATCGTCTGCTAACAATACAGTTACTCCTCCCATTTGACAATTATTATTCCTAATATCTTGTAAAGATCTATTTAGGGCTTCCAAACCCCCTTTATGAGCCATAGTATTTTCATCTCAAACAATTTATTTTGTTTTGCGGAGTACTTTTGCCATATGACTTTGTTTGGGTATATTGCAGAGTGGGGTTTCGATTTGTATCAAATCAAGAGAAAGTTTAAACGCGAAATGTGCAGTTAAGGTATAAGGCAAGTTTTTCATTCAAATATTCAAGAACAAATAAATTTGAAATTTCACATTCTAATCCGATTTAAATATTCTTTTATATTTGACATTCCAATTTTAAAGAGTATTGCATTGCACCAAGGTGTTATGTTTGTTCAACGTTTTTTTAATAAAATCGGATTGAGTTTTCAAACATGTGTCAAAATAAAATGTAACGTAAATCAAAAGCACTAAGAAATATTGATATTAACTTCGATGCAAATAACTCCCAAAATAACTTTCTACCTCTTTTTAACCTGAGTTTTAATAAAATATAAAACACGCGTCTTCCATCAATTCTTTTAAAGAATGTTTATGCAAAATTGGAAGTAGATTGGACCAAGGAATCACGTTGTCCAATACAAACTTTGCCCCCATTTTTCACCCCCTTAGGGGCAGAATTTCGTAAAATCCTTTCCTATCGAATGCCTACGTCATACAAAAAACACACCCTCCAAGTTTCAGGTCTCTACGATCATCAGTTTAGACTGTGCGTTGATCCGTCAGTCATTCAGGACAAAGCATTTTATATGTATAGATTATATTATATATTTTATATACCTATTATAACTTTATAGATACTGGAGAAAAAAAAAATACTTGTCTATCAAGTTCTTCTTTTCATTTTAATATCCAAATTACTG
Organism: Agelastica alni; assembly: GCA_950111635.1. Classification (NCBI taxonomy): domain Eukaryota; kingdom Metazoa; phylum Arthropoda; class Insecta; order Coleoptera; family Chrysomelidae; genus Agelastica; species Agelastica alni. Next base: position 22,948,645 of record OX467708.1, read on the forward strand.
TCAACGTAAACTACTTTTTAATTACTATTATTTACAAATCTCATGAAATTTTAAAAGTATTATTTTAAGCAAATTATCATATCATAACACTATATATTAAATACGTAAAATGGCATTCTGCAATGGCGCAGTTTTCGTAAGTATTTTTTAAAAAGATAAACGAAAATCATAAATCCACAGATTTTAAGGACATTATTTCTTATATTAATGCCTTTTGTTGTGATTGCAGTGGGATCTAATAAAATCAGTGTATTTTAAACTAACGTACTGATATATTACTTTGCAAAAATACAACTATTGACATCAATATGAAAAATTAACCACTTTCTGTCATTTTTTTTTTATAAACATATTATTATTTTGCACTGCCATCTCAATCATAAAAAAAACAATAATAATAATCAAATAATCTAAAAAATGTCCAACAGACATGAATTAGCACCAGAAAGATCTGTAATTTGTAAAACAGCATAGACTGTCTCCGACATTACTGTTGTGAAGATATTCCGTAGTTTAAGTGTAATAGCATTTCAAGAGTGAGTTGAGGCTCTATTAAACTAGGCCACTTGATTTAGAGTTTTGGAAACTTTTCGCCTTGGTAAAGTCAAGAGCTTTCTCGCTTACGTCAAAAGCCGTTCGTAATTCGATTACCGAAGTTAGAGTCGACACAGCTTTCTGGATGGATGTATGTATATTTAAAATATATCAAGAAGCGAGTTTGTTTGCTTAAATAGGAATCTTATTTAGAACACTAACATATCTTTTAAGTACATAACGCCTAGTTTGCAAGTTTGGTTAGTTAGATCGGCAAATGTTTATTGGCTTATATCATTTTTAATATAAAGAATATTTATTGTGTCTTGCATCACCAAACGTATTGATTTGCTTAAGGATATTCAATGGTTACAAAATTATGTATATATAATTGTAAAATTTAAACATAGTATTATAAATTAATTAAAAAGTCCATTAATTTTTTCATTATTTTTTACCGTACTGTTTTTTCGAAAAATATATTTTAAAAATAGCTTTATTAACTGTCCAGTAGGAAGTTATAGTAATGGGTCCGATTTTGCGAATCCCGAATTTTGACATAACAACACATTTCAAGGTCCCCAGAGTCGAATACCATAGTTTTTAAGTGGACGTCTGTGTGTGTATGTACGTATGTGCGTATGTTCGTATGTGCGTTCGGAATTATTTTTCGCCTTGATTATCTCGAGAACAAAAAATGATATCGACGTAGGACTAATTGCATTCGACGCATAATCACGCAACTTAGAACTGATTAGATTTGCAGCAAAATCGGTCGAGCTATTTTATAGAGATTAAAAAACTAAAAACAAACCAACATCAATGTTAATTTAATTAGGGCCATACAAAAACTCTATGAAGACAATACAATAAAAATAGGGAAAAGAACGTCACAGGGATTTAAGGTCAATAAGGGACTTAAACAGGGATGCTGTCTGTCTCCCACACTGTTTAAAATATATTTGGAGCAGGCGTTAAAAATTTGGAAACGTAAATGTAATGATATGGGGATACCACTACAAAATACGTCTATATACACCTTATGCTTTGCAGATGACCAAATAATATTAGCCCAAGATTACGATGCTCTGAAATACATGGCCAGAAAACTAATGAAGAATACAAAAAATGGGGACTAGAGGTCAATCTTACAAAAACGGAATATATGTGCATCGAGGGAACGCAACAAAATCTGGTCTTGGAGGACAACCAGAGTATAATTAAACTCTGCGAAAAAATACAAATACCTCGGTATGTATATAACGACAGACGGAACTACGGATGAAGCCATAAGGGAAAGAAATATACAAGGAAGAAGAGCCATTGGTTTACTTAACAGAGTATTGTGGGATAAACATATTTCAAAACATAACAAACACCGAATATACAATAGTATTGACTGGAACGAATTAGGAATGAGAGGATCAGAGAGATTATGGGAATTAATCAAAGAATTTTAAAGGATATTAGAATGAAACAACTTAAATGGTATGGACATGTGCAGAGAATGGACGAAGACCGTTTGCCAAAGAAAGTCATCAACTGGAACCCCCAAGGAAGAAGAAAGAGAGAAAGACCTAGGAAGAGTTGGAGAGAGGGGATAGACAGAGAAATGAAAAAGAGAGGTTTGGGAGAGGATCTCTGGGAGGACAGAGATCAATGGAAACTGGGAATCGGAAGACGTCGAGGAACATTCTAAAACCGATCTATATATATAAACAGAAAAAAATGGTAAACTTTCGAAATTTTGCAATTCATAAATTATACTATTTTTAATACAGAATTTTAAGATCTCTTAAATAATATGATTATTGCATGTTAGGAATATTTGTATGAAAAATATGATGACTATATTTCATAAAAAGAGATAGTTTTAGAAAACAAAAATAGGAATTGGAGAATTTTAGTATTGAGAAAATAGCATTGAAGACGCTATAACAGTAAAACATTATTGTTAATAATAATCAAGCATTGTTTATAACAATTGAATATTGTTACTAACAAATGATTATTGATTATATTAATTAAAAAAAAAATTCAATTGTTACAAAAAATTGAAAATAGCTGCCGTTTATGCAATGATAAGAAAATGTTTTAAAGAATAAGGTTGACATAAACAGAATATTGTTAATGACAATTATAATTTGTTATAAACAATTTTAAATCGTTTTTTAAGTTTTATATCATAAAGGAATTTTTTGCAAAACTTTTATAACAACAAAACATGATATTTTTTATTCTTTACACTGGGAAGTTAGTCGTGTGGACCTCTCAGGTCGCACCAAGACCACCGGGGAGCACTGATATTTTAGTATGGGTTCTTATGGCAAGTTTCCAATTTTTGTGTTTTTCGAACAATTGTTGCTTATAACCTACATACAGATTTTTAAAAAGTTATGTTATAACGTAAGATTGTCTTTTTAGGAACAATTTGGTAGATTGTAGATTGTAGGGTGGGTCGTGAAGGCCATGTTGCCTCTCAAGTACTTCGACCTATCAGATCTTTTGTGCATAACCCTTAATCTATTCGAGGCTCGGGATTTCGAGACTTCGAGTAAAGTTTATCAGTTTCCTGGTGGCTAAGTTTCTGATATCGAATGGCTTTAGGAAGGCCTCTTCCAGAAACTTGAGCCTCTTGCAGAAAAGCGCTGGGCATTCGCAAAGCAAATGTTCTGCAGTTTCAGCGAAGATCTCATATCTAAATGCAATTACTTTAAACTTATATTTAACTAATACAATATAACAGTAGACGTCAACTATAAGTATAAGTCAAGTATAATGTTCCGCCAACATTTAAATGCTTGCGCTGTTGTCACATTTACAACATCGTATGCGAATTTAAAAATATTAGTATTATATTAAGATAATGGTTAAGGACATTTTATTTATTTAACAAACGATTAAATAAATAATTTTTAATAATTTCTTTGAAGTCCTATTATTTAAAAACGTTAAACATTTTTTTTAATCGTCTGTTTGTAATCCTGCTCATGGTCTATGTTAAAGCATAGAGTACCCTCTTTACCCTCTACCCCCCTAAAAGAACCATTAAACATCCTTATTGTCCCAATAATTATGATAAGTTGTTAATTACTTTTGTACAAAATTTGTTTTTTTTTATTCTAGGTGACGTAGTTCCTATAACAAGTTGTGCTTAAACATTAAAAAATAAATAGACAGAGTAACAAAAAGTTACACAAACTGTGAAATATGCTGTCAAAGCTAAAATTAAAACATTTATACCAGATGCTCTGTTGGCCGATGGATATTTTGTGGTATTTACAGAAATTATAGAAAAATAATAATTAGTAAACAATTATTGCAGTAGAAATATAAAAACATAGCATTGCAATTTTAAATAAATTTGAACACTTGAGATACCACTTGAATTTATTCTCGGTTTTGAAAGTTTGGCTGTAACCTGAAGGCGGTTAAAAAGAACAACAAAACTTTTGTTTCTTTAGATACTCTGATAAATTTAAAACTAATCTGCCAAAGCTTTTATCTTTATTAAAATAAAATAGGTTTACAAAAAAGGTTATACCAAATTTTTTTAATGGATAGGCAGTTTTTTGTTCTTTTGTGGAAATGCTTGCATGCACGTTGTGTGGGGACCTTACCCACTAAAACCACGCTCATAATTTTATACCTATTTGGAACAGCCAGCGGGCATTACCATTCTGTCGACAAGATTATTTGGTGTCAATTGCCCTGTCTTGTTTTGTGTTTCGGTACTTATCTGGACCCACTTGACACAGTTGAAAATTGTGTGTTCAGTAGTATCCTCCAGCTTACAGTACTGCCATTCATTTATCTGGCTTAGTTTAAACTGATGCAAATACGTCTGAAATCCTCCGTGTCCGGTAGTATCTGGATTAAGTAGAAGTTAACCTCACCCCACCCTTTATATATCCATGGCCTTATTTCTTTTATAAAGCCGCTTGTCCAATTTGCTTTCCCATCGTTAACTTGCCATTAGTAGATTCTACTACAGTGCACAGTATTCAACTTTGGGTATGATCCTGCTTTATCGGCCTTTTTTGCGGTTTTCCGTACCTGATATCCCATGCTCAGATTTTTCTTCTATTTCTTACAGTGTCTTGCTTTTTCAAGCGTTGACGACTCCCATATTGACTACTTCTTTGTATCTATCTCTATCTTGAGCTGCGTGGAGAAGTTCCTCAGAAGTTAAACCTGTCCATTGTCGGAGATTTCGAAGCCAGGATAGCTTTTTGCGGCCTATCCATTTTTTCCCTCGATCTTGCCATTCAGAATAAGCCGATGCAGACTATAACGTGGTCCACGCATCACATGTCCCAAGTATTCCAGTTTGCGGCGCTTGATGGTAGTTAAGAGCTCTCTATCGTGCCCTATTCTGATAAGTACATTCTCGTTGGTAGTTCGGCTTGTCCACGGAATTTTGAGCATCATTCTGTACAGCCAAATCTCGAATGCACCAATGCGGTCAATAATTTTTTGGTGAAGCGTCCATGTTTCGCAAGAGTACAACAGAATAGACCATACATAACACTTGGTAAACCTTTTCCGCAGATGAATGTTAAGTTGCTTGGCACAGAATAGCGGCTTGAGATTCAGAAATGATCTTCTAGCTCTTTCTGTTCTAGCCTTGATTTCTTCGTCAGGATCCATCGACTGATTGATCCAGCTTTCAAGATATTTAAAGTGCTGAACTCTTTTTATATTCTCGCCATCAAGTGTTATTCTTTCCGGGCCAACATTCATGTTGCTAAACCATAAATTTAGTTTTTTTGACATTGATTTTCAGTCCCCATCTATTACTTTCTTTGTTTATCTTGTCTAACATACATTGTAATTCTTTCAATGATTCAGCTAGGAGCACAGTATCATCTGCGTATCGAATGTTACTAATGGTTTCGCCTCCAATCTTTATTTCTTCACCAGATTGTATTGCCCCTTTAAATATATTCTCCGTGTAGAGGTTGAAAAGTGTAGGAGACAAAATACAACCCTGTCTCACACCTCTCTTTATAGGTATCTTAGTGGTCTTCTCTCCCTCTAGTGTTACCGTGGCAGATTCCAGTAGAGAGAAAATAACAAACGTATATCATTATTATCGAGGGGTATATTCTGCAGAGTTTGTTATGCTGTACGCGATCAAAAGCCTTTTCGTAGTCGATAAAACATAGGTACACCGGCTTTCTTACCTCTCAACATCTTTGAAGTAGCGTGTTCATGCAAAATAGCGCTTCTCTGGTACCTAAACCGCCTCGAAAGCCGAATTGTTCTTCACTCATGGTTTCTTCGCATTTGTTGTGTATACGATTTTGGACAACACGAAGTAGAACTTTTAGATGGTGGCTCATAAGACATATCAGTCGAAAATCATTATACAAGACGTGGCAATACTTTTCTTTGGCAAGGGGATGGACGTGGATTTCTGCCAGCTCTCTGAAAGTTGACTGGTTTTATAAATATTATTGAAGATACCGCTCAGATTCATATTCATGTAAATACCCAGGTACTTGATGTTTTCTTGGCAGTTCATAGTCACCTTCTCTACCATGAAGGGAGTGTTCCTTATTTTGATTCCTGCTGAAAGGAGAACAGCTTTAACTTTTGTGGGGCTAATTTAAGTCTCTCTTCTCCTTTGGCTATTTGCTAACGTATTCAAGGGCTACGTTTGCTTGGGCCTCCTTTCTTTGCTACAATTACTACAGCTAGGTCACCCAAATAGATGATTACTTTAACTCCCCTGGAAACAGAAATACTTAACACGCTATTATAGTAGATATTCCATAAAGCTGGACCGAGGACTGATCCTTGAGGGACGTCGTATGTTATGTCCATTTTTCTTTTTGCTCCAACAATTAGCTTTCTGTCTTCAAAATATCTATCAAATTATAGGTAGACGAGTAGTAGTACTAGTTGAAACATCTTTTAAAAGACACCAACGGAGATGGGGTTTGTTGGTAGTGTGGGATTTTTACCCACTAAGAACAATCCTCTTACTGCCCTTCCGGCGAGAAGGAGGCCAGACCGGAAACCGCTTCCTCATTATTTCACTCAAACCCTAGATGCGCTACTATGCACCCGCTGTTGTACGCTCCTCTTTTTTTTGGCCTGCAATACGTCCTCCGCGAATCGCATCACCGCCTTTTAACAAATCTTAGATCTGGCCATGAGCGTTATTAATGCCTGGGTTTGTTGCCACGCCAATGGCTTTTCAGGTAGTTTGTCTCTCCGCCGTCCATCGCCCGCAATAAAAGAATGTGTGACGGGCATACTCTATTTCTTCCGCGCAGTACAGGCAGTACTGAGGTACTGGTTGAAAAGCCCATGTCCAGTATGTAACTGGGTAAGATAGAAATTAGTCTTTGCGTATGGGCTGGCACTCGATTCACACTGTTAGATCAGGGATGAGCTCTGCTGTCCATCTGCCTGTTGTCCAATCTTGCCACCGTTGTTTCCATTTACCTACAACCTGTCAACCGGTGTTGGTACAGTTTTCTGCGTAGTAGTAGTAGTAGTAGTAGTAGTAGCTTAACAATATTCGTTATAAATATGTACTATTGTCCAATTTTATTTATCGAAAGGAAAATATTTATAGGACTATAGTTTTAATAAAAGCTAGTCCTTCTTTCATTTTGTAGGTTGCTTATTCTGCCATTGGAATAATGCATCAAAGTGGCAACGTCTGCTCTAGTGTTCTAATAACGATATTTTGGTTCGATGACATTTAACATTGTGGCAATAAATTTATCAATAATTGTCCATTTGAAATTATAGGTTCGTTATAGAAAATTACCCGGTGTGTGGTCCTGTTTTAGGTCAATTAACCACCCACTTTTCTCCTTCGTAAAATCCTCGATGTCCCAGGGGCTTACAATTAGGATAAACACTTGTTTACATTTTCAGTCTAACGAAATCACTCTGGTGTTTCGGTTGTTAGTTCGACGTCAGTTTATGTCATTAGTCTTCCTCTTGTTGCTTAAAGTGATTGCAATGTTTGCTCTATGTCTGTCTAGATCACTAATTAAAAAATATTCATGAATTGTCAATAATTTATTATGAAAAACCACTTTTAACAGTTATATTAATGAAAATTTAGTTTTGTTTAATTATTGTAATGAGTCAGCTTTTAAATCGAAGGTTGAACGAAATTATGAATTGAAAATTAATTGATTAAAACGAACATCAATTCATCATAGCAAATAAAGCGACACATGTGAAAATTTTCAAAACGAAACCAACATTCATTTGCATATAAAGAATTATTTATCTAAGAAATGCACCCAAACTCATGAATTGGTCAATAAGTCATTTATATCAAATTCAACACCTAATATAGCGTTTATACGCTAGGATGTATTAGTATTTGTCTCTTTTTTATGAGAAACCCAATTTTTAAAAATAACTTTTAATAGGTTCGAGCAAGAAGTAATGGTAACATTAATTTGAGCTGCGAGTTTAAAACAATGTTAATTAAATGTTGACTAAAAATATTTTTAACTAACATAACCACAAACTATTCTCAACAAAATCAAAAATATATGAAACAACCACACAGAGATATAGTTGGAAAAAATTTAACCGATCTATTTTTTGGGAAATTTCATTTTTATTAAAAGGATTAAGTCGGTGGGAGCTAATGAACGCAGCATAATAAATCAATTGAACTTTATGCGGAATTCCAAGTTATCGATTTTGAACCATCTAAAAATATTAGGAATAATACATACATATAGTCACGCCATTTTCCGGTAGGGTTAGGCATAGACCACGTCTTTCCAATTGCTTTTTTTTTTTAATGAAAATAGTCGCAAAAAGGGTAGACCTATCGTGTGGGCCGCGGACGGCCCGAACTGCGACTATTAGAAGGGGAAGGGATTATAGAAAGGAAATGATTGTGGACACGCTTTTTAAAAAGTGGCAGGTCATAGTTCTATGGAAAAACTGATTTTGGAAGCTTATTCCGTTCCGTAGCAGCCCTGTAAAAGAAGGATTCTTGATGAAGATTGGTCCTTGTAGTGTCAATCTTGAGAGTAAATGGGTGAGACTGATCAGCGTGCCGAGTTCTTCGGCCGAATGTGGCCAATGGTGGTACAAGAGTTTTTATTTTTCTGGAGCATCTGCGATGGAAATATCTGTAGAGCAATGACTGGTCTGCAACTTTTCTTCTATGTTCTAGAGGGTAAAGGGTATCTGTGAGAGTTGAGCTGTTTATCAAGCGAATGGCTCTTTTCTGAATGCAATCTAGAAGACGAAGAGAATGCCTTGGTGCTGAACCCCAAATGTGCGAGCAATACTCCAGTAGAGGTCGGATTTGAGCCTTTTACGTCGTCAACAGTTGATCAGGAGTAAAAAACTTTCTGGCTTACCACAGAAAACCTAGCCTCTGGCTTGCCGACTTTGCGATGTTAGCAACATGGTCATGCCAAGACATATTATTGGACACCGTGACTCCCAAAATCGAGATGGAGGGACTTGGTTCAAGGGTATTTCCGGACATTGTGATGGGATGATTTGAGGAATTCACTTTCTTGGAAAACGTGGCACTTTGTGTTTTTTGGGCGTTGAACTGAACAAGATTGTTGGTTCCCCACTAGACGATTGCTTTAAGATCTCTATTGATGGAATCAACCTGTTCCTGTCTGAGACTATTTGTATCAATCACCGAAAGTGATCGATAGGATGTGTGCTATCGTCTGCAAAACTGTAAATGGGGTTCGTGGTGGTTTTCAAAAGGTCGTTGATGTGTAAAAAATAAGGTGGGGGACAGGATGGAACCCTGGGGGACCCCGGCATTAGTTTTAAACGCATCAGAAGAAATATCGTCAACTGCCACATGTAAGGAGCGATCTTGCATGAAGCTCAAGAGCCATTGGCGCAGTTTGGTTGGGAGACCGTAGGCAGATAATTTACTTAACAATGCCTGGTGCCAAACGCGGTCAAAGGCTTTAGATATATCCAAGGCTATTGCACGAGATTCACCAAACTTTTCAATAGTGTTTGTCCAGAGCTGAGTGACATAAGCCAGCAAATCTCCAGTAGACCGAAGTTGTCGAAATCCATATTGTCTATCATGGGTTATCTCAAATTTCTCCAGATATTTGATCAGTTCTGTGTTAATCGCTTTTTCCATAACTTTGGATATGACTGAGAGCAATGCAATAGGGCGATAATTTGCAGGAATAGTCTTTTTTCCTTTTTTCGGAATCGGTTGGACTTTAGCGTTTTTCCACATGGACGGAAATACTCCTTTGCTGTATGATAACTTGAAGAGTCTACAGAGAACTGGGGTGAGCTCTTGAGCACAGATCTTCAGGACAATTGTTGGAATTCCATCTGGTCCTACTGCCTTATTAGAGTCAAGATTTCGTAGGATTTTCCTGATAGTGCAATGGCTAGATAGCGACCTCAGGCATTAATGCGTTTATTCTAGGTATCGTTGGGGGTTGTTTCCCATTGGTATCGAGGGTTGAGTTAGAGCTGAACATTTCGGCCAGTAGATCCGCTTTTTCCTTGGAAGATACAGCTGTCGTGCCGTCGGACCTCTCGAGTGGTGGCAAAGAAGAAGTTGTGAAATTCTTATTTATGGCTTAAGCCAAAGACCAGAAGGTCTTTGATCCAGGAGGAGCATTGACAAGCTTGTTGCATATTCTCGTGTCGTAGGATTCTTTGACAAGATCGATCGTCCTTTTGCAGGCGTTCCTCGCGTGGACAAAGGCTTCTCGGTTGGCAATTGTCGGGACTTCGTACCAGAGTCGATGTGATTGATTTTTATCACGCACCGCACGGTTGCATTCTTGGTTGAACCAGGGTTTGGGGTTGAAGATCCGTCTTGTACCATGAGGAATGTATGAGTCCATACCTAGCCTTATGATTTCGGTTACAGATTCTGCACATGTTAATGGGTCTTGTGAGCGAAAACAGACATCTTTCCATGGAAATGATAGGTAAAAGTCCCCCAGTTCATTCCATTTGGATGATCTATAATTCCAGACAAGAATTCCATATATCAAGAAAAAAAAAATATTAATTTTCATATAAAAATAAACTTGGAACTAAAGAGCACGCAAAACTTTAAAATTACTTACATAATGTAGGTATAGGTCTTATGGCATAGTGTTTGTCATTGTTTAACCATGATTCAAACAGGTAGGTAAATAAATACGGTCAAAATACTTTTACTCTATTTTACTTGATTTTAAATGCAGTTTTTTTACAATTTTGGCAAGTATTTAAATAGGAAAAGCAATTGTATATAACCACTTTGGGCATTGCAACCAATCTTCTTTTTTTTCGGTGTTGTTGTAGCTTTCTCCACATCCTGCACATTCAATTTCATCAACCTCGAAAAGAGTATTACTTTCTTCTTTATATTGAACTTCTATAACATCCTACTCATTGGAACGATGCATATTTCTAATTCCTTCTTTATTTTGTAACATGGTTACTTGTGCTTTTGCCTATTTTAAATTTTTCAGCCAACCTTCTGGTACTGAAACCACTTTTTTCACTTTCATTCATAATATTAATTTTATTTATTGCACATAAATATTTTATTAAGTTTTTTGTTACAATTGTTGTGAATAGCCTTTTGTCGGATTTTGTTTTACTTTTGATTAGCATTGTTGTGTATTAGGAAATTCCCATAAGTGCCCGCGATCGTTTTAGACAAGGGGTCGATATGGACAATACAATAATATGGGATTGTTCAAATAAAATTCGGGGAATTCGAAATTGGTCGTTACAGACGGGGTTCGTTTTATACAGAGGTATTACTGTATAACTTTTACCAATAACACCGACCACAGTCGTATCGCAGATGTTTTTCGTCCCAATATTTATTTTTCCTTCTTTTATTTGGTTGGGTGTTTGGTGTAAAAATATTTCTTTTTAAGAGGGGGTGAACCTTAATTAGATTCATTTTAGTAAAACACAGAATGGTAAAAACAAAATTACTCGGAGGTTGTTAAAATAATTTCAGATTATTTTTTACCTTCTGTTTGGCAAAGGTCAGATGCATCTTTGGAAGTAGTTTTTTGAATTTTTAGTAAATAACTTTCAGTAAAAATGCAGAGTTTCGGGTAAATTTGCTATTTTTTTTTTTACAAATATTAATTTTTTCGAAAAAGTACTTCCAGAGATTCCCCAGTTATACTTTCGTCAATGCTGATATAAAAAAAATTGTCCAAATCCAACCAAAATTACGTCGTCAAAATAATTTCTGCCAAACCTCTGCAGAACCGATTGTGGAGCATTTTTCTCCACTGATCCGAGCGCCCTCGCACAAATGTGTTGCTTTACATATAGACTACAGTAAATTGAATGAGTTGTACTTTCATTTATGATTATAAAGAACGGGAGATTAAATGAATAGCAGATGCAAATTATTTTAATTAGAATTAACATACTCATATTAAAATAAATGGAATATATTATTTCTCAATCTGTTCCATTTTCAATAAATATTAGGAGCAAAAATAAATATTGCTTACATTTTATCCTTATCAACAAAATAAAATCAATGGATTCATAAAAAGAAGGCAAACACAACCGACTCTTCGTATCAAAATTCAAGAAAAAATGCAAATTTTCGTATCGCTGTTTACTATGAATTCGAAATATCTTTCTGGAATAATAAAGTTCACTTTTTTGTTCCGACGGTGTATTTTAAACGAAGTATAGTGTATGAGTTTTTAAACAGTATATATTGTTCTTCCAGTAAGAGAATGAACGTGCGTCATTAATACATGATTGTATAAAACACATCCCGTTTGTCCAGCATCTCTTTCTATCAACTTCAAAGAGTGCATATAACTAGTAAAATCTTGTCTTTTAATTAAAGATGTAGGTTGTTGCATGGTTGATTAGACCCGCAATATACTGAAAAGAGATGGCATACAAATGACACTACTTTCCCGATTCAGTTCGCTTGACAGTGCTACTTCATTGTTTTTAACCTAACTTATAATCGTCATTGTGGTTTTGTGCTATTAAGTTGTATTTTTCGTGTTTTGCTGTCGTATTTATTCTTAAATCAGTTTTTTTAAAAACTAGAATCTTGTTGGATTTTAAATTTTACAGTAAATACATATTTTAATACTAAAATAATCCTAACAAAAGCGTGTGTCTAAAAATCCGCATAACGGGATTGTTTGACTTGGCAAATTTAAGTATTTAAAATTGCTAGTTATCAAGATTTACAACTAAATACAATGCTAAAAAATAACTTCAAATACGTCTTACTTCTTTTTAGATTGTGTACATTATGCGTGGAGAAACCTTAAAATCACAATCACAACAATTGGTTACAAATTATAAATTATAAATATTGGCGATAGCTCTGACTCTAAAAGCAATTAAATATTAAATATAAATTTATTGTATTTATGTGAATTGTATTATTTATACATGTAAATTATTCAATTATATTCAAATAAACTTTTTATAAATAAACAAGTCGTTTGTGTTGTGATTATTTCTTTTTTCAAATGGAACAAAATAATATACTTATATTTAAAGGTATTAAACTATTTGCACGGTGTTCGGACCACTAGCAACATCGTCTTTGTGGAACAGTGACGTCACCGCTTTCGACTTATTTCAGATGCTTTTGTTTATGACGCACGTTCATTCTTTGGCTGGACCAAGTGTATCTATTATTATAATTATGATGTCGAACATTTAACCCAGGTAACAAATACCGTAATAGACTTTTCGTGACGAAACTGTCTCCCAGAGAACGGATTTCAAGGTTTACGAAGGAAAGTCTATTTTCATGCTATTTTCAGAATAATAAGATGTAGACATACTGGGTGTTTCAAAAACGTGTTGCTAAACTTGGAAAAGTTATAGAAAAAAACATTGAGGTAAAAAAAATTTGCACATAAACCTCCAGCAATTTTTGCCCACATAAGCTAGGAGAACAGCGACACTGAAGAAAAATCGCCGGTACACGTGTCGACTATTTGTTTTCAACTGAAAAAATAAGCACTTAAAATTGTCCTTCCTTCTTATTATTCCTTCTTTAATGTAAGCAATTTGCTTGTTTTTCTTCGTATCCTCTGCCGTTCAATTATTAGAAAGGTTGTCGCTCCATCTCTTGCGGGATCTTCCAACGCTTCGACGCCCTAAGGGCGACTCGTCTCTAGTTATTTAGACCATTCTGTCGTCATTCATCCGGTCTATGTGTTCGTTTCACTCTCTCTTTCTTCCTAGTATCCATTCATTTACATGTTCTTCTAATGTCCTCGCTTCTCTTCCTGTCAAAAAGTGTTTTTCCAGCGATCCTGCGCACTATTTTAATTTCGGTGGTTTCTAATATTCTTTTTGTGTTCGATGTATCTGGTCTAGTTTCCGCTGTGTATGTTAATATAGGTCGGATGGCCACCTTGTAGATTCGGGATTTAGTCTTGATTCCGATATATTTGTTTCGGAGGATTGTATCGTTCAGGTAAGCTGAGGTTCGTGCTGATTTTACCTCTTGGTTCCTTACCTCCGCCTCGATGTTACCGTATCCTGATATTTTTATGCTTGGGTATTTAAATTTCATCTCCTGTTGTATAATTTTATCATCCACAACCAGTTTGCATATGATGGTGTTTTTGATGTGGTCATGCATTTCGTTTTTGCTGCAGATATCTTCATTTTTAGACTTTTTGCCGTTGTGCTGAATTTGAATAGTAATCTCTGTAGGTCATCTTCGTTTTATGCAATCAGAACAGCATCATCGGCATAGCATAGGAATTTGACGTCTTTGTTCCCCACTTTATACCCTTTCAGGTTACGAGTGCTTTTTATTATTTCGTCCATAACGATGTTGAACAATAAGGGGCTAAGGGAATCTCCTTGTCGAATACCACTATTTACAGGAATTTCTCCGGTAGTTGTGCCATTAATTTTGGCTTGTATTTTGTTTCTCTGGTAAATATTTTCAATGTTTTTTATGATGTTGTATGGGATTTGCCTGTTGTATAGAAGGTGTACCACGTCCTCCAGTTGTATTCGGTCAAACGCCTTTTCCAGGTCTATAAAACACATTAAGGCTGGTTTGTTATACTCGATGGATTTTTCAGTTATTTGTTCATCGCCCAATGTGGTGAGTTCATTTATTTTATTTGTTAAATCTTTGTTACTAGCTTTAAGGTTGTATTTAGAAGGTTTATGCCTCGGAGTTTGCGGGTATCTTTTTGTCTCCTTTTTTAAACAGAAAGATTGTGGTATTTAGGCGCCATTCGTCCGGAGTTTTTGGAGGCCATTAAAGTCATTTTCCATTTTTCTTCAGAATTGTCCGGGGGGGACAAATAAAAATTTTCGAATATAACGAAACCGACAGATTCATAAATGTGGCAAAAGTAAAGGAAAAAAAAGTGACAACTTCGAAGTTTGCAGAAATTTGCAAAGAAAAACATCTTGTCCATAAAGAATTTGATAAAATCAATTTTGTACCTTAAAAGAATATTTTCTAAATCGATTTAACATGAAATTGTAAAAGGCTTTAAATTATGTAATTTCATTGTTTGATCTTTCAATATATCGCAATGACCCAAATTAATACATTTTTACATGAAATGCTTAGGTACTGCCTGAAATAATTGACAGTAGATTCGAAAGAAATGTGGAGATTTGTGACTAGAATAGAGGTTCATTTGACATTGATATATTCTCGCTTTCTACGAAAACTTAGAGGTTTGTAATTTTCCTTAGCCGAAAAAATACTTTTTTATAGAGGTCCCACAAAATAAATTCGAAGATCATAATCTATTAACCATTTTTAGATTCTGCAAAATCAGTTTATAGCAAAAATAAATCGAATTTCTTGGCAAACATTCAGTTATATTAGGAACACAATAAAACTGTTGTGTAGCATTCCATTCCATTCTTAACAACTGATCATGAGCCGATGTCGTAGAATTCGAACACCCAGAAACCCCTGTATTCGAAACATTCCATGTATCCAATGTTTTAGTATATTTAAAGGAGAACGCACTATTGAGCCACATTGTACATACGATTGGATATTTTTTTCTCTCGTATGAGACTCCACCTACATCGGTAGAAATTTCTACCTCCCGCAGTAATCCCCCCCCCCCCGCGCTGAATTTAATTTTACGTCTTTCAATGAGTAAACCCCTTTTTAAGCTGCTATTAAATTGATTTTATACAATATGTTTATTTTTCAATGTTGACATAACTTTTGAAATTTTTACTTGGCAATTTCTTTAAGGCAGTTTGTTTAAAATAAACAATATTGCCGTAGCAATCCAATCCGAGGGCTCTTTTCTATTTAATTTAGTTCTAGTTGTCCTAGTGTTATCGGTTCATTAAATTAAATTTATATTCATCATTTATATGGAAATACTGACCAAAGTTTGAAAAATGATCTTGTCCGTCGGTCGGGCCAAACGTAATACCTGAAAGCCCATTGCTATCGGCAGAACAGGAATTAGCTAGGAATCACTACGGGGCTCTTGACCGGTCACGCACCAGTAAAGAAGCACATTAACAAAATGGGACAGAACATTTTTGGGCAACCATCCGGCAACCCAGGACTATATTGCTCCCACCCAGTACAGAACTTGAACAAACTTGTACAAGGTACAAAAGTACTGGATTGGGTACAATGATATAAAACATAAGCAAGATACAATGGGCCAACAGGCCCAAGTGTCACCGGAGGCAATAGCCTTCTAAATAGGGGTAGAGTTTTTAGTGAGTAGACCTGATATCAGTCAGGGAGTCTCACAGTAGACCTTGAACTTACAGACTCATAACTTCTCCGTAAAGGATTTTCTCCACCTCTGCAAAAAAAAAAAGTTTCATCGCCCTAGCTCTCCTTCTAAAGTTATCGTGTGAAAAGTACAAAATGCGGTAAATTTCAGGATCACCTTGTACGGCATCCAACTGAAGGAATGTACCGTTATGGCCCATCTTGGAACTCGGTCTTGTCCTTCGGGCAAAACTTCTACCCTGTAAGTTTGAGTGACCTACCGCCTCTCTGTCACAGTCACGCTGAAAATGGTGTCATTCGACGCGTGGAGCCATGAAACGTGCAGCGCACATGTTTTTGGCGATTTTGATTTTTGGGGGTAAACCAATACTTTTCCTTTTATACCCTTTGGTTCGGAAAAGTAAAAATGAGCAATTAGTTCGGTATAAATATTATTTTAGTCATTTATTGAATTAAATATGCATCTTTCATTCTGTTTATTTACGCCAAAATTAAATTCGGGTAAAATGGGCTTTTCCCTTTTGTGTCCTTTGTAGTTTAACAATAATTCCTTTATACATCTATTTAGTACCTATCTATAAAAAAAAGTTCACCGACATTGGCGCTGCGATGGTTAAATTTAATTATCATTAAAAGGGTTTTCAATTATCGGATTATCTTTTGCTGTGAGTTGGATCCGTTGGTAATGAAGAGAAAGTGAATAATTAATCATTCTGTTTACAAATTAATAGCATCTTAAAATTATCAGATATTTTTTTGATATTTACCATACAAGCTCGAAGATATTTACATTTATTATAGGGAAAAATCACGTAACGCGAGATGGCGCTGTCACAAAACAAAATATCGTATCGAGGCGTGAACAACAAATATTCTGTCATTTGATCACTTTTATTGAAGGGAAACTTTAGTTATCTCAGAGATTTGAGTTGATTTTTTGTGTTAAACTATTGGATTGAAGCTGGATTTAAGGTTTGTTTTCGACGTTTTAGTTTTATTATCGCTGGATTCTCGTTAAATGCCAGTAAAGACGAGGTATGTCCAGATATCAATTCTGGTTTGTTTTCGAAGTTTTTTAGTTCTGTTGTCGCTGTAATTCTTGTTGAAATGCCTAGGAAAGTCTAAATATTAATTTCGGACATATTGTATTATGTGGGTAAATGTGTTCGATCAATTGAGGAAGGTGAAGAGGCATTCTCTGTATTATTGAAGTCACTATGAATAATCACAATTAAAATGATAGATCATTTGACAACAATATCAAACTTACCACTGAAAAAATAATAATTATAATAATTAATGTATTGTTAAGCAGGAAATGGAAGGTATAAAGAAAATAGAAAATATTTTTTGATACAATGATAAATAAATATTAAATGAACTTTTCGATTTCCCGAAATAAAAATGAACAAATCTGAAATTAAAAATAACATAATAAGTATTCAGACACATTACTAACTTACCTGAACTATCTTTTAAAGGACTTTCTATTAAAGGACATCGAAAGATTAATGGAGTTATTCACAAAAACATTGTTTTCATTTATGAAGTTATTTTTTGCTCAGCAAATAAAAAGTATTTTTCTTAAATTCCGTTAATAAAATGGAATGAATAATTTTATTATCGTAAGTGAGACAAAGTTTTATATAAAAGAATAAATAAAAAGACAAAATATTGAATATGGTTATTATTTATATTACGACAATGTTCTTGCTGCTAAAGAAAATTGTCGTTATTTTCTAATTTATTTGGTTTGTTTTCAGGATGCAATTCGTATTTCGAAATCAAGGCCCTCTGTCGGCTGCTAAACTCTTTTAAAGTACACATGTACTACGTACGGGTAGGGGCAGACAGGACCTCAGAGGGCTACTTGTAAAATAATCAGTCGTATTTGATAAGCCTCATCGAAATAACATTTTCAGCTTCGTCGTAGTAATATAATTTTAGCCTAGTCGTGGCAATTTATATTCAGATTTCCAAAATCATCGCGTGTAAGGCCAAATTATTTTAATTCGAATTATCGTTTATTTTTAAGTATCAGTTAAACTCATTCTCGACATCAACACGGAGACAGAAGAATCTGTCTCTGCTCTTTTCAGTATCAGAAGTCAACATCAACGTTAGAGGCTTCCATCCTTTCATTTTAGTATTTCTCTAACCTTTACTCCTAAGGCAAGCATCACGGTGTGAGCCGAAGAGATGTCAAAGATGAGTCCTTTTTGGGTGATTATTGTTTATTCCAATATTTTTTGACTTATTTATTTGTTCGAAGTTGGGTCGTAATAAATTACTTGGTTAGACAATAAATCGATAGGTACAGTTCGCTTTTATCGAACCATTGGTCGAAAACAGACAAAATGTTCATAAACACCGTGAATAAAACACAACTGTTATTTTATTTTGAAAGAAATACATGTATACACATAGTCACGCATTTTTCCCGTAGTGTCAGGCAGAGACCACTTCCTTTCACTTCCGCTACGGTTCTTACACTTTTATCAGCGCTTTCATACATACCAATCGGTTGCTGGTACCCTCGATCTGGCCTTTCTTCAAAAAAATTTCGATCTGATCGGGATCCTCATCACACTATTCCTTCGTCTCCGCAGTCAGTCGTGCCTTTTTTGTCACGTTCTGGCTGCTCATTAATCTATGCATCGCCCCATTTATTTGTTTATCTTCCAACAACCTTTACTTAATATTACGTCATACTTTCTGTTTCTCACAAACTTTGAACCCTAATATACAAACTCTTTCACTCGTTCCCCTTTTTCTCCTTCAATTAGCACCTCACAATTGTCGTGCTTTCTTTTCATTTAAAAACCATTAGGTACTTTGGTATTGCTTACATTCACTTTCATCCCTCCGATTCTTAGGGTATAATGCATAATATTACCATCGCGTGCAGCTCCAACTCAGATGATGCTTATATAACCTGATTTATGGCGTAAAGGTAGCATTTGACGATAAAACATTTATTTTAAATCCATACGTTTTCTCTTTTAAATTTTTAAACAACCGTCTATTAATAAGTTAAACAGCCATGGCGAAGCCACACATTCCGTCTAACACCTTTTTCGATGTTAAACCACTGTGTGTAAGCTCCCTTTATCCTGACACAAAAACTGGAATTCTTGTAAAGTGATTTCAGCGCTGGTATCTAATTTACCGCCCAACCCATTTATAGATAATGTCGACCACAATTCTTTCCTCACCACTCTGTCATAGGCCTTTTCCAAGTCTAAGTCTCACAAGATATTGAAGTTTATTTTGTAATATCTGTAACATTACAAAAATGTTTTCTGTACAAATTACATGTACGGGTGGCCAACCGAAAACGAAACAGAGCCATTTGCAGGAACCTCGACAACATTTTAGAAAAACGCTCAGACCCTTCGATTTTTAATTAAAGGTGGATATTTTTTTTCGGTATTTTTGACTTCACTACTTTCAGCCCCAAGCGAGGGTAAGAATTACCCCAACATTTTTAAATAACATTGGGGTTCGAATAAGATGTCTTTTGAAAGTTCTGACAATTGTCTTTATAATAGTCTTTAAATTTTACATTTCCTGTTAAAATTTTAATTATTTTATTTGCTTACTTACTACTCAATTGATTAAATGTGCAAACTAAGTTCGAATATTTGACAGTAATTAACAGTATGACGAAGATCATTATTATATTCAATTGGACTGTGCTCCTCCGCATTATGCGGCTTGTTCTTCAGTATTTAGACCAACGTTTTCCACAGCATTGGATTGGGAGAAGAGGCAGCATTATATGGCCTCTACGATCGCCAGATTTATTGCTCCTCGATTTATTTTTGTGGGAACATTTAAAAAGTAAAATCTTTAAAACACAACCAGCGTCGTTGGAAGTTTTGCGTCAAAGAATCGTTGACGAGTGCCGTCGAATTACTCCGGAAATTCTTTGGAATGTGCTTGAACATTTTAAACAAAATCTTTATTATTGTATGGAAGCGGGCGGTCATTAGCTTGAATATTTAATCAATTAAGTAGTAAGTAAGCAACTAAAATAATTGGAATTTTAACAGGTAATTTTTTTCAAAGTATTGTGAGGAAATGTAAAATTTAAAGACTATTGTAAAGAAAATTGTCAGAGCTTTTAAAAGACATCTTATTTGACCTTCAACGCCATTTAAAAATGTTGGGGCACCCTCGCTTGGGGTTGAAAAAAGTGGAGTCAAAAATACCGAAAAATAGTGTCCCCCTTTAATCAAAAATCGTCGGGTCTGAGCGTTTTTCTAAAACGTTGACGAGGTTCCTGCAAATAGCTCTGTTTCGTTTGCGATTGGCCACCCTGTATATTTTCCACTATTGGATTTTAGTTTTGTGACCACTAATTTTTCTAGGTATTTACATTTAAATGCTTTATTCGTTTGTAATTTGAGTGCGATAATACCTATTTAAATTCAAATTCATGGTTATTGCAAACACGTTGATAATATTTAAAGAAAATTTGACAAATCGCATTTTTATTTATATTTTCATAAAAATATTCGAAAATAATCCACAAAATAAACGATTTACGTTGTAATTCCACTGAGTACGAACATATTAAAAGGCGACTAACTACATACGCCTACAACCCATTAGAGACGGCTGCAATGAGAATTTAGTAGAATTGTATGCACTCACAATATAATCTAAAAAAACACATTCGTATTAATAAGGTTGAAAAACCGTTTAAGGGTTTGTAAATGCAAGCAATTTCAAAATCTTTTAATCCCATCCAAGCAACTATAAAATTATTGTTGCATATTACAGAACATGCATTTATCTTTTAAAATATACGAGCCCTAACCACTATATGTTCGGACGGTATTAAAATCAAACAAATACATAAAATATTTTATGATTTTTTTCAATTATGTTCAGTATATTTTAAACATTTAATCATTTTATACGAACGAGTAACTGAATACAAAAAAATTTGTCACAACATTTCTAAATTAAAACAATGTAAAAAAACTGTGAAAATTAAATGATAACAACATAGGCACTGTTTAATTTTATGCCATAGTGTCTTAATTATGTTGAGGTCTGGGCTGCTCGAACGCCAGTCTAAGGTGTTAATCCCATTATCTGCAAACCATGTTTTTGTGGATTTAGCAGTATGTGAAGATGCACCATCTTGTTGAAAAATTATATTATCTTCATTAGGATGTAACTCTTGAATGCTAGTAATAAATATTCTGTTAAAATATTTTGATATTTCTGCGCATTTACCGTACTATCTATAAAATGTAATTTTTCCAGACCCTTTGCTGACATGCATCCCCAAACCATAATTCCTTGAGGAAACTTAACTGTGCGCTTTAAACAATCTTTATGAAATGCCTCTGCTTTGCTTCTAATTACACGCTTCCTACAATTACCCAAACTGATATCAAATTGTGACTCATCGCTAAATATCAATTTACTCCAGTCCTCATTAGTACACAAAACTCTTTCCTTAGCCCAAGAAAAACGTTTCTTTTTTGCTTTTGAGTTAACCAAGGTTTTTCTTTCGCCTGCAAAGAAATACTCAAATGTCAAGAATTATTTTAGCAACCTTTAAGCATTAAAAAGCTAAGCCCAGATTTATAAATCCACTTCCGACAACACTCTCTTCCAAAATTTAACCCAGTTTGCTGATTCCAAGAAGAGGTCATTTTGCGCAGCGTTAATCTTTTCTGAGCCTTGCAAATTGTTACTAAAAGTCTTTATTTCAGTTTCTAATTGTGGGCATCCAGTACTTTTACCAGGAACAGTTAAATTATCAGTTCTTCTGTGTTTCTTAATGATGTCTACAATTGTTGATTTTGATATTTCAAGATCAGAAGCAATTTAAGACATTGACTTGCCTTCTTTATGTCTTTTAACAATTAATTCTCGAATTTTTAACGGTGTGACTAATCCCCGGCCCATTTTTGAAGTGAAAACTTCTTTAGCGGCGTTGTACACTTTTTTGTAATGGGTAAAAATTGTTAAACTCGCGTCAGGACACGTGACCTGATCGAAAATTCTTAAGACGGATGGAGAGTAGACAGCTGGCGTGGCGTAGGAGAGGGAGTATCCCCCTCTCTTTCTACGGCGCGGCGAAAATGTATGCCTGCGCCGGCTGTTTCGTTTAGGCGGCGCAGGGCGCACAACGTTAATACTTAAGTTTTCACTTTTGCCGGCACTCCCAGAGTGCAACCCGTCGTTTTACTTTACAAAATGACAAATGTCAACTAGCTAAGAAACTCAACTAAAATTGTGGTTATATTTCACAGTCTACTTTCTACATAATTAAATATCTTCTTACATTGTCTAGCTTTCCGAACATTTAGAGGTAAATAAATTATGACAGTTTAACACTATTGTTTGACATAATTCTTAATAAAAATAAAAAATGCCAAAACACTCACACTAAACATACGTTTATTTACCTAGTTTATAGAAAAAAATTGTTTGGTAGAACAAAATAATATTTAAGATTAATAAATTAATCATCTAAAAATTTGTCCGTCCGAACATATAGTGGTTAGGGCTCGTCTAAGTTAATATATTTTGATGTATGATTTTAATTTTATATTATTAAAATGCATAAATAAATGAAAAGACATGCTACGAAAAAGTAGGTAAAGAGAAATGATTAAAAAAACACAGTAATGATCCATACTGGCATGAAAATTTTAATAGCATTTATTTTTTGTTACTTTAGAAACGTTAAATCACCCCTTCTATGAGTGTAAACATGTTCGTGTACCCTTTATCGTTACAGTTGTGGTGTCTTACCAATTTAACATCACATCGAATTTTCCGTGCCCTATCTTTAGCAAATATTCGGCCTTCGTTTACATATATAAACAATGAACCCTCTACAGCAAAAGGGTTTGGAATATCATGTATTTATTAGGATTTTTGTTATTTTGGTCATTTTTTACTCTTACCAGCATAAAATTATTTACCAATATTAAGTGCGTGGAATAATTAAATTGGTAGGTATTATTTAATTAAAAACATTGTATTTTTTGTTCCACGTTATTCTTTGTTGAAGTTGTAATTACGAAACCCTATTTGATAGGATGTCGGCGTAGGCATTTTAAACTTCATAATTTCAAGTCGGAACTCTCCCAAGCAGTTGGAATTAAGCTATTAACGCTTTAAATTTATATTAATTATCTCAAGTCACACGTCTACTAGCCTTTCGAGCTCTATCATATCCTGAATTTGTCTCCATAAATCTCAAAGTAACCTAACACTTTGAGAACACCTACTAACTATCTTGCAATGAACTTTTTCAACCAAAACTTTTATTGTTGGAATTTCACTTCCAACAATCTATTAATTTTTCTTTAGTTCTAATTTAAATTGGTCTGAAGCCACTCCTTAGCGCCCTCACGTAATTCATTTCTTTGTTTTATTTCCCATCTTTGAGGTGAGTTCTGGAAACCCCTCTTTTCCATAGCGCAAAATAGCCGGTCGGCTACCGAAGTATGCTACAGGCAGTATCTTCCAAACGGCCGTTAGAGACAGTCGATAAATTTTTCCTGCTCACTGATCGAACCCATTATTCAAAGTATCTTTCAAAAGGCCATTAGCAACGGTCATTCTCCTTTCCATCCACGACACTCGAATTATTTCGACGTTTGTTATTCTTTCAAGTCATCCAGTTAAGAAGGGTGAATTTACGTAAAAAGGGCACAGCCAGAGGGAGCTAGATACAGCAAACTAATGCTGAAAGAACCCTCACCTAAGCAGGCAGGAAAGCTACTCTCGCTAAGTAGGAAAAAACTTAAAACGGTTTTAGGGCTGTGTACCGGACACTGGTCTTTGAGGAAACATCTGCACAATATAGGCGTGTTTGACACAGAATCTATATGCAGATTATGAAATAAGGAGGAGGAAACAGCCACTCATATAATCTTTTAATGTGAAGCCACCGCCCAATGGAGACACTACCAGGGTTGTATACAAGACCAAGAAAGTGATCCACCTGGGGCAATAGCAGTACATGAGCTTCTACTCCCTAACAGGAGAATTAAAGAAATAGGACTAAACTAAGGAGCTGGAAAGGTAAAAAAATCAGGCTGCCAAAGTGCATAGGAAAAAATTAGATCTTTTCCACAACTCCTTCATTCATTAATTCAAGTATACAGAAAAAAGATAAATGTCCAGCAGTGCTTTACAATAAAAAAGATTTAATTTTCGATCTGGGTGATAAATCACACGAACAGCCCTCTTCTAAAGACGCTGGATAGACAGCACCCCAAATTTAAGAACAACAGTCCAACACTTATTTAATTAAATATTATCAACGTGTTTGCAATAACCATGAATTTTGATTTAAATAGGTATTATCGCACTCAAATTACAAACGAATAAAGCATTTAAATGTAAATACCTAGAAAAATTAGTGGTCACAAAAATAAAATCCAATAGTGGAAAATATACAGGGCGGCCAACCTAAAACGAAACAGAGCCATTTGCAGGAACCTCGTCAACATTTTATAAAAACGCTCAGACCTGTCAATTTTTTATTAAAGGTGGACACTCTTTTCCGATATTTTTGACTCCACTACTTTTAACCACAAGCGAGGGTAAGGTTTACCCTAAAATTTTTATTTGGCATTCGGGGTCGAATAAGATGTCTTTTAAAAGCTCTGACAATTCTCTTTACAATAGTCTTTAAATTTTACATTTCCTCACAATACTTTGAAAAAAATTACATGTTAAAATATCAATTATTTTAGTTGATTACTTTCTACTTAATTGATTAAATGTTCAAACTTATGACCGCCCGCTTCCATACAATAATAAAGATTTTGTTCAAAAACGTTTACGCACATCCCGAAGAATTTCCGGAGTAATTCGACGGCACTCGTCAACGATTCTTTGACGCAAATCTTCCAACGGCACTGGTCGAGTTTTATAGATTTTACTTTTCAGATGTCACCACAAAAAAAAATCTAGGAGCGATAATTTTGGCGATCGTGGAGGCCATTTAATGCTGCCTCTTCTCGCAATCCAATGCCGTGAAAAACGTTGGTCTAAATACTAACGAGCAATCGCCGCATAATGCGGGGGAGCACCGCCCTGTTGATAATAAAAATGATCGTCGTTATACTGTGGATTATTTTCAAATATATCAGTCAAGGCAGGATCAATAGCGTCTTCCATTAATTGCAAATATATTTCACCAAATTACCTGGTAGAAAAAAGAGGACCCACCAGTCTGTCACCGCATTTAATTTCTCCGGTTGCTTTGTATGCACCTCGTGAAAAACTGTCGGGTTTAACCAATAGCGGCAATTGTGGCGATTTACCGTCCCGTGCAAGAAAAAATTAAGTACTAGGTACTAAATTTATACCATTGGCGTACTTAACTCTAATGAATGACATTTTTACCGTTCGTGATTGTTTGCAGATAAGTTTCACATTCAAAATCTCAATAAGTATTGGGCGGAATTTTAAAATTTAAAGACTATCTTATAGAAAATTGTACGAGCTTTTAAAAGACATCTTATTCGACCCCCAACGCTATTTGAAAATTTTAGGGTAATTCTTACCATCGCTTGGAGTTGAAAGTAGTGAAGTTAAAAATACCGGAAAAGAATGTCTGCCTTTAATTAAAAATCGACGGGTCTAAGCCACGAGGTTCCTGCAAATGGCTCTGTTTCGTTTTCGGTTGGCCACCCTGTATACTTTAACTTTAACTGCACATGTATGTGCCTAACTAGATCCTTTGTGAAAGCAATACTTACCAAATTTACCTTACCATTACTGTTAGGATAGGTCTGATTGTTCATATTTATAAAAAAATTGTCAGGGATTCTTTTGAAAATGAGTAGATATGACTGTTTTGTAGAGGTCTTAAATTTAACGAAGTTACTGATTCCTCATTGGATTATTTTAAAAAAATATCTAAGATTAAAGAGCTTGTTGAAAAAAGTCTGTCATCTGTAATTTGGTTTAAGAGATTTCATGTAATATGAATGTAGTGTCCTGTCATTTACAAAACTATGATTGAATTATCTGTGGTGCAAAGATGATTGTTGAAGTTAAGAAATAACAGCGTTAGTGCCAACACGATATTTATGAAACTTCTGCATTGGTTTGGTAGACTAAACGTCTACAATAACTCTAGTGCTTCTTTTGGTAAAAAAGCTAAAAATCACCTTATATAAATTAGACAAGAAGGTTATATGATAATTTCAGGATGTCAAAATATTCGACAAATCTAAAGGGTTCATCCAACTTTCAAATACCTCCTCTAGTTTACAACTCATTTATGATTACGAACTTGCAAAAATATATAAATACAATATCATGAAAACTTCCATAACTTGTTTTTATTATTTACTAATTAATTAACTACTGTTGACAATGTCGCCAATCTGGCAGTTGGTAACTAATAGCAGTTCAATAAATATTTGTCATATTATACTGCACATTGCCATAGAATCAATAAGATAAGCAAGTTAATTATAAGATGGACCAAGATATTGATTCGATAAGCGATGTAATAATAGCAACCTAATGATATGTTTCGAGGTTAACAATGTCCAATAATCTCATAATATATATATCAAGTGTCACAGCAACTAAGGAGAACATTACTTGTTGCAATTAGTAACTAAAATTATAACGAATTTTTCACACACAAATTGTTATCAGCGATGTAATTGTAAATCAATTAATATGGTGTGTATGGATTGGATATATTTATCGTAAAATGCCCTGAAAATTAAAGGGATGAAAATAAATGTAAGCAAAACGAAAGTAATGGTTTTTGAAATAGAAGAAAGCATGACAAACTCTAAAGTTCTGATTAATGGAAAAAGAGTGAAACAAGTAAATGATTTTGTATATTTGGGTTCAAAGTTTACGAGAGATGGAAAGTATGACAGTGACATTGAGCGAGGGATTTTGGCATGAAAACAAATAAATGGGGCACTGCATAGCTTTATAAAGATCGAAACAAATTTATAAGGCGAGTGTGAATGGACAAGTCGGTAGAGGTCGACCTCGGCGAACATATTTCGATCGGATCAACATTGTTTTGATGAAAGGCCAGGTCAAGAGTACCAACAACCGACGAGCATGTATGAGAGCACTGATGAAAGTAGAAAAAGCAAAAGATGTGTGCAAGAACTGTAGCAAGTGGAAGGAAGTGGTCAAGTTTCAATATGTTTACAATCGTAGATTTAGTTAATAATGTATGTGTAAATGTATAAATTAAACAACATAAACGAGTGTAAAATGTTATTTATTTTATACATGGTATGACTAACTTTACACAATAAAAGTTGGTTAATTTTTAATAAATATGTAGGAATGATTTAGATCAATCTTTAATTTTTTGCATAATTTTGTTTCAGTTCTATTACACTCTAAATGCAGCGCACACTTCGTTTCTTCTTCACGAGGAATTGAAATATTTTCAAAATCGGACCACGCCAGATGTATCATTAATCGACCATGATACTACTTCGGAGAGTAAGTAAAATATACGAAAATCGATACTCTTTTATTACAACAAGAAAAGTCTCACTAATGGCGGAGTAAAATTTCATTACGCAAAAATAATCACGTAAAATACCAAATCAAGTTACGAGACAAAACCAAACTTCATTAAAAATAACAAACTTAAATCACACTTCAAATTTTTTTAATAGTATGTAAAAAAGTAGTAAAAGTAATTGGTACCACTTTTAAACAGATATGTTTTACCTGAAGCATAGATAAATACGTTTTTTACTGTAGATATAATATCCTTCATCTTTTGAAGGCAAACGAACGCATAATTAATTTGTGTTAATCTCTTTCAGCTTCCATGACATTCACGATTATTCTACTAGTCCTCTCTTCGCTGGGAATACTTACTACGTCTATCTTACTTTTTGGACTATACCGGGTAAGTTTAAAATTTCATTGTTCAACTGTCAGGATTATATGGAATTATTTTATTTTCCTTTCATATTTGAATAACTTAATATTACGTGAAAATATAATTTTGGTGGTATCAGAGTGTTTTGTCTGGACTTATTAATTTTATATAATACATTTTAGATGATCAAATAAAGGTATTTTTTAACACAGTATTAGTCGTAAATGGCGAGCGTAATTAAGTTGTTCCGTTCTCAAAATGACTATACCATATTTATAGAATATATCGTTTTTTGGGTGACAAAAAGCACATAAAATGCAAAAATTATAAATATCCAGTAGTTTTTTTTAATAATTCACTAGCGATCCACCGGTGGGTCGCGCCGCCGTATGAATTGTGCACACAGAAAAGACTTTTATCTGCGGAACTCTAATGAGCAATAGAAGAGGGTAACCAATGAATTTTAAAAAGAAAAAATTAAAGTGAGGGAATATTTTATCATTAGTAAATAAAAAGGGGGTAAAAATAATGAAGTGGGTCAACAAAAGGCCAGTAATGATGTTAACCACTTGAAAGAATCATCAATGTAAAATTAACGAGACAGAAAAAAACAATAGGAAAGGAGAACCAATCAAGAAACCAGAATTTATATTGAGCTATAATCAAACAAAAAAAGGTGTGGATATGTCGGACCAAATGGATTCATATTATAGTACTTTACGTAAAACAATAAAATGGTATTAAAAATTCGCGATGGAAGTTATATTTGGTACAATTTTAGTAAATGCATGGGTGATGCAAAAGATATTTCTTCTTCTTTTTCCTTCTTTAATGTAATCAATTTGCTTGTTTTTTTCGTATCCTCTGCCGTTCAATTATTAGAAAGGTTGTCGCTTTCTCTCTTGCGGGGTCTTCCAACGCTTCGGCGCCCTAAGGGCGACTTGTCTCTAGTTATTTTGACCATTCTGTCGTCATTCATCCGGTCTATGTGTTCGTTCCACTCTCTCTTTTTATTCATTTACATTGTCTATTTTACATGTCCTTGCTTCTCTTCCTGTCAAAAAATGTTTCGGAGGATTGTTTCGTTCAGGTAAGCTGAGGTTCGTGCTGCTTTTGCCGCTTGGTTTCTTGCCTCCGCCTCAATGTCACCGTATCCTGATATTTCTATGCCTAGGAATTTAAATTTCATCTTCTGTTGTATAATTTTATCATCCACAACCAGTTTGCATCTGATAGGTGTTTTTGAAGTTGTCATGCATATCGTCTTTGCTGCAGATATCTTTATTTTTAGACTTTTTGCCGTTGTACTGAATTTGAATAGTAATCTCTGTAGGCCATCTTCGTTTTCTGCAATCAGAACAGCATCATCGGCATAGCATAGGATTTTGACGTCTTTGTTCCCCAAATTATACCCTTTTAGGTTTTAGGTTACGAATGCTTTTTATTATTTCGTCCATAACGATGTTGAATAATAAGGGGCTAAGGGAATCTCCTTGTCGAATACCACTATTTACAGGAATTTCTTCGGTAGTTTCAGTTATTTGTCGCAGTACAAATATCGCATCAGTACAAGATCTTCCTGATCTGAATCCTTGTTGTTAATCGCCGAATGTGGTGAGTTCATTTATTTTATTTGTTATAATCTTTGTTACTAGCTTTAAAGTTGTATTTAGAAGGTTTACGCCTCGGTAGTTTGGCGGTTTTTTTTTGTCTCCTTTTTTAAACAGTGGTACTTAGGCGCCATTCGTCCGGAATTTTTTGGTGTAAAAGGATTTTGCGAATTATGGCTGTTAGCTGCTGTTTCAGGCTTCTCCCACCGTATTTAAGAAGTTCATTTGGAATACCGTCTTTTTCTGTTCTTAATTTTCATTAATGCCGTTTCTATATCCTTTTCTTCTATTTCAGTTACTTCGTTAGTTGCGATTTCTGGGGAGTCCGGTATGCTTTCCGTATCTTCTTTTTTATATAGTTCTTTAAGATACTGGACCCAAGTTTCTTTCGTTATGTGGTTTGTGCTAATAAATTGACTTGCTTCTTTTTTCTGGCATCTGGCGTCTGAATCTCCACATTTGTTTGTGTAGGCCATTAAAGTCATTTTCCATTTTTCTCGAGAATGATTGCCAATACTGTTCTTTTATTTGCCTTACTAGTGTGTAGGTGGTATTTTTTACCCTCTTATAATCATTATAGGCTTCAGGCGTTTTAGTTGTCATGTGTTTTAAATAAGCCTTTCTTTTTCAAAAGATATTTGGAACAGACAATTCTGTAACAATTCTTTAGTTCCGAGAAAGTATAACAAGCATTCTGTTATATAATACTACCACCCAATTAATAAAACCGCCTAGCAGAATCCATACTTTAGGCAAAATTGAAGGACAAGCAAGAAAAGTCAGAAAGCGTTGCAGGGAGAAAGAAGAAAAAAAGAAGCAGACAAAAAGGCAAAAACGGTTGTAACGTTTTGTCACGAATGTGAAAATAAACCATTTCTATGTTTAGATTGTTTTAATTTACTTTATATGATTAAAAAATGAATTGTTCCAAGCAAATATGCGTTATTCTTTATTTACCTCCTTATACGTGCTAAAAAAATAAAATGTTGGTCATGTGTCGATACTTAGTAGATTAATATGTTTAGAGCGCGGGTAACCTAAAATATGTGCATTCGCTGCAGCCTGACAGAATCTGACTCTAATTTTATAGTAGTGGAGGCAGCGAGACACGGGTAGGTTGCGACACCAGTCGCTTATAGGCAGGAGCGACCTACCTGTGACCCGCAATGCCCATTGGGTACGTAAACTGCGATCCACCGGTGGGTCGCCCCAGCGGCAACGTGTTAAATACGCGCCGTGGCTTGAAATGGGTAGTTATGTAATTCTTTAAAATTGTAAATCCAAGAATTGATTACATGACCACCGAGAATTGTTTGAGGGCTGTAGTTTTAAAATGGTTGGCAGTTAGCAAATCGGCAAGAGAATGCAACCGGCTTTAAATAAAAGGGGACTCGCCAAGATGATGCTTGTTGGCTACAATGCAGTTACTAGGAATCCTTACCGTAAGTTTCCACGATCGACCGTTTCCGCTCCAAGTAAGAACTTCTGCCCATTTTAAAGTGATATAAAGTCGTTGCAATATCTTTCGATCAATTTTTTTACGAACCCAAGAATGTCTTGCAAGATATGACAGAGTAATTACGCAATCGTCGCGGTATTAAAAGCTGGGATTTGATACCCAACGCGTCGCGGTTTAACATTTATTGTGAAGATGCCCGGAAACGTAAAATGTAAAATTTAATTAACGAATCGAACTATTTCGTACCGTTATTGTTTGAAAGAATCAAAATGAGAACTGGAAACTAGTCTCTCATCAAAATGATAAGGATTCAAAGTAAACCAATGTTAATTTTAACTAAAATTAAACCCATGAGCGTTGCGCTGATTTATTAGGACAAATACTTAAATAGAGTGGAGCGAAATATTACAATTAGGATCATAGGAATTTGGGAATCTATCTCTAGTCTCCGATTCAACAGCAAATAATGACAGCGAAAATAGCTTCATTCGGGTTTAAACAAGAACAACTGTTACTGTCGCGTTCGGGTTTTTTAAGAATCGTCCTGAGACGGTCCTAGAACCATCCGCAACCAGTACCTGTCCTCGAGCAAGAACCGTTCTGGGATTTTTCTGACGCATGCTATCAAGCAGAATTTGCCATACGAAGGAGAGGCATCATTTGTTTGGTAACCTTAAATTAGCTTTGCTTTTTTAGATCTTTAGTTCTCTTCTGCCACTCTTGCTCTGTTATTCATTTGGATCGTTGTCGCGTTCGGGTTTTCATAAAATGTGAACTGTTCCCAACCAGTTCTAGGATTCGAAACGAGTGCGCACGAGTTCTGCGCAGTTACGAACTCACAAATATACCTATGTATAATGGGTGGCATTTTTTGTGACCGGGAGAATAAATTTGCACTCTTTATTACCTATTATCTAATAGCTCTTTCATTTGTCTGACATAAAATAGGAAACATAACTAGGAAAAACAATAGACAATCAAGACATTTCTTTAGTCTTTAAGCCAAGCATTTTTATCTCTAATGCTACATCTTTACACGGCATGCTTTATTTTCTGCGAAAGAATTTATTAATTTTCAAAGGCAGTTTTATTTTCAATGACTAAGATCGTGAGACGTTCCTGTCTCGTTGTTGAACGCAGATAGGTTTAATTGTTTTCAGTTTGCTGAAGCTTCGCTCACAGTTTACGGATGTCGTTGAAATGGTGCAGTATCTTCTTAAGGCTATACTAACATGAAACGCTTCTTGCAAGTCATATGCTTGCACAAATGTTGTAACAGGTCGAATATATTTGATTTTTCTTTAATTTCGGTTACTAGCTTTTTGAATACGGCAAGTTCCTGGTAAAAATCAACTGCAAGCGAGTCTTTTGAATATTTTAGAGCTAGATCGGCTCCATTGATTTGCGAAATTGTCAAGTTGACCATTTGCGCTCTCTACCCTTGTTTAAATTTCTGATTCATAAATCCACTTGGGATATGTGTTCGAAAACCAACTGGACGTTTTAAATTCAAATACATAATCGATGGAACAACGTCCGCTGGATGCTAGGCGCTTTGCGAAACAATTTTATTTTTTAAAACATTATACATATAATTTTGGCGGCCACTGAAACTGCTGCCCGGGGCAGGTGCCCTGGTTTGCCTCCCTGTCTAGATCTGGGGCTGGGTATTGTACTAATTGTTGATTGGTAAAAACAAAAATTAGCAATTGTTTACGACATTGTCCGTATATCTTGAATATTATAAAAGCGGATCTGGTGGACAGACGTCCTCCCGTCCTCCCTACGAGTCCATACCATCTAAATATTTATTTATCCTTTATCCTATGTGTACGGTTTTTACACATATCTTTCGCTTTTTCTACTTTCATCAGTGCTCTCATACATGCTCGTCGATTGTTGGTACTATTGATCTGGCCTTTCTTTAAAACCATGTTGATCTGATCGAGATATGTTCGTCGAGGTCGACCTCTACCGACTTAAAAACCAGCTAATTTCGCCGCAAGTGAGTTTCGTGAAAACGATATATAATGATCCTGGAAAACGATCTTCATTATGCGTTGAAGATCTTTTACGCCCTGGGTGTCTTTTTGATACATCAGTTTCTACATAACGGGAATTCGAGCGAGAAATTAGGCTTTGAGATGTACCAAATGCTCGCGCTACATCTGTTTGTCTAGCATACCAATGGCTCTCAGAAAATACGGTGACATACAATGTAGGTTAAAATTACAATTATTTAATGAACCAACTTAATAATATTTAAATATTAATTAATTAACCGACTTCAAAAAAGAAGGAGGTTCTCAATTCGGCTGTATTTTTTTTATGTTTGTTACCTCAGAACTTTACAGGGATAAATGGCAACGAGGTAGCCGATGAACTGGCAAGAAATGGGACCCTGGTGGAACCAAGAAGCCAGTTGGTCGGATTGCCAATTGCCGAAGCAAAACATTTATTGAAATTAATCCTTGAACAAGAACATATTGCTCAGTGGAATGCACATACTGGCTGCAAAACATCAAAACAGCTGATGAAAAAACCTCTCCAGAAGAGGGCTGACGCACTCTGGACGATTAACCGGAGTGTACTAAGCAGCACGCTTGGTCTGCTCACAGGACACATCGCACTAAGGGCGCACCTCTTCAAACTTAAGCTGGCGCCCGAGAAAAACTGTCGACTATGCGGAGAGGATGAGGAAAGCAGTATACACATTCTGTGTCACTGCCCGATGCTAGCGGTGTACAGGTATCAAACCTGGGGCCGTATGATAATGGATCGAAGCGATCTAAAAGAGACAGGGCCAACAGAAATCCTGAAGTTCGCCAAAATCAGCGGACTAGAATTCTGATGCCCTGAAGACACAGCGGTAGTCACAAAGGATCAAAAGATCTAGGTGACATAGGTGCCGATACCAAAGGCCCAACCGCAAGATTGTAATGTAATGTACCTCAGAAGTTTAGACTGGGTGAATCGATTTTGATGATTTTTTTTATTTGAAAGCTGGTGCGTTCCGTGTGGATCTATTTCAATTTGGTCCAGTTCTGACGATGGCATCCATGAGAAAATCATATAAGTCTTTGAAGTCGGTTTTTTTTTACGTTTTTGCGTACGGATTATATCCATAGATTATTTCCATGTGTGTTTATATTATTACAGAAATTTTCAATTGTATTTTAGTAATTTATTTAATTTTTTAAAACCAGCGTCGAATTTTTAAATCTCTTGAAAAAGCAGAGTATAGTGGAAATCAATGTTTTTGATCTAAATTATTACTGTCAATATCGCTGCCATTAGTAAAGTGAGATATTCTGAAGGCATAGCTACCGACTATTTGTATTCTGTACATGAAACTGGAGTATTTCTGTTACATTGTTATTAAACAGTTCGACGTCATATTACGTGAGCAAATAATTAAGCTTCTTGTCCTGCTAACTTTAAATTCACGTTTCCCAACTTCGATAACTCTTTCTCAACAAAAAATTAAATAACGAAAAGTTTACGTGGGCCGGTACAAAACTATTATCAAACAACAATCAAAATTACAATTTAAATTATCAAATCTACATTTTTAAGGTCAGACTAAGTCTAATGAATAAAGCAATTGTCAAAGCAATTAAAAGTTCACTTTTAAATTGTTACCTTGCATATTATAGTTGGAAAAATTATTCACTTAGTTGAATTTTGGAAATGTAAGGAATTTAAGTTTAGAAATTGGTCAGTACTGTACGGATAATAAGTGGTTATATAATTCGTTTGTTGTGCGTGTAAAAGCTTTCACTGTCCTAATAAAGAAGCAACTATTTATTTTTCGTATTTCTAATAAACAAATGGGTGTGTACCATTCTCAATTTTAAATGATCTTTAAATGGTTCCATGTCACATTTAAAAATCAAATCTTTCAGTAACACTTCGACAGCGAGTAACTTTTGTTGGCTTTATTTTACATTGAAAAATCCAAATAGTTTATTGGTGTTTTGGGTTCTTTTTTATGTATACAGATCTGTTTTGTGTCTGGTAAAGCATATGTTTACTCGAATAGCTACAATACAAGCACATTAATACATAATCAGCAATCGACAACAGCGTACTGCCTTCGCAATTCGAATTGGATTGTTTTTGTTGCCAATACTCTGGTGTTGTTATATCTCGAGAAATATCATCACCTATGCCAGACATCCTACTTTAAGATCTATGTACATTATTCAAACTTTCATTCCTTCTCTCAGGTGCCGTATCTATTGAGGTTGGCGACCACCGTGGCAAATTCTTTTCTGTTCTGAACTTAACCCATTATATCATAGCGTTACATATAGGTAACGATGACAGTCGTCTATTCAAACAAGCCTTCAAATTGTGTTTAGGCTCCTAAATGGTATATGGCGCTAACAATGAAAGCTAAATGTTATAATTTTTCATTTGTCAGGTAGTTGAATCAGTTCGAGTAGATTGTTGTCGTTGAAAGCAGGTTAGAATATAATAAAATATTTTTCGGACATGGATTATGAGGTGAATTTCAAGTAAGTGTTATATAAATTACATTTAATAATTATTTAACGCCAAACTTGTTGTTGGTATACCATATTATATGTATTTCGTAATAGTGGATCAACATTTACTTTTTATAAAAATATTAATTTTTCCACCTAAAGTAAGCGTTACTTATATGTAACGCTAGAATGTTGTGAAACATTCTGAGTAAACTTTTGTTTTTTAGGGGTATTACTTTGCAAGAAGCTTTAAAAATGGCATACTCTAAAAATGTAGAGGAAATATATGTTGAACCTCTAGAAGTAAGTAGTCTCACTGATTCAGGTGAGGAAGTATAAACAAAACTAAATCTAAAAAATCTGAAAAAGCAAAAGAAATAATCTGGGATCGAGAAGGGGATTTAGATCAACTGCTCGTGTGTTTCCGGATCATTCAAAAGATTATAGTGTCTGGATGCTACTATCAGTTATACCTGGATTTTGTATAGAAAAGGATGTGGATCAGCACATGACGCAATTAACATTCAGACGGACCATTGTCCAGACTTACCTTCAAAGATATGGAAATATTGGCTAAGGTGCAGGCCGACCTAGTACTTCAAAATCTAGCATTTCTTTCAGCAGAGTATCCGATCATATGCGATATCATGAAAAAAATCTTCTTGTATATATTGGCGATAAAAAACGAAGAAGATGTGCTGGAGAGGATTGCATTACTAGTGCCAGAACTATGTACAAAAAATGCGACGTCGGTCTGTGTTTAGATTGTTATTATATATTTCATACAAAACCATATACATTTGTTAATTCCGATTTTAAAAAGTTTCACAATATCCTAGCGTTTCATATATATGTAACGGCAAATTTTTCTTATTTCAATAAATTTTTTTCCTAAAACTTTACCTCTGTGTAACAGTTGATACTTTAACTACGAAACTAACCATTTTTTTAAAATTTACCAAAAAAAAATAATTCGGGAGTTAATGGGTTAATGGATTAGGGCATTACCATTCATGTTTGTTCAATCTCTTATGTTTCTGAGCCAGGACTTTCCTTCCTATACCTCTTTTACCTTTTACCAGGTAGGCTGTTTAAGTATTTTAGTTAGAAAAAAACTTTTATTACCACTATTAAATACCTTTTCTTGGCAGCTTGGGTTTTCCTATAAAAAGGAATTTTAAAAAAGTTGTAGCAGTTTTGAAATTGCAATACAAAATTTAAGAATGAGTCCATCTTTGAGATTAAACTGATTGCACAAATTCTGGTAGAACAAAATATGTGGGCCCTCAAGCATTTCTTTAATTTAGTACCAAACTGTTTCTTTGATTTCATTTTGTATAGGTATCAATAGCTATTGGTAGAATGAATTTAAATACGAGTACGAGCTTACACCAGTTAAGGATACAGTAGTTCTTGTAAGAGGTAACGAATGTATTCATTTTTAAAATAACCTAATTATCCGATTAAAGTATTCGCCACGAAAATGTTCTATTGCGTCGTAAGTGAAAATGTTTTATTACTGTACGATTCAGACAAAAAACGAAGTCACACGTCTTTATTCGAAGCACAGTAATCACTACGCGTGGAACAACACAAAATTAGGGATCTTTGATACTTTTAAGGAAATATTCGTGGCGAACACTTTACAAAATTGAAAAAATCCGAATTGGCTAAGCTATCATTTGTAAATTATTAATAATATGGTCGTAAACTAGTGACATTCAACTAACAATCAATAGAATATAACCAACAAAAAAGACATTTACTTATTAAAACATGTGGTGCCTTTTTCTTTAAATTACCTATACATTTTATTTGTTTTAGGATTTAAAGTACATGTTGATTCCATGGATATGCAACATAATAATTTTTATTGCAGCAGACTTTACTTATGTAATCTACAGTTTGATAGCTCATGCGGTAAGTAATAGATATAAATTATCTCTTAATTCATATAATCATAGTATTATGTATTCATTAGTAGTCATTTCTTTTACAAACGGATTTAAAAATATGTCAGCAGGAGTTTAACAAAAAAGGAATGTATTTATAAAGAATTTCCAATAAGAAATTACTTAAGACTAGTTTACATTAGTCAAGTAAACAGAAGAGTAAAGAGGCAAGAAAAGAAAAGCATATTAACTCGACCAATGTTAACAGTTGGTCGAGTAAAAAGTCGAATAAGTAGGCGAGTATTAGGCGAATCGAGTGGTAAAGCAGGCAGCATAGTGACTCACCCACTCGCCCTCTTCCCCACTACTTACTAACTCGCCCAAAGTAAAGACTTAAGTAAAAAGTGGTCAGCCGCTAGTCGAACAACAAGTCGATATGATATGATACTATCATATTAAAATATTGTCCTGTGAACACAAGTAGAAAACAATAGAACGAGTCGAGTGCTAACCCCAGTTACTGGACGCAATTCACTAGACCGAGTTACTCTACCAATGTAGGCCGACTTAGGGTAAGGTCTCATTAGTGCGTTGCATCGCGTCGTCG
The DNA here is from genome assembly GCA_950111635.1 of Agelastica alni. Classification (NCBI taxonomy): domain Eukaryota; kingdom Metazoa; phylum Arthropoda; class Insecta; order Coleoptera; family Chrysomelidae; genus Agelastica; species Agelastica alni. The sequence goes on from OX467708.1 coordinate 22,986,833, forward strand.
CAACGGATCAACGCATTGTATGCCACACCTGCATGCCATCGTTAGAACCGTTATTTCTATCACTACAATGTCCGTCGTCGCACAGGAGCTCCGACAGCGCAGTGCATCACCTTCCCCCCTGCTTCGTCTGTCGTCTCTCGTCCGTCGATCCGTTGAAACGTCGCGTAATGTGGCATGTCCCGGACATATCACTTAAAATATATGTAAAGCGACGCAACGTTAACACTGCGACAACGAATGCACTAGTGAGGCCTCAGCCTTTCTCTACCAATGTAAACTAGCCTTTATATTCGGTGAGTGATTCTAGCGTCGTAGTGTCTGTCTTTTTTATATACTGGCTTCTGTTATTAAGGGCTCCCACTACTCACGCACGCACTACGCACGCACTTTTAAAAGCCTTCCCAATAACCTTTATCTGAAATATCATAACTCAATGTAGTAAGACCTTTCACATTTTATGCGTCTGAATGATTCTCGAAGAAAAAAATTATTTACCAACAAGAAAACCTCAGGAACCAGCAGCTCTAAGTGTAACTCGGTAACGATCAATAAAGCAATTTTAATCTACCTTATTTTACTAATTTTAATCTTAAAACTAAAGGTCATACTCAATAGAAGTTCCTTAGACTCTAATACAAATAGGCACTAAACACTGATCTGTACTCTGCTTTACACTGACACTTATCTACTGAACCAACTCAAAGGGCTTCGTCCTCTTAAGTCTTCTCGTCTGATTGGTGTTATCGAGGAGCTGGATGGCCTTAACATTTACATGTTCTAGGAGTCGCTGTTCATGACTCTTGGCAAACTTGGTGATCGTCTGGTCAACGGTGTCAATCTCCAGGTCCCGATGGAGGTCACTGTTTCTGGAGTACCGAGGAGATTTGGTGATATTCTTCAGTACCTTGTTCTAAAATAGCTGCATGATCTGGGTGTTGCTTTTTTTTGTGCAGCCCCAAAGCTTAATACCATAAGTCAAAACAGGTTTCAGGATTTTCTTGTATAGTAGCAATTTTTTGTTTATAGGCAGAGTGGAATTTCGCCCCAGTATTCAATACATTTTTTGAAATTTGAGTCCTAACTCTTCTCTTTTCTTTTTGACATGGAGTTTCCAGCGTAGCCCCGCATCTAATGTAATACCTAGGTATTTGGCTGTGTAGGCATAAGATACCTGAGCATTATTCAGTCTAACTGGCACGTGTCGACCTCCCTTGTTAGTAAAATATATGTGCACTGATTTTATCTCGTTAAGCTTGATTCTTCATCTTTTAGTCCATGTTTGAATCTGGTTAATGGTTATTTGTAATTTAGCTGTAGCTTCGTCATGACTATTTCCGACTGCTAAGATGACTGTGTAATCAGCGAAAGTGGCTTTATAGCGTTATGCTCTAAATCAGGGATATCACTGGTGTATAAAAGGTATAGACTTGGAAAAAGCCTATGACAGAGTGGTAAGGAGTGAATTGTGGTCGACATTGTCTATGTATGGGGTGAGCGGTAGTTTAATACGAGCACTGAAATCACTTTACGAGGATTCCACTGCTTGTATCAAGATAAACGGAGCTTGCACGGACTGGTTTAACATCGAAAAAGGTGTGAGACAGGGATGTGTGGCTTTGCCATGGCTGCCATAGCTTATACATAGACGATTGTTTAAAATATTTGAAAAAGAGTGCGTATGGATTGAAAATGAATGATTTGATCGCCAAATGCCTTCTTTACGCCGATGATCAAGCCATATTAGCGTCATCTGAAAAGGAAATACAGGCGATGGTTAATGTTATGAATGACCCCCGAAAATCAAAGGGATAAAAATAAATGTAAGCAAAACGAAAGTAATGGTTTTTGAAAGAGAAGAAAGCATGACAAAATGTGAAGTTTCGATTGAGGAAGAAAGAGTGGAACAGGTAAATAGATTTGTGTACTTGGGTTCAAAGTTTACGAGAGATAAAAGTATGACAGTGACATTAAGCGAAGGGTTTGGCAGGAAAACAAATGAATGGGGCACTGCATAACTTTAAGAACAGCCAGAAAGTGTCAAAAAAGGCACGTCTGGCTGTGCATGGAGATGTGTTGGTTCCTACACTTATGTATGGTAGTGAATGTTGGGTTTGGCAGAAGAAGCATGAAAATAGGATTAATGCTGCGGAGATGAGTAGTCTGAGAAGTATAACCGGAGTGACTCGGTTGGATAAAGTAAAAAATAATGAGATAAGAGAACGCTATGGTATAAAAGAAGATGTGGTTACAAAGATAGATAAAGGAATGCTTAGATAGTTTGGAGACGTAGAAAGGATGGATGAAGGAAGATTGACGAAACAAATTTATAAGGTGAGTGTAAACGGGCAAGTCGGTAGAGGTTGACCTCATCAAACATATCTTGATCAAATCAACATTGTTTTGAAGAAAGGCCAGGTCAGGAGTACCAACAACCGACGAGCAAGTATGAGAGCACTTATAAAAGGAGAGAAAGCAAAAGATGTGTGTAAGAACCGTAGCGGAAGTGGAAGCAAGTGGTCTCTGCCTACTCCTACGGGAAAAAGGCGTGACTATATGTATGTATGTATGTACAAAAGGTATAGGACTGGTCCTAATACACTTCCCTAGGGCACTCCAGCGCTGATTTATTTGAGTTCGGAATAAGATTCTTCCTGTTTTGAAGACTCTGTTTGACATGTAAGAAATTAAGAGTTGAGTGTATTGTAGATTGTAGAACAGACTTTTCTTTCTTCTAGCGTTTTTTTCTACGATGTTGGTTATTCTGTGTACATGGTATATCGTTGAGTGGCTTTCGCGAAATCCAAAGTGGACAAAATAAAAAAAACTGATAAAAAAATACTAGACAAAAAAATTAACAGCTTCTAGCAAAGAAAAAAAAGGATATGTGGTTTTAAATAGTATTAAGCAGCCAAAATAAAATGTTTAAACATAAACAATTTTTTTGCAGGTACAGTGGAATCCACCAGCAGCAATTATAGTTACGTTAGATTTCTTTTTGAATTCGTTGCATGTAAGTATTTTTTTAAACTCGTACCCTATTGAATTTTAATTGTTTCTATTGTATCTATTTTGATACCAATGTAAAAGAAATATTTCGTAAAAAATTTATTATCTCCAAAATAAAACGTTTCATACTTATACACCGACGATTATCATCACCATATTATGGTGATAGCTAACTAAAATGACTCCCGTTTTATTTTGACGTGAATAAATTACGACACTACAAAACATAAAAAAAAGTTAGTGTACAGAATGAATTTTGGTACGTACTGCTATCTACATACATGCATAAAGTCACGCCTTTTTCCCATATGGGTAGGCTTCCTTCCACTTGCTACGGTTCGTACACACATCTTTTGCTTCCTCTACTTTCATCAGTGCTCTCATACATGCTCTTCGGTTGTTGGTACTCTTGACCTGGCCTTTCTCCAAAACAATGTTGATCTGATCGAGATATGTTCTCCGAGGTCGACCTCTAACGATTTGTCAATAAGTATTTTAAATTCAAATAGTATCGAATATTATACACAATGTCCAAAAGTTTCATTTTTCGGCTGTTGAATTTGCATCGGGCAGGCATCGGGCAGGCATCGGGAGAAAGAAATACTCGTGGCTAAAGAACATAAGAGGCTGGACAAACCTCGATGCACATGCACTTTTCACAGCCGCACAAGATCGAAGCGAGTATGCCAGAATTGTCGCCAACATTCGGTAAATGAATAAGGCACTTTAAGAAGAAGAAGAATTTGCTTTCTTGCTAGCAGTAATTTTATTGAAACTATTAAAGGAAGTTTTAACAAAAAATTTAATCAGAAATAAAACAAATGCTTATCCTACTTACATCAACAGTTAACAGGTGTTTATCTAACTTACAATTTTCTTTTTTTTTAGATATATAGTCTACTTTGTGTGATTTCACAATATCAAGAATTAAAAGCTGGTCGAGGTAGAGCTCTAGATGACCAATTGTACAGGGTAATTATTGCAATTTATATTATTTTTTAAACTCATCAAAGTTTTTATGTTAACATACATATAGTCACGCCTTTTTCCCGTAGGGGTAGGCAGAGACCACTTGCTACGGTTCTTACACACATCTTTTGCTTCCTCTACTTTCATAAGTGCTCTCATACATGCTCGTCGGTTGTTGGTACTCCTGACCTGGCCTTTCTTTAAAACAATGTTGATTTGATCGAGATATGTTTGCTGATGTCAACCTCTACCGACTTGCCCCTTCACACCCAACATTCACTACCATACATAAGTGTAGGAACCAACACACCTCTATGCACAGCCAGACGTGCCTTTTTTGACACTTTCTGGCTGTTCATAAAGCTATGCAGTGCCCCATTCATTTGCTTTCCTACCAACACCCATCGCTTAATGTCATTGTCATACTTTCCATCTCTCGTAAACTTTAAACCCAAGTACACAAATTCATTTACTTGTTCCACTCTTTTTCCTTTAATAAGAACTTCACAGTTTGTCATGCTTTCTTCCCTTTCAATAACCATTACTTTCATTTTGCTTACATTTATTTTCATCTCTTTGATTTTCAGGGCAACATGCATAACATTAACCATCGCCTGCAACTCCTCTTCAGATGACGCTTATTTGACGATCAAATCATTCATTTTCAATCCATACGTACTCTCTTTCAAATATTTTAAACAATCGTCTATGTATAAGTTTAACAGCCATGGCGAAGCCACACATTGCTTTCTCACACCTTTTTCGATGTTAAACCAGTCTGTGTAAGCTCCGTTTATCCTGACACAAGCAGTGGAATCCTCGTAACGTGATTTCAGTGCTCGTATTAAACTATCGCTCACTCCATACATAGACAATGTCGACCACAATTCACTCCTCACCACTTTATCATAGGCCTTTTCCAAGTATATAAAAGAGCAATAGACCTTCTGATTTCTAGCCAAGAATTTTTCGACTATACCTCGTAATGAAAAGACCTGATTCATACATCTTTTTCCTCTTCTAAATCCTGCTAGCACATCCCATATGTTAAGATTATAATATAGGAACAGAACAATTAATTTGTTAAATTTTCTACAAAACTAACATTAATGTAAAATAAGAAATTCACGAGAGAATTTATTATTGTTTTAACAGTAGAATGCTCGATCAAGAAATACGAAATTGGCGTAAAATAAGTAAAAGTTTTTTACTTTGCTATAATTTTTGTTAAAAAAACGGTACGAAATTAAAACAAAAAATAAGGTATTTGAAAAGGAACTATGTTTAAACAAAACTATAAATATTTTATCAGCCCTTACATTATGCACAATTTCTCTTCACTTGCTCTTCAATTATTTTTGGCTGATTAGTCTCCTACTCCTAAATTTTTATTGCTTATATACTTTATCTTACTCACTACTAACCTGCTTTTCCTAAAAGTCTTCCTTAACACGTACATTAATTTCTTTCTCTTTCTCGTTTTACACATTTTTTTCCTCAACTGATTTTCTAATATGAAATATCGCAATCTAAGATAAATTTTTTTGTTGTTATCTGAGAACAATGAATAGAAAGTTAAACACAGATAGGCGTATAAAATCCTGCGATTTCTCCACAATCCGAAAAGAATCCAATCCCAACTTTTACAAACATTCCTTGGAGGGACAAAGCGACTTTCAAGTTGAATGGAAAGTAAACAGACAACTGCGTCTACTGTGTTTTTACAAATCTTCATGTGGCAATGGAGACAGAGTTTTTGAGTGTATGGACAGTGTTTTTAAATAGAGGAACTTATTGTTTTAACGGTACTGTCAATTCTGTATTATGGAGTTATTGTGAGAAACTTTTTAAATGAAAACGTTGATTAATGAATGTATTGGGAGAAGGGGTAACATTGAATGACCTCCATGATCCCACATGCATTATACAGCCTGGGGAATTCTTAGAAATAAGGTTTATTTCGTCAAGATTTGTGACGTTGAGCATTTGAAGACACGAATCCTATCAGAATTTAAAAACATACATACACTCCCTGAAATTAGCGACAAATTTTTTAAATCGTTGTTCAAAAGATGCAATGTTTGCTTAAAACAGCATGGAAAACACTTTGGGCACCTTTTGTAGGTTCATTGAGCTGCACTAGTTTTTTGTGTGTGGATAATAAAATTGTTTTTAGTAAATTTGTATTTTTAGTTATTGACTTATGCACCACCCTGTAATACCTATTAAAAATGATTGATTGAGACACCAATTTCTCGATGTACGTTAAATACTTGAAAGAATTTCAAATATGTTGTAATATTAAGTTTTGTTAGCAGTGAATACCGTCGACCAATTTTATTGTTTTAGGTACCAAACGTGCATTACAGTTCTCAGCCGACTGCAACGAGCTATTTAAGTTCAAGGAAACAAGTCACATACTACGAAACAAAACCTACTCCTACGCAGAGCCCTACAGGAACAGGTATTTCATATTTATATTTTTTAAATGTATAAAGCATGTTGCCACAAGATGATTAGTTTGTAGTAATTACAACCTTGAGAACAAAAAAAAGTTATAAAATTTTGATAATATACACATATATTTATAATTATAAAGAAAAAGAAAATGTTTATTCTCTAATCACCTTACTCGGCTATCACTGAATAAGTTATTTCGAAAATCGGAGGATCTTGTAATTTGATTATTTTATTTTGGCAAAATGTTTATTCCTAGAATCATTTTAATTTTAGTACCGATAAAACATTTTTTATTCTTTAATTGTGTGATTATTTAGTAGAGATAACTAAATATAATATAACCAGTTTTATTTTTAGTAACGAAATTGCTTTAGTATCACATTGTGGAAATGCACATATTAAAACATGTGTGTGCACTGGTGATAAATTAATCATGTATACTAAAATCTAAATGTAGAACAGTTTGTGACTGTTTTATGTAATCGTCTAACATCCTAACTACGCATTAACCAATAAAAAAGTGTTAGTGACAGCTGCAAAAATATCCAATACGCATGTCAATCCAAACAGTTTCTGCATTAGACAATGCACCGAAATTACCATTCAGAAACGAACGATCCCAAGTTTAGTTGAAATGGAAAAACGAATCATCCAGTAAACTATCCATGCACGGTTAGAACTCGTTTTATCTATAGCGCATGACCGTGACCGTACACTGTATATTTTTTTCGAGTAGCTGGAACAAAACAAACCTTTAGTAGGCGAATAGTCTGCAACTAGTGAAACGCAAACACAAGCAATTTCTTTGAAATGCATTTGTGTGGCAATTTTTAGTCAACAATCGCTTACGACGAAAAAATAAACTTATTATTATCGGAACTATTAAATCACCAAACAAAAAAGTTGCCAGTGCGCGGGAGGCCTTACAGCACAAAATTTACTTAGCATAATGTTTCCATGGTGGATTATTTTTTCTGTAACATAATAAAATGAATAAAAAAAATATTACAACCTTAAAAACTGATTTTCATTATCGCTAACCCTTACTGCTCCTTTATTTCAGCTCGTTCGCCATCTATGGTTCCTGACATACTTTCGCCCAGTATCAGCAGTGCTAGAAGAGGCTCCAAAAAATCTGTTAAATTTCCGGATACAAACCTTGCTCAACACAACGCATCTCAACTCTTAGACCCGTGGTCAATAGAAGTTCGATCGCCAATGATGGTGCCGAAGGGAATGGATACAGCTCCTTTGTTGGATTCAAGGGCAACCCCAGTTACCCAATCGAGTGTTTAGTAGGAATAAAGTTTATATTTGTTAATAACATGATTGGAAAATATCTTTTCGTTTGATTTAACAATCCATGTTTTTAATTTTTATAATTATTTTTGTTTTATGAAAATTGTTTGATATGTAATAAGATCACACAGATGGCACATTGTCTTAGACCCGTGGTCAATAGAAGTTCGATCGCCAATGATGGTGCCAAAGGGAATGGATACAGCTCCTTTGTTGGATTCAAGGGCAACCCCAGTTACCCAATCGAGTGTTTAGTAGGAATAAAGTTTATATTTGTTAATAACATGATTGGAAAATATCTTTTCGTTTGATTTAACAATCCATGTTTTTAATTTTTATAATTATTTTTGTTTTATGAAAATTGTTTGATATGTAATAAGATCACACAGATGGCACATTGTCTTAGACCCGTGGTCAATAGAAGTTCGATCGCCAATGATGGTGCCAAAGGGAATGGATACAGCTCCTTTGTTGGATTCAAGGGCAACCCCAGTTACCCAATCGAGTGTTTAGTAGGAATAAAGTTTATATTTGTTAATAACATAATTGGAAAATATCTTTTCGTTTGATTTAACAATCCATGTTTTTAATTTTTATAATTATTTTTGTTTTATGAAAATTGTTTGATATGTAATAAGATCACACAGATGGCACATTGATGAGAATCTTTCTAGATTGTAGCTACTTTAGCTTGAAAATTACATGTTGTTACAAATAAAAAATTAAAAACTTATTTTAAAAAGGGGTATCAAAATAAAAGCTAGTAAAAAGATGACTGATTCATCAATTGGTAAAACGATACTCTGTTAGATTGGAGTTTCTCGACCTTAAGTCACTTGGTATAAATGGGCACTCTCTCTGAAGCTGCATACTTTAGGTCTAAAAAGGTGCATACGAGTAGAAGTAGATGTTCGTGGTGCTTATTTATTTAACTAGTGTAGACTAAACAGCAGTTTTTAAAAATATCTACTAAAAAGACACAGATCTCGTATTAGCCCACAATAAGCCAATAAATTAAAGTAATATTCTCTAAAAGAGTTAAAAATATAGATGCAGCAGATCAAATGTGAAAACAAGCTTAGTTTAATTCGACCTTCATACAAAATCATTTAAAACAATGAAACAGCAAAAATTTTACGGTGTTTAAAGTGACCGGTACGCAGCTTTAATCATGTCAAGAAGTATACTATATAAATAAGTAGCGTTAGTTATAGAATAGACAAAAAAATTGATTAAGAGATTACTTCGCGTGTATAAAAACAGTAACCATCATCTTACTACTATTATAGTCCGCCCATACCGATGTTTGTACGATATGGAATTATACAAAAGAAGTTAGAAATTTTTTTTTTAGAAAATATTGGCTGAAAAATTTGATTTTAAATTTTAGGCCTGTATCACCAGCACCACCAGAGAAAAAGAGATAAAATATTTTACGCTTCAACTTTTACACCAACGATACACAAAAAATTTCTATATTAAATAAGACAAATTGGAAGGAAAAATATATTTAACATTTAAAAAAAACTACACTGACAAAAACAGCAAATTATAAAAATAATATTATATTAACAATTATTGTGAATTAAGTTATAAGTTACAAAAATAACAAATAAAAATATACACAATAGAAAAACTATGATCTATTATCAATATTAATTTATCTAAATCTAAAAACGTAAATCCGATATAATACAAATACAAGGTCACGTAAATTACTATCCAAGGAGATAGTCTTTTATTTATTTAGTATTTAATTAAATAAAATGCCAGACTGGTCCAACTAGTATATACAAGATCGTGCAAATTTTTTAATAAAAACTCGTTGAGCGATCATTTAAGCTACTTCAATAAAAACGTTGAAATAAATAAAAAAAAAGTTCTAAAATAAAATAAATTTTCCAATTTTCTCTAAAAAGTAATCGAGATTTCTTTAACTACCACTCTATTTGCAGCACATCGCTCGAACTCGTTTTAAAAAATAAAATAAACAAGCCCTACATATACCAGGGTCCACAAACGAAGAAAAAATAAATTGTAGTTGCACAAACTGCACAAAAAGTTTTTGAAGAGTTCAAATTTATTGATTTTTTCTTTATACACAAGAAAAATTGAACGACGCATCTGATGACCGGTAAGACAAATTTTCTTTATTTTCAGAAGATTTTTAAAAGCAACTGATTTTCAATACTATAAATCCTTAGATTTTAATGAGTTAACTTCAACAACCTGTTCAGTAGTCTGCATGTGAACTAATAGAGTTATTCACCATTTGTTTTTAATAGCGTGCATCAGTAGTTTAAAATAGATCTTGGATATATAAGAAAAACATTTAGTTAGTTTATTAAATAATTATTTAAATGTATGTACATTTCAATGTACATCAAAATAGATAATTATGTATCTATAACGATACACTTACCTGGACAAGTATAATTATACTTGAAAATGTTATAATTAATAAAGTTTACGTTTTTATTATATATCCTGAAATACCATAAATAATTCAGCATTCAACTTAGAGTACTACATTAAGATAGATTAAACAGGTAAAGGCTGCCAAATATAATAAGTGTTGCAAATTCTCAATAATTCAGGAATACTTTCAAATTTGAACTAAACAACTTTTATCCTATTTAATCGGTACATCTTTCATATAAAGAATTCAATAATAGTTTGAAATCTGCAACACCCTGTAGAAAAAAAAGTGTTAGCAATTTAATATTATTAGTTACTGAATCAGTCTCTTCGAGTTTAATTTGATTTGTTGAATGCGCAGTTTTATCGGTAAGTGCAACATTTTCGAGTCGAAAATTAAAAAAAAAAAATTTTTAAAAACAAATTGCCCTACATATTTTTATGATGCAGCAAAAGCAACGAATCTACGTATAAATGCAATTACAATTAAGGTTTGTAGTAATAATACAGAGTTACTGTCATTTTCGAAAAGCCTTATACAATGGTAGGTTAAACATCAATTAACTCGTTAAAAACATTTCACAATCCCATGAACAAATACTGAATAGTTGTTTTTTGACATAAATTACCATTTTGATAAATAACGCAACACAAGAAATACGTCGCATTGTATGGAGTTATTTCTAAAAAAAAAAAAAGAATAAAAATGTGTATAGAAAACTCCTAAGATCGCAGAACTTAAGTTCTAGTTTTAAATTCTGCGTATTTCTTGTATTTGTGGCATTGACTCAGATGGTTATTTTCAAATAATAATTTACATAAAAAGTAACAGTCATAGTTTAAGAGAAACGTCGTATTTTAATGAAATTTTAGATTTGTTCCATTTCAAATTGAAAATACTCAGGGTCGACATTAAAATTTATCATTTTACCCCTCATATTATTAGAGGTCACTTAAAATTTCCAAATTTGAAGAAAAATTGCCATACACTATAAAGTCGTATTAAAACATTTTTATTTTTAGCAACTTCAATAAAAAATCAATTTTAGTGCGAAATTAGCACCGTTTTAGTTTAACAAAAAGATAAATAATAGTTCGCTATTAAAGTGCTAATTTATCTTTAATTTTTAAAATATTTTGGGGTAAAAAATTGTTATTATTTTAATGCATGCCATATTTACAAGTATCAAATTATAAATTATTTTCCGGTAGAAACTTAAATTTATTTAAAAGCGACAGTGTTTTGTAAGCAAGCAAAAAATAAATTTAATGTTAAAACAATACTGTAATTATATTTAGTACTGACTAAAGATATCGCAAACCAGAAGATTTAACCACAACAATATTGTATTCTAACGTATTTAAACTCCTTTGCATAAAAAGTGTATCCACATTTTTACTCTCATTTTAAAAATCGTTTGATCAGTGTAGTTTAATTTAAGTGTTAAACTTTCGTAGCAAAGGAAAATATTTATTAACTATCTTGTACCTATTTGTTTTATTAGAAAATTATGAAAAAAGTCAGTTAAACTTGAGTAAAACTAATAATTACATAAACGTTTATTTATATATATTGAACAAGAGAATGTAAGGAATAATGTTGGTAATTTTTTGGTTGAATTTAAATAAATAATTTTAAATGAATAATTTCCTACGTCTACGAATAAATTGAGTGTCCATCAGTTTCTTACATGTCACTATAGGGAAACATTAAATTGTGTAAAGCGGCGCGCAAACCAGAGCCATAGCGGGCGCAGTGACGAACGCGATGGCGGTGCGGCAAACCGCAATACATGTAACTAAATGGAAGAGTTCAAACCTCCGCGATATGGAACGAACTATCGCGTACCGCCGCGGCCAGCGAACAAAACACTGGATGCACCATTTTCCCGTCAGTTCGCGAGATTTGCAACACGATGAATATCATTCACAATAAATATAAAAAAAGACAAAATATGGTACGAAATTGTAATGTCCATTGGTGGAGTGACAGATAAGTAAAAATACATATTTAAAATATATATATATATATATATATATATATATATATATATATATATATATATATATATATATATATATATAATATATATATATATACTTTTCAATGAAAATTATTCATCACTCATCTTCGTCAACTAATAAGGAGAGGAGTAAAGCTGTTTCCTCTTCATTCATCGTTGTTAAAAAACTAATTTTTACAAGCGGTAACTGACACTGAACGCGTTGGTGTGCGGATGTGTTTGTTCGCCTTGTCACCGCACCGCCACTACGCCCACTATCGCTCTGGTTTACGCGCCGCTTAAAGCCGCACACCTAAAATAGCTAACTATTGTTATTTTTTAATATTTCTGCCGCATGGGAATCATTTTCGAGTGTAGGAGATGGAAGGGGCTTGCCATTGAAGTGTTCTGTATGTGGCCGTAAAATCACGCAGAGGATAAGTGTTCATTTACAGCATGTTTCTGCCATATTTGCAATATAAAGAAAGGGTCATTTGGCATCCATGTGTCCAAACAAAAGGAATTTCAATTCAAAGTGTAAAACATCTAATAACTTTTTAGTTTCTGAAGTGGATTATGATATTTTCAATATTGAAAGTGATGTCACTCCTGTTTTCGTAGATGTCAAAATTGACAATGAAACATTCAATTTCTATTTGGGTACAGGGGCTAGTTACAGTGTAATATCAGAAACCTTTTATAATACCCATTTTAGAGAAAAACAAATCATGATTACGGATAAAGTTTTTAATTTATATGATGGTAGTACAATTTTTCCTATTGGATATATTGAATGTAATATTACCTATGGAGATAAAGTTTCGAAGTTGAAACTATTCGTCATAAAAAATGGTGGACCATCATTATTGGGTAGAAATTTCTACAGTTCATTTAATTTGAGAACAACAAATTTAAATTTCGTGGATATTCCAAAAGACCTGATGTATTTAAAAGAAAAATATAGAGGCATTTTCTCACCAGGAATGGGAACTTTCACCAGAGGTGTCATTTCCATTAAATTGAAATCTGATAATTTAATCCAAAAAATTTTCAGAGCAAGATCGTTACCTTTTGTCATGAAGGAGAAGGTTAAGAAGGAGTTGGATCATTTAGTTGTATTGTGAGTAATTAAAAAAAGATGGTTCAGTACGAATTTGTGGAGATTTCAAGGTAACAGTGAATTCTTTCGTTGAAATAGATTTATTTCCTTTGCCCAGAATTGAAGATCTTTTTATTAAATTACAGGGTGGTGTTTTTTTCACGAAATTAGATTTGTCAAATGCCTATTAGCAGATATGTTTGGATGATCAATCAAAAAAGTATGTTACTATATCCACCCATAAAGGGCTACTTAGATACACTCGAGCTACATTTGGTATTTCAAGCATTCCTTCGAAATTTCAAAGAATAGTCGAATATTTATTACAAGGATTAGACGGAGTGGTTTATTTTTTGGATGATATTGTGGTAACAGGTAAAGATCCAACGATACACATTAAAGCTTTGAAAGAAGTTTTGGCTCGTTTAAAAGATGCTGGTCTGAGGTTATCTTTAGAAAAATGTAATTTTTTAAAAACAAAATCATTTATTTAGGGTATGATATTAACAAAGATGGACTTTACACATCAGAATCAAAAGTTAGCTATTAAAAATGCGTTAGAACCAAAAAACTAAAACAAATAAGAACGGGAACAGCGATTCTGAAGATAAAGATTCTGTTAAAGAAACATCAAGCTCTGATAATAGTTCACAATCCAATGACAAAAAACAAAGTAGTTCAAATAGTAATCTTAACCGTGAAGAAGATAGACTTCTCACATCAGAATCAAAAGTTAAAGCTATTAAAAATGCGTCAGAACCAAAAAATTTGACTCCTCCCAAGTCTTTTCTAGGATCAATTAACTATTATGGTAAATTCATTCCTAATCTTTCAAAAAACTTGAATCCTTTATTCAAATTATTGAAAAAATCTTTAAAGTGGGAATGGATTAAGGAATGCCAAGTTGCATTTAATAAAATCAAGGATTTGTTAAGTTCAGCTAAATTATTAGTACATTATAATCCAGACCTACCTTTATATTTGACCACAAATGCGAGTGATGTTGGTTTAGGGGCAATGATAACTTATATTATGCCTGATGGTATGGAAAAACCGATTGCTTATGCCTCGCGAACTTTATCTTCTGCTGAAGAGAAATATTGTCAAATAGAAAAGGAAGGTTTGGCGTCATATTTGGGTTGTCAAAATTTCATTCATATTTATTTGGTCGAAAATTTACATTAGTTATCGACAATAAGCCTTTATCCTACATTTGGCAACCTAATAAAAATATTCGACAGTACTCAGCAAATCGATTGAGAAGATGGGCTCTTATGTTGTCAAATTATCAATGTAATATTAAACTTGTAAAGTCTCAGAACAACAAAGCTGATTTTTTATCTAGATTACCCATACCCAATAAAGAGCATTCAATTGAAAATATTGATTTGAATTTCATGGAATATTTTTCAGATAATGAACATTTTCCAATAAATTTTGAAAATGTAAGAGAAGCCACTTTAAACTTTTATTGAAAATCTCTCAAAATATAAGATCAGGTTGGGATAATGAATTTGATCAAGATTGTTTCATAGTTTAAAAAATGAACTTAGTTTAGAGTCAGATTGTTTGTTATGGAATAACAGAATAGTTATACCACAGATTCTTAGAAATAATATATTACAAAATGGATTATTGGAGAAGAAGCGGCCAAATCTCAAGACTAGACCATGTAAGAAACGAACAAATCCGTCAGATTATAGAAGTCAACGATGACATTATAAACGAATTGAATGCAAGCGACACAGATGGCCACCTTGAGCGAATAGAAGAAGATCGCTGGCCGAAGAAGATTTGGAAATGGGTTCCGCCAAAAAGAAGAAAGCGTGGCAGACCACCGCATAGCTGAAAGAAAGACTTGAAAGAAGCGATGGAAAACCCAAAGTCTAAATGAGGGAGACTTATGGAATAGAAATTTGCGAGAAATGGCAACAGCCGTAGAAAAATTAGCAGTATATACATATATTTATAAAATCTTGTGTTTTTAATTTGTTATAACAGAAAGAAAAAGTTATTCAGATCACAAGTTGTGGTAAAATTTTAACATTTAAAAATATAAAGTAAACGATATTTATTAATAAAAGCTTCTGGCTTCTCCTTTAAAAAGTCATCACTTCAGTCGACAAATAAGTATGCAGTTTTAAATATCATGAGTTTTGAAAATTTGATTAGATATGCAAATTTTGAATACAATTTTAACACTTCCAAATTTTAATAAGACTAATCATAAAATTAATAAATATGTATGAAAAATTTGACTATAGCGCAACCAGTAAAGCCCAGGTTAATACACATATTTTAGATAAAAATTCACCTTTGGAACACACTGGTTATTTTTTAAATTCTTTGGAATGTCATTTTACTACTTCACGACAGCAACACCTTTATTTTATTGAATAGAAAAGGGGACAAGGAAATCAAGCGACATATCGTTTGAATGGTATTTAAAAATAGTTATCGAAAATATAATTCAATTGCCGTCTAAACCTTACTATAAAAGATTTTAAGAATTGTTTTTTGTGTTAATTCCTGGTCTATTAATTTTTTGTTCAAACTTTTATTACTAACCTGAAGTTTTGATGTTTGAACAATTTCTCTAGACCGTTCAGTATAGATGCACTACTTTAGGTATTTAAGCAAAAAAATAACACCTTTAATCATCTTTGGTTTAGATCGCAATTATTGTAAAACATTTTTGAGAACAGCATTTTTTAATAAGGCAGTAATTGATCATCTTTATCATATAAAAACAGTGTCTATTGCTTAAAAAAAATTAATATTTAACGGATTAATCCACTAATTAAATATTTAAGCTGTTAAAGAGTGTTTTTCTATTCCTTGGTGGGTGGTAGAACTTATCTATCAGGCAGCTTAATAGCACCTTTTAATTTTAACAATAATAAATAATGTTTTATGTTAACAATTAATTATCATATTAACAATTACTATATTATGCGTTCCACAATCTTATATATCAGATGTGTTATTTAAGAAATATTTTTTTAGTTAAATTCCATATTGATTTATCATATATTTACTTAAATGAGTGATTCTCCTCAAAATGCTAAAAATTGTAGAAATGTCATGTCGTTTTCACAGTTATTTGTAATCCATGACTAAAAAGATTAGGTATATAAATATATAAATACAAAAGCAATAAAAGAAAACGAGATTATTTTAAAATGTATCAAAACAATTAAAAATATTATGCATTCAATGTAATAAAAATACATGACGTCATTAAAAGACAATTTCACAAAAAAATTACAAGCTTTTACCAGCAAATTATTACGTTCATATATCATAATATAACTTTATTTTCAATGATTTAATGTAATTAGTTAATAAATATAACTCCTGGTAAACGATATCCCTGTTGTTGTGAACATTTAACATAGACCACCTTGTACGTAACTGCCGAATATTCAACAAAAAATCAAACATTACACTCTATAAAGCTGTAACCGAGTTTCTTTACAGATTTTCTTTAAACAGTCAACTGGTAGGGTTTAAAACGGACACCGAAAATATTTGTTTGATTTAAAAAACAATACAAATATATGATTTTCATTGAAGTTGACCATTAAATGACTAAAATCTTGTGATATTTGACTACTAAGTATCATCCGACATGAATGAATTTTGTGATTTTAACTCTTCTAATTCCTTTATTTGCTGACGTAAAAATAGTATTCTGAAAATAAAACACACAGATCAGACACATTATTAATTAAGAAGAAACACACATTGAATTAAGCAAGAATTCTAAAAATAGTGTGTACCATTGAAAAAGTTCTCCTATATCTGTCAATTTTCATTAGATTTAAAAAACTACTGATAATGAGACGTTTCGATTGTTCATCGAAAGGAGATATCTATCTCTGATACACATATACCTGACAAATGTTACCTTCCTTTCCTTTAATTTTCCTACATCTAATATTTAAAAAGATAGAACATAATCCTTATTAAAAGTCACACCAAGAAACTAAATTCGACGGAGAGGGATTACAAAACACGACGATTACAGAAGAACCTGCTTGACGGTAATAAAGAAGTAAGTCCCTAAATTAAACCAAGCTAGTGGGTGTAATAATGTATAGGTTAAAGTTAAGTGTTATGTGTGTGTGATTTTTGCTGCTTTTGTATTTTTTATCCAAAATACAAATATAAAATGGGCAGACCGAACGGTACAAAGAACTACTTTGGCAAAATGAAACTTGCTGATTTATTAATCAATAAGAATTATTTTATTTCTGTATTTTATTACTGTACTTTGTGGAAACAAACTCCAATTGGGAGTTATTGTTATCTGCATAGTTCTCATTCAATGAAAAATAATTGGGTAGACACTGTAAATCCAAAAAATTTAAAAAAACCTAATAGGAAAAAGGGTAATTGCAGTGCACGCCAGTGGAGAAATGGGATTTATAGACAATGGTCTTTTAATATTTAAATCTGGCCACGATCATATGAATTCAGATAATTTCATGAGGTAGGTAAGAACACAGTTGGTTTCGAATGCAAGACCAACAGCGTTTTGGTTGTGGATTATGCTAGCTACCACAATGAGAGTAATTTTTTATTCTGTCACTGGCGAAAAAAACAAACCCCAATGATATCGAAACTATTAATTTACAGTGAAGACTCGATTATCCGGACCTGAGTTATAATGATATATATTTTTTTATTTAGTTTCAAATTTAATACATTTTCCGCTACATAAATATTTGGTAACCATTACAAAACATTTACGATACGCTTGTTAATAGTGGTATTCGACAAGGAGATTCCCTTAGCCCCTTATTGTTCAAGATCGTTATGGACGAAATAATAAAAAGCACTTGTAACCTGAAAGGGTATAAAATGGGGAGCAAAGACGTCAAAATCCTATGCTATGCTGATGATGCTGTTCTGATTGCAGAAAACGAAGATGACCTACAGATATTCCTATTCAAATTCAGCACAACGGCAAAAGTCTAAAAATGAAGATATCTGCAGCAAAAACGAAATGCATGACCACATCAAAAACACCATCATATGCAAACTGGTTGTGGATGATAAAATTATACAGGAGATGAAATTTAAATACCTAAGCATAGAAATATCAGGATACGGTAACATCGAGGCGAAGATAAGAAACCAAGAGGCAAAATCAGCACGAACCTCAGCTTACTTGAACAATACAATCCTCCGAAACAACTATATCGGAATCGAAACCAAATCCCGAATCTACAAGGCAGTTATCCGACATATATTAACATAAACAACGGAAACTAGACCAGATACATCGAACACAAAAAGAATATTAGAAACCACTGAATTTAAAATAGTGCGCAGGATCGCACTATTTTGACAGGGAGAGAAGCGAGGACATTATAAGAACTTGTAAAATAGACAATATAAATGAATGTATACTGGGAAGAAAGAGAGAGTGGAACGAACACATAGATCGGATGAATGACGACAGAATGGTCAAAAATAACTAGGGACAAGTCGCCCTTAGGGCGCCGAAGCGTTGGAAGACCCCGCAAGAGATGGAGCGTCAACATTTCTAACAATTGAACGGCAGAGGATGCGAAGAAAAACAAGCAATTTGCTTACATTAAAGAAGGAACAAGAAGATAGGCCACTGGTACCCAATCCAGTTTGAATCAGCACTGCGCATCTGCTGACTTTGGGAACATGGTGGGATCGTTGGCAGGTCTCTTTCTTTAAAAATTCAATTCTACAGAAGCTGGCATTAATACTATAATTGGAATACAGAATAAGTCAAGGTTTTTTAGCCTTACTCATACAAAGTGGTAAAAGGTAGTAGTGACGTGGTATTAACAAACAGTTGATTTTCTAAATGTTTATGAGTACACAAAAATACTAAAAATTGAAAATGATAAACAATATGGACTTCCGACTGAAGACAGTATTTTAAACCTCAATGTTCTTTTAACGCATCCGATCTGTTTATAAATACTGCAGGTTATTTTATGAATTTGTGCTACCGCTTTTTGTTGTACTATGATATTATATTTGTTATATTGTAAAACCTTGACAACATGAGTTATGTTATAGTAATGCTAGCATGCCATGGAAGACAAATTTTCTAATATAACTTTTATATTTTTTGGTATTTTAGGCCTGGTTTTTCATTAGACGAAGCTATTCAGATGGTTTACGACGACGAGCTCGATGTAAATATTTATTGAGTTTACTAAAGCCAAAATAACTCTTCATCGAGGTTGCAAAACTGATAATGAGCCTGAGACTAATGAAACTGCATTTGAGACAAACGATAATGAGCCTGAACATAAAGATACTCACCCTAAAAAGAATGTTGCGTCCAGGTTTAAAAGAAGCAACTTGAATTGAAGATTATTTTAAAAAGGTGATAACTAGACAATTTCCTAAGCCTGAATATAGCCTATATGAAGAAAAAAGCTATTTAGAAATATATGAAACAGTTATTTATACCGAGGCAATAAAACTTCTTGTGACTGAATAAAGAAAATATACACTCTTATGCAATAAAACGGATCCCAACATTTCTACCAAAGAAATGAAATATGCTATAGCTTTTATGATTGTTACTGGCTATGAGTCGCTGCTAATTTTAATGCGACTATGAACGTGCGACAAAGAGGTCCGAGACAAATATCTCGTGCGATAGGCGAAGACACAGAGTTGTAGCTGCGGGCGACGCGACTGCTGGATGTAAGAGAGTACGCATGTTAGTAGTTCATGCAATAGAAAATGATAGCGATAGACTAGTAAACAACAATATTTTGGAGCAACTGGTAGTATAGGTACGAAAGTAATATGAAATATATAATAATTTGAAAGCTGATATATGTTAGATTAATATAATAATTTGAAAATGTTATAAATATATATTTAATTATAAATGCTGCATTAGAGTGTACAAATGTTTCAGATAAGAAACACTTTTTAACCATTTTTAATTACAAAAATAAGTACGATCACGTGTTGTCAATATTAATATAATATTTAAGGTTACTAACTGCTCCAAAATATTGCTAGTCTATCGCTATTATTTTCTATTGCATGAACTACTAACATGCACACTCTCTTACATCCTGCGGACGCGCCGCGCGCAGCTACAACTCTGCGTCTTCGCCTATCACACGAGATATTTGTCTCGGACCTCTTTGTCGCACGTTCACAGTCGGATTAAAATTTTATTTTTTAAAATTCGACAACCATCATCCAGGAAAGATTTTTTGCGGGCAACCTTATTTCATTGTGTTCGCAATAAAACGGCGCTTATTTTTATGTTTAATTTATATATTAGACCGGGAAAAATATAGACAACCTTACGTTTGCATAATCAGGCTTTGAACTTACAGTTGGTGTAAAAAATTTTCGTTAAACTCATCGGTAGAAATTTAAAAAAAAAAGGCGATTTTTAAATTTTTAATTTATTATAGCCTGGCCAGGATTTTTTCAGGCAACCCATTTTTTTTATAATTTTTAACATACTAAATTACTTATAAAATAACTTTCATCCATTAAACAAATGGGTGAAGGTCAATTTTACTTCGGATCTTAGACTAATAAGTTTGTACCACATTAAAAATCATGTAATTAACTTCAGAATATTTTACTTAACTAAATCTTTTAATCTCTTTTGAGTTAATACTTTTTCCGATTTAAGAGATGTGTGACATTTCATGCTCAACTTGGATAAATACAGATATCACACATCTAATTATATTTAAAATAAACATTGTCAATGTGGGAACGTGTGAAAAAGTCCGGGTAAAACTACATTCAGAAATAAACTTGACAAAAAGCTGGGTTAAGAGTAAAACTTACCTCTGTTCTTGTAAAGTTGCTTGTATTTCAGTAAGTCGAACTATTGACCTAGCGGATTTTAGTTCCGCTGAGACTTTGGAACATTGTATACTGCCCATTATATGTGCCTCTTCAGCCAATTTCTGAGCCTGCATTAAGATATCATTTAAATAATTATTATCACAAAAGAATTATAATTTTTTTTAAAGAAATTTAACAGGAAAAAAAATCGTAATATAACGTAAATCGTAAGTTTTACCTGTTTTTCCAATAAATCTGCTGGCCATCCCCGAACATGATTTACTAAGTCATCTCTATAATGATTAGCTAACGAGGGTGTAATTGTGGGCCCCTGTGGTCGCAACGCTTGTAACGAACTAGATACTCCCTGTAGAGTTGGTAAACTTCCAGGGGGACTACTCACAGGTATGACTGCAACTAAAACGTATATTTTTAAAATTAAACTTTCTATCTTATCTATCGATAAATAATTTGTATTACAAATTAAATAATGGAAATAGTCAAAATCTGTAATAACGATAGGTTTGTTTCAACCTGCAGCTTTTGTACAGTATTCGGGATCGTTTGAATCAAATTTATGCACACCAATAAAAAAAGTGTCAGCGACAGCTAATGAAATATCTAATGCGCATGTCAGTCCACACAGTTTCTACATTTGATAATGCACCGAAATAACTGTTCAGAAACTGGTTCACGATCGATCCAAAGTTTGGTTGGAATGGAAAAACGGACGTCCAAAAAATCGTCTATGCACGCTTAGAACTCATTTTGTCTATTGCATATGACCATGACTGTTCACTGCAAGGTCTATTTTGTAGTTGGAACAAACCTGGTATTGTTTAATAAAACATATTGTTTTCAATGACTTAAAATTTAAGACTCGACTGAATCCCATATAATTGCGTTTTTCTAATTTACCGTCGAAAACGATATTGGTTGCAACGAAATGCTCATTTAACTTGTATCCATTTAAACATATTTTTTTGGCTGTATCTTAGACCTCATATTTTACTTACTGAGAAGTAGAGACGTCTTTATTGACATAGCTCTATTACTGTTTGTGCACCGGCTACTGACGATGACATTGAAGCTGAAATTCAAGAGCAAACTAACGAACAAGACGAAGCTGAAGATCAGGCCGGAGACCAATTTAAGCGGCACGCAAACCAGAGCAATACCGGGCGCAGCGGCAAACGCGATGGTGGTGCTGTGACAAGGCGAACAAACACATCCGCACACCAACGCATTCAGTGTCAGTTACCGCTCATAAAAATTTATTAAAAATTAGTTTTTTAACAACATTGAATGAAGAGAAAACAGCTTTACACCTCGCATTATTAGTGAATGAAGATGAGTGATGAATAATTTTTATTGAAAAGTACATATTTTTTTTAAAATGTATTTTTACTTATCTGTCACTCCACCACTGGACATTGCATTTTAGTACCATATTTTGTTTTTTTTTCATATTTTTTTATTCAGTGTGAGACAAATCATACAGAATGGGGTGCTCACGCAATTTTTCAATGTTTTTTCTGTAACATCATCGTGTTGCAAATCTCGCGAACTGACAGACAAATGGTGCATTCAGTGTTCTGTTCGCTGGCCGCAGCGGTACGCAGAAGTTCGCTGCAAAAGAGGCGGGTGCGTTTGCCAGATCGCAGAGGTTTGAACTCTTCCATTTAGTTACATGTACCGCGGTTGGCAGCACCGCTATTAAGTGTGTTACGACAAATTGACATTTGTCAAATAAATTAGTTGCGTTGTTATTGGTAGTAAATGAAGAAGAAGAAGAACTGGCAATGGAAACCGTCAACGTTTCCAATAAGCCAGTGGATAAGTTGTTTTTGTGTCGCGATACAGAAGGTGCCTTTAATATCGCTGTGAAGAGAAGCCTTTTTGGAAATGAAACCAAATTTAGGAAGTATTTTAGACTGTCTTCGAAATTATGTTAATTTTTTTAAAGGACGACATTTTCAAGAAACCTACAAATAAAGTAAAATGTCCGATTTCTGCCAAAGAGAAGCTTTGCATAACATTGAGGTAAGTTTTGTTTTAATAAGGAACGATATATTGCAAAAGGCTGACAAAAGCATAATTTTTTTTAATATTTAGTATATTCACAAATGTAATCAAAATAAACTGAACTATATTTATTTCTGTAGATAGGTAATGAATTCACATTTGCTGAAATACTGGTCAAATTCGGACGTCTTGTGGAGAAAAGCAATGTAAATAGGAAGCTGCACTTGAGGGTCTCGACTGGTCAGTAGGAAGCAAATATGGTGGTGATGTAACGACACTTGAGGGTCTCGACTGGTCAGGAGGTTGTTGTGTTGTAGCAGAATATGAACTGGTTGAAGCATAGTTTGTTGTTCGTGTTCAAACTCTAGTTCTGAAATGACCTGCAGTACCCAACTTTTGCTCTCGTTTGTAAATTTGGAGGAAACTGTTCAACTGTTAAGACAATGCTGCGAAAGAAAATTGAAATTGGGGTGTATTGTCTTTTTTTGGGTACGTGATTGGATCAGCAAGTTTGTCATCAACCTGTTTCTTTTAGTCCGGCCTCTCTTAATTTCTTCCAACACTGCAGCAGTTTGTTCTCTTGGTACTGACTCTTTTCTGCGTTTGGATTGAGTATTCGCAGGTGTGGTAGGTTCTTCCACTCTTGTGAATTGGCTCTCCTAAGTTTCTTGGTCCTCCTGAGGTTTCTGCGTATAAGAAAGAGAATCAGTAGCAAGGGAGGCTTGGGGGTCAACCATCTCTTGAGTATCCTTCATATCACTCAAAGCTGCTTGTGATTCGCCTACTACGTCTTGCAGTTCAACGACAATACTACCTGAAATGCTACAATACTACCTGAAATGCTACAATACTACCCTAAAAGGTCGTCCGCACACGTCGGCGATTCCGCTAAAATTAAACTCAAGAAAACCGGTCCCATTGAAAGACTCTGGTTGGATAAAATCGTCAAATCGCGACAGACGACGGACTGTTTGCTTTCCGCGACTGAATGTTCAAAGGAAACAAGGCTTAACATACAGTGTGTGCTACAAAAGTCATACGTACGTCTGAAGTGTCGGAAATAGACTAAAATTACAGAATATTTAAAATAAAGATGTACATATGTATCTAAAAAATATAATTACCGGTTTTTACGATTATCAGCTTTTACGACCTAATATGACTGATTCCTCTGATGTCGTTATAACAGATTTTGCCTGTACAACAAAAAGCAACTACAGTCACCTAACCAACAAAAATGGTCAAATAATAACTCTTCTTACAACACTTCTCTACCTACAGTTGTAGAAGTTTTACAAAAGATGCATGAAATAAAATTTAGAGTCAAGTTAGTAGATTTATATTCACTTTTTGTATCAATAAATCGTTCCGACTGGACAAGATTTACCAATCATTTGAACTAACTTCAAACTTTAATTTATTTTTCATTTAAGTTTGTAACGGAAAAGTATGTAGTATTCGCAGATAACTGCAAAATTAAACAAATTCGATTTGTTTAAAATACCTTCTTCAAATCCATCTCTTTAACTTTGTGTCAAAAGCAAAAGTTTAATGCGTTTCTTCTGATTTTGGATGAGTACCAGGTAGAAAAGATCCAAAGGGGTTCCAATATCAGGACCTATGTGTGCTAGGCAAGCCCAAAAGTTTCACAAGCAGTTGAAAATTAAAGGAAACTTTTTGGCATCTTCTGGTTGGCTATACAGATTTTAAGAACGTCATGGAATACGAGAATTAGCTGTTCAAGGGGAGAAATTAAGTGCTGATGATGTAGCAATGGTGGAATTTTGCTATGATTTGGAAAATCTTATAAAGGAGCATGACCTAAAATCTGAGCAAGTGTATAATGAAAACAAAACTGGGCTTTATTGGAAAGCAATGCCAAAAAGAACTCTTGCTGCAGGCTCAGAAACTAGTGCACCCGGTTAGCTTTACGTACATATATTTACGTAAAATGTTTTTTAAGGTAATTTTTTTTTAGGTTTCAAAGTAAGCAAAGACCGTTTTAACAGTGTTATGCTGCGCTAATGCATCAGGAACCCATAAGCTTAGGTTTGCCGTCATTAGAAAATCCAAAAATTAGAGGGCTTTTTAAAATCTAAAAACACTGTCTGTTGATTATTATAATCAAAAGGCAGCTTGGATGGATCAAGTAATTTTTAAAAAGTGTTTTTTTGGAAAATTTATACCACAAGTTAGAGCTTATCTGCAAGAAAATAATCTTCCACCCACCATATTTTCATCTTTCTCCGAATGTAACATCTATTGCCCAGCCAATGGACCAATGGACTGTTATAGAGACCATGAAGACGCTTTATAGGAAAGACCTTATGCTTCAACTGTTGGGAGAATGTGACTTTATGGGATTTTGGAAACATCTAAATTTGAAAGAAGCAATTTATGCTGTAGCTCGTGCTTGACGTGAAGTGAAAACAATCAACATTAAAAAAGCATTTGATAAAATAATGACCTAAGCAGATGGAGACGGTACTGAAGACGATAATCATTTAAATGAAGGTGAGCTATCGAGCTAAACCATAGCATCTAAAGCCTCCCAAATCAAAGGTTTGGAAGAAATGGAC
This sequence comes from Agelastica alni, assembly GCA_950111635.1. NCBI lineage: Eukaryota > Metazoa > Arthropoda > Insecta > Coleoptera > Chrysomelidae > Agelastica > Agelastica alni. The sequence continues at coordinate 23,012,521 of OX467708.1, forward strand.
AGCGAAGAAATACAGGAATGGATAGAATGTAATCACAAAGAAAAAGGGTATCAGATTATGGATGACGATTATCTAAATAACCAGACCTCTGCAGCAAGTTCTGACAAAAGTAGTGATGATTAGAATAATTGCATCATTAAGACAAGTCATCAAAAAGCAGGGAATGCAGTAAATGTACTTATCCAATATTTTAAAGAACATCCTGGAACTGGTAAAATTCATGTGCTTCAGCTTAGAATAATGAAGGAAATTATAAAGTGTCGAAGTTACGAAGCCCAAAAACAAACAAAAATTAGTGATTTTTGTAAGTGATTTTTTCATATACATATGTACAATATAACATGTACATATTATGTATGATGTACCAACATATATCGTTTAATGTACGTTTATACATTATGTATAAATATTAAAACTTTTATTTTTTGTTACATGTATATTGTATCACGTTTCTTCTTTTCGTTAGACATATGTATTTGTCTAAATAAATTATTAAAAAATAAAAATTAGGTCTTTGGATTATCCGTGTTTTCAATCATCCGGCGAAGGCTCGGTCCCGGCTGGCCCGGATAATCGAGGTTCTACTGTATTTTATTTTATTAGAAAGTCAAATATTTGACAGAAAATTATACTTTTTTAAAAATAATAAAAATTTTAAAATAAATAATTTGATTTTATAGGAATTACCAGAAGTCTACATTAACTGAAATAAATAATTAAAAATCGGAATAAACAACCAATATCTAATGCCGCGGGTGAGGGTAAAACTGGCTCTTGTCGTGGCGAACGTCAGTCTTCCGTCCGACCCAAAATACCTTGGCATAAAAATGATAAAAATGAAGAACATTACTGACGACAAATAACAGTTATCAAAAACAATGCGTTTTTTAAATGGTTACAGGTTATTGTTTTCGTTTGAAATTGTTAAGTTATTTCCATTAATAGACCATCCTTTTATGCATATTTTTTATAAAAAATAGTTGTTTCACATCTGCCGGGCGTCCCGCGATGACTCATTTTTTTTATAAATAGTTCTGTATTAATTAAAAAACATGTTACCCTTTGCACAATCCGGCGTTTCTGAATGAGTAGGGGTAGGGGGTCCTTCGACAGCATTCCCAGAATGATTGGTGTCAACACTAAGAGATGTAATCACAGCGTTTTCCTTGACTGTGGCCATTGAAACGATGGAGCCCGAAGTCCTTTGCATATTTTTCTCCGAACTATCAGAGGTTGGCGTGCTTTGGGATACCATCCGAGGAAGGGATGTAGTCATTGTAAGACTAACTGGTGGTCCAGAAGAGTTAGATATTGTAGATAAAACCGGCGTGTTTTGGGGTGATAGTTCCGTCCTTAATGGTGTGGATGGTATGTGAATAGAATGAGAAATTAGTTTTGGTAGAGCATTTGCTAACAGTACTGGCCCTACTGTAGTTGTTTGGTCATTTGTCTGTAAAATACATATTATTTTAACCATTAAAAATGCAGTTAATTTTTGTATTTCCCTAAATTAATTGGATGCAAATTATGAAAATATTGATGAAGACAAACTGATCAATCATATTGTTTATAAAAATATATATTAACAAAAGGCTATTTTGGCAATAAAAATAACGTTCAAATATAATAATGAAATTATTCAAAATAAATTCTGTTATAATGCCATTATACCTAAGAGAATATTTGGAAAGCAAATAAACAATAATCAAAGAATTCTATAAGTATTTCAAACAAATTTAATGTGTTATATCCCCCTAAAATAGAAATTAAAAATATAGTCACAACCTAAAAAAATCAAAAGAACTTTAGACACTATGTCACTAGAGATAATTATGTTTTAAAATTACTCTTTTATAGTATAAATTTATATTTTTAAGTTAATTGTATTTGTTTATACAGAATTTACTGTACCAATACATTATAAATAATAATCCTACCTGTTGAGATACAGTAGTAGAATATGAAATTTCTGATGTGGGAGTACTATCTCCCGGCGAGATGTCCATATCTTGACTCATTTGAATATTTTCTTCGGAGTGTTTCTGTGAAAGTCGAGACGAGTCCTTAGAGGATGTGTCTCCATCATCTCTGGAGCTGCTGCTGCTCCAATGTCTACTGATAATGGTACTATCACGAGTATGTTCTTTATTATTAGCACCACCACTACTGCTACCACTGTTAACCATTCGTGAGTTGGAATGTTTCTCATGTCCTACAAAATATAAATTGTTTTATTGTACGTAATAGGCACTTAATAATTATCTGCTAAATATCACAAATATTTAATGATTGTTACTTATGTATGCAGAAGAGACTAAATCCTAAATCACACACAGGCCTACACAAATGTTTTAAAAATTAAAAAATATATTATTCGCTAGTTCTTAATTTTCGATTTCATATATCTAATTGATTTGTCAAACCATATATATACAGGGTGTTTAAAAAAAATGTGGCCCCGTCTCCAGGATAGGTAGAAAACTGAAAAATAATTGGGGTTTACTTAATAAAAAATTTTCGTAACGCCATCCGTATTCAAGATAAAGGGCGTTGAAGAAAAAAAATAATGCACATTTATTAAGATTTTGCCTAAACTTCTGGAAACATTGTAATGAAATTTTATACGAATATGTTTTAGAAGCTGATACATCCCATGAATTTGTTTTTATATCTGACTCTCATAAAGGACGCTAGTTACACGGTTCGTACCAAGTAGTATTGAACATCACTTTTTTAAGGTTAGATTTATTAATCAAAATTTCAAGTGAACTTAAACATTCAATTTCACACCAAAAAGGTACTTTTGGTAAAACTTGATACTGTGTACCGTTTTCAAAATATTTTAATTTGGCAAGAGCTCTTGGACTTGTCTAAAATGATAAGGATGTATCTGCTGCTCTTTAAGTATCTTCCAAGTACTTGAAGAAGACGTATTTGTTTGCCTTGCCATATTACTTATGCTAACTAAATTTAAAATAATGGTTCTTGTTGTTTATTGCCATTTATCGCTCACATATTCAATTGCTGCCTACTTGAGGGATATTTTCCTATTAATTGGAGAAATGCAGTTATTTTACCGTTACCAAAGGTCTCAAATCCTAAATGTCTGTCTGATCTGAGACCTATCAGTAGGCTTCCAGTGCTATCCAAGATGTTCGAAAGACTGATTTTCAACAAAATTTTACGTTTCCTCACAGAGAATGAACTATTTTCTGATTGCCAATCTGGTTTTAGGTCTGGGCATAGTACAATTACAGCATTAACTAAAGTAGTAGATGATATATTTCAAGCAACTGATGGTAGCAATACATCATTACTGGTTACATTAGACTATAGTAAAGCTTTTGATACCCTGGGTCATAATCTATTATTGGCAAAACTAAATTATTACTGTTTATCTAAGGAAACCATAGGATTAATTGGAAGCTATCTCTCCAACCGATGTCAGTATGTTGTCCTAGAGGACACCAGCTCAAGTGCAATGCCATTACCTCGAGGAGTTCCTCAGGGCTCAATACTAGAGCCACTACTCTTTTTACTTTATACTATGGATCTAAAAGAACTTTCTGGTGACTGTTATATACATCAATTTGCTGATGATACTCAAGTGTATGCAAGTTTCAACAAAGATAATGCCGACATGGTCATTACAAAAATCAATTATACTCTTGATAAAATATTGAAATACTCCAATAAACATGGTTTGAAATTAAATCCCACTAAATCACAAATGATATGTTTTGGTAATAGCGATTATGCTACTGAAGAAGTAGTAATTAATGGTGTGAGTATTGAGCCCTGTAGAGCAATAAAAAATTTGGGACTATTCATTGATGATGATTTACGGTTCAAAACGCATATTAAGCATATAGTCCAGAAAAGCTATATGTCATTAAGAAATCTTTACCGCAACAGATCAATACTAAGCAAAGAACTGAAAAAACAGTTATGTGAATCACTAGTTTTGAGCCACTCAAATTATGGCGATATTATTTATGGACCATGTCTTGATATCCGAACTTCAACTAGAATTCAAAGAATTCAGAACTCATGTATTCGTTTCATCTATTCACTAAGATTACGTGACCACGTAACTCCATTCAGAGCTGAACTAGGGTGGCTTGATATGCAGGACAGAAGGAAACTTCACCTTGCATGTTTTGTGCATAAAGTATTAGAAAAAGGAACTCCCTCGTATATTAGAAAAAAAATGTCATATAGGTCGGTTGTGCATGATGTAAACACCAGAAATAGAAACCTACTTGTAATACCCAGGCATAACACTGCTGCATTCAAAAGGTCATTTTCTCATTCTGCGGTAAAAATATTTAACTCCATACCAACTCCTATCAAGAACAAGTCATCTTATGGATTTAAAAGAGCCTTTAAGGAATACCTTATGGTTCTATAACAATTGTGTTTTATATGTTGTAATTATATTAACGTTCTTCCTTTGCGCATTCTTTGCATTGTTTACATGTTACATTTTAGTTATTTGAACATACATACCTGTTACTCTCGTGACTGTTGATTATAATATATATATATATATATATATATATATATATATATATATATATATATATATATATATATATATATATGTAGGCATTATACTGTATGTAATAATTTATTTGCAACTGGTACTCGGTTGAGTTGAGCAGTCTAACTGGACTTCGCCGAGGATGATTAAAATAAAGACATTTTATTATTATTATTATTGTTCTTGGCCTACCAGAATTTTTTTTTTGGTCTCACATTCCCAGTTTCTCGACAACGTCGTTCAATGACTCTAAATGTATTTTTACTTGGTAAGTTTCTTCTAGGAAACTTTTCTGCATAACGCGTAACAGCTGCACTAGAGTTTTCTAAACTATCGTCAAGGTTAATAACATGTCGGTGTATTCAACAATTGAGTACATTTTGATTAACAATATCTAACTTTAGAAATAACAAGGTTTCAAAAATCTAATTATGATTGACTTATCGTCATAACTATGAATAAATGCCAGTTTTCCATGGCAAACTTAGAGAAAATCAAGATTGGAATGGATTTTTGTAAAACATTTTATCGTTGGGGTCTCATTTACGCGACAAAAATTTTTTAATTCACATAATGCATACTAATTAATAACTTTATCATTACTTTATACCAGCATCGGTTATTACTTCATAATTTTCAAATCAAAATATTAAGAATACGGTACAGTATCGAGTTTTACAAAGAGTACCTTTTTGGTGTGAAATTAAATGTGTAAGTTCACTTTAAATTTTTTATTAATAAATCTAACCTTAAAAAATTTATGTTCAATACTACTTGGTACGAACCGTGTAACTAGTGCCCTTTATGAGAGTCAGATATAAAAACTCATGGGATGTACCAGCTTCTAAATCATATTCGTATAAAATTTCATTACAATATTTCCAGAAGTTTCGGCAAAATCGTAATAAATGTGTATACATTATTTTTCTTCAGCGCCCTTTATCTTGAATACGGATGGCGTTACGAAAATTTTTTACCAAACAAACCCCAATTATTTTTTAGTTTTTTAACTATCTTAGAGACGGGGTCACCTTTTTTTGAAACACCCTGTATAATTAAAATTATAACTTACTCAAATTTGAACGGCTACAGCTACTATAATTCCTATCAGATTCCCTCTCTCTGTCTCTACTTCTGAATCTATCACGGTCTCGTTCTCTTTCTATCCATTCTCTTGGCTTTTCCCATTGGGATACTTCCGTTTTGCAATTATAATAATACTTCTTACCAGATGAACTAACGTGTTCTGACCAATCGCCCACTCTTACAACTCGCTCCCTGTCATCTCTCTAAAAAAATAGATTTGCTTTATTTCAATCTATAAGTAATATTTACTCGTTTTTGAGAAAAAAATCTGTTTTTCTGTCTATATTTAACATATATGGTCAGTTTATTCAATTTGTTTATTTGGGTGGTCATAACTTACAAATCACACCCCATATTTATTACATTAGCTTACCTACATGTACATAATATTTTTTATTTGTCTACTTTTATCTATTCTGTCCACTTAAGTGCAGGATCAAATATAAACAAAAATTTATTCAGGTCCAATTTAACAGAATATTTTAAATAATAAAATAGTATTGGCAAGGAAATTCTGGCAAATTATGGCAATCTGTTTGCAATTACATTTCAAGATTGATCTATTCCTGACAAGCAAACAGTTTGCGATATTTCCAACAATTTTGAATGCTTATTGTTTACCAGACTGTTCAAAATGTCATAAACACAGGTATTCCAGAAAACAAGCAGCAAGAGAAATACGTGATGTGACATTTTAAAAAATATTAGGATATTGCCTTGATAATGGTGGAGAGCTGTTTGAGATTTTATTACAATTTTTTATTTATTTTATTTTTGTATTATTAGCATACATTTTTAGTTTGTTTTAAAAATATCTAACCAACTATCACGACCACATTAAATTTGCATCACTTACACTACGAAATAGTGCTGTAGTCAGAACTACCGTTGTGATAAGATTTTTGAGAATTTTTGGCGTACAATATAAAATTTGAGCTGTTTTAATTATTTTTGTAAACATTATTTAATCTTAGTAAAAGTTTAATAGGTACTTAGTTAATTGTATTTGTGATTGGTTCTCATTTAAACCACCAAAAAAGTTGAACACAACGTTGTACAAGGATCAATTAAGTATCACGTAAGAATCAAACATCCCGCAAAAACATTCTAAAAATTATTATTTGGTAGATTTACAGATACAAATATTCTTAAATTAAAGTAAAATGTTACAACTGGAATAAAGTACATAAAACCTACCAACAAACCTAACACTAATAACGATAATAATTAAAAAAACTGGATACCAAAAAACTATAAAACTTGTTTAAAAGACCTCCGCCTAAATTGCGATGAATTTTTTATTCATAAATTAATTTAAAATGTTACAACTGAAATAAAGTACATAAAACCTACCAACAAACCCAACACTAATAACGATAATAAATAAAAAACCAGATACCAAAAAACTATAAAAGTTGTTTAAAAGACCTCAGCCTAAATTGGATGAATTTTTTTTACCCTTTATAAACTGGAGACAATAGATTTTCTCATTATGTCTGGTTATTTTGTTTATTTACTTACATATATTTTCTATTGTTTCAACTAATTATTTTCTAACGTTTATGAAAGCAGAATAAACTGATTGTAGAAGCTTATTATGGTCATTTTACTCTACATTTACACAAACTAACAAGATTGGCAAAACATTGTATAGAAAATATTCTTTTTATACTAAGAAAATAATATACAAAAATAATTCCTATCAGATCAAATTTAATGTAGCAGTTTCTTCAATTATTCAGCTCCTCTCTTGTAAACGATTTTAATATTTGACCTAGTAACATTATTTTATAAGAGATGAAAAATAGTAAATTGTCGTTACGAAACCTCTGGATAATGCTTGGACATTTTTTTTCTAGCACTGTTTGAATTTATTATTTATCATTTTCTATTCTAATTCTAGACTCATCAGCAATAATTCATACCTGCTGCTTTTTTGGTGACTTCATTGGAACCTATAATACAATACTTTCGCCCGATTCTATAATACGGAATTGCAGTCATGAAAAAACGAACTAAATATTTATACAATTTACACTGACACTACAAAATAAGGAAAATATTCACCGCGATGAAATGTCAATTTTATAGCCTATACACTAATGTATATAGTGTACACTTATACGACCTTAGCTGTAAATATAACACCTACTGCAGTGCCCATTTCAAACTAGCTTAACATAAAAAATAGACGAACTCTTCACTGTGGTATTCTATACCATAAAATAATTAATAGTTGTTTTTTCAAGGTGGATAGCGAGTTTAGGACGAAAGAAGACAAACTTCTCGTTATTCTTAAATCGCCGACGTTTCGATCTTTATTTTAGATCTTTCTCAAGGCTTTTTAAATCGTGGAAGTCATAAGTCTATAGTAGTGTAAAATTTCTGAAGTCGTATCTATCACAGTATCGGAGCAAACGTGTTTACAATTAACATGTATAAAATGGTTTAAGCACATACGAACAGTATCCATAAGAATATTTCGCTTCCTCAAACAATAGTTCGTTTGTGCCGTCTATGTGTGATTGTACTATTGTTTGAGGAAAAGAAATATTCTTATTGATATTGTTAGTAAGTGCTTAATCCATTTGATGCATGTTAATTATTGTAAACACGTTTGCCCCGATAGTGTGATGGATACATCAGAAATTTTACACTACTATAGACTTAAGACTTCCACGATTTAAAAAGCCTTAAGAAAGATCTTAAATAAAGATCGAAACGCCGACGATTTGAGAAGAGCGAGAAGTTTTTTTCTTTTGTCCTAAATCCGCTATCCACCTTGAAAAATAATTGAGGACATGAACCACAACAATATGATAATTAATGTATGCCTAAATGTCTTAACATAAAAATTCATAGTGTTAATATCAGATCCAAAGGAAATCCCACCCTTTCTTTCCACAAAACTGCAATTTTCACTAGATCATACACAAACAACATAGTAAAAATATTCAACTCTATTCCTGTATTATTAAGAACTCTTTCTAGCCCCAATTTCCGAAAAAAAAATATAAAAATCTACTTCTTACTTTGTAGCTAAAAAGGCAAAAGGAGAGAAAGTATTTCATTCTGTTTGTTTGTATTCAAAAAAGGAGGTTCTCAATTCGACTATATTTTTTTTATGTTTGTTACCTCAGAACTTTCGACTGGGTGAACCGATTTTGACGAGTCTTTTTTTATTTGAAAGCTGGTGCTTCCCATGTGGTCCCATTTCAATTTGCTCCAGTTCTGACAATGGCATCCATGAGAAAACCATATAAGTCTTTGAAGTCGGTTTTTTTTACATTTTTGCGTACGGTTAATTATTTTATTTTTATCACTTCATATAACTATGTAGATGCAATTCTACCTTAGTGGAAGAACAGCAACGCAACGCATAGTTGTAATGCTGAACTCCGCCCTTTTGATTGTATTGGTGAAGAACAGAACAATTTAATTTAATGTAATGTTTGCAAGAGAATAAAATATTGTTATTAGGGGTACACTTTAAAATTATCTTCGTAATATACAGGGTATCCCAACTATCCTAAAAACATTAAATTTAAATTGAATGCACTGGATAATACTTAATTTTTGGTTTCCAGGATGAATACAAAGGCAACTTAAATAACGGTCTATCATATTTTAACTTTTTGAGACAGTTCGATTTTTGTGAAAATGTAGTCATATTTTCGACATTTAAATTATCAATGATTGTTTACTTTTTCATACCAAATTTAATTTGGAGTAATGGATTGAATTGATTTAATTTTGAATGATTAATATAATGTAATGGATTAAATTTTGTGTGACATATGTGGAAACTAAACAGTGAATTATTGCTACTTGTGAATGATTATAACTTTTTTAATTTTAATAAAAAACACTGTATTTTATCTTAGGTGAAGTTTACTTTGTTGCATAAATTAAGAGAAAAATAAATCACTGTTATAATAAACCATTACAAGAAACGAGTAGGAGAAAATGAAATATTTTTTTTGTGAATACATCTTTAATTAATAATGTTTTGACTGAAAAAATAATGAAAATATTATATTATTTTATGCTATTAGCAAATACTTGTTATTAACAAATCTTTTATATTAGACAAGATTTACAGACAATGAGAGAATTAAAAATAGCTATTTAAAACATGTGATCAAGTATTAAATTACTTTTTAATTTTTGTTATAGCATATTTCACCAATAGACGGAGGTTTCGGATTATCTATTTTTGTTCACAATAAAGCAAAAAATAAAAATAAAACTTCTTAACAAAAGCATAATAATGAACAAAAAATTTTCGAGTTGAATCTTAGAGGAATTTACTAATGTGCCACTCAACACAGTGCACCCGTTAGGTCGATGCCTTGTGTCTAATCTGAAACCGTCGTATATTGGTGAAATGAGTTTTACCTACAAAGTATTAGCAATTTTAAACAAGCATAAACTTACCTTGTCTATACAATTATTATGCATTGGTTTCCTATCTCTTGAAGAAATTTGAGAGGTTTTTATCGGATGCAAGATACTTTTTTCATCATTTCTATCAGATCCGATTCTATGTTCAGAATCTCTGTTGCGCTTATCTTTTGGTGATCTGGCACTATCTGAAAATCAAAAATATTTTTATAGAATGAGAATAGAAAATATTTGAACAATAATTATTATTTCTTCTGTTAATTCTTTGTCCATACATTTTTTTTAAATTATTATTGTTTTATTAATCGTTAAAAACGGCATTATTAAGTCAATATTTATAACATTAACAGTTATCATTTTGGTATTTTGTATAAAGCTGATTTGAAATAGAATCAAGATATTATAAGATATATTTTAGAATAAGTTTTAGCAATAGTTTATAAATTAAAACATTGTTCAAAAAGTCCCAGGACTAATCCACAGATGGCACCTCTAATATAAAATAAACACAACAGAACAAAAAAATCCTCAAAATGTTTTTGGGCAACCATTATGTAAAATTGCAGGAAATAAGTTTGACATTATAAATGTGTATACATTATGCTAATAAATTTGAACACAACAATATTATTGCCGAAATGGGTGCCTCGTTTGCTCACGGTGGAACAAAAACGAAAAAAATTATTGATTCAGATTACTGTTCGTAACTGTGTAACAGGAATTAACTGAATTTTTTGCGTCAGTATAACAAAGGGTGAAAATGGATCCTGGGCTGCGTTGACCAGATACAAACAGTTGACAAACTGTTTACGATTGTTTGGCTAAACATGTTTTGGAAACGGTCGTCATTTTTGCAAACGTAAAATTAAATCGTTACAGCGGCCAAATACAGACAGTCGTCCAGGAAGGTTATGGCTTCCGTATTTTGGGATGCGCGTGGCATATTCATTGATTACCTAGAAAACCGAAACAGTTAATGCCGAAAATTATAATGGATAATTGAAGCATTTAAAGGGCGTTATCAAGGCGAAACGGTCCCATATAGCAAAAGCAAACGTGCTCTTTCACCAAGACAATGCGCCATGTTACAAATCGATGGTTAGATGACAAAAGAATACGATTTGGGTTTTTGAATTATTTTCACAGCCATCATATTTTCCAACTCTGGCTCCAAACAGCGACCGTTATATGTTCGCAAGTCTCAAAAGGATACTCTGAGAAAAGAGACATAAAACAAAAATGAAGTCATATCTGAAACTAAAATTTGCAATAACAAAAAAACTCTTTTTAATATTTAGTCTCGGGACTTGTTGACCGATGTATTACAAATAAAAATGCAATATTAAGAAGAAACAGTTATTGGAATTTCGCTTTCAACATTATTAATTTTTCTTTGTTTCTAATTTAAATTAATCTTGAGTCGTCCCTGAGCGCCCTCAGGCAATTCATTTTTGTTTCTGACATTTAACGTGTGTAAAATATTGGGAGACTACCAGTGCGGTTTCAGATCAAATAGGTCAACAACGGACCAGCTGTTTACCATTAGGCAATTGCTAGAGAAGAGTTTGGAACTCAATCAAGACCTCCACCAGTTATTTATAGATTTCCAGCAGGCATACGACAGTATAAAAAGGGTCAAAATATGGCATACAATGGCTGAGTTTGGCATCCCACCTAAGCTGATCAGAGTAACCAGAGCTTGTGTTATGGGTTCTAGGTGCAGGGTAAATATTGGTGATGACCTCTCAGATGTGTTTCAGGTGAGCACAGGTTCTAAACAGGGAGACGCACTATCCCCCACGCTTTTTAATATCGCATTGGAGAAAGTAGTAAGAGAAGCCAAAATCGATACTCAGCTATTCGGGGCCAGTGGATCAAACTTGCTGCTAGCATATGCCGACGATATAGACGCAGTGAGCATAAGCGTCATAAAAGTAAAAGAACTATTTTACAAAATTGAAAAAGAAGCGGCATTTATGGGGCTTAAAGTCAACGAGGCCAAAACAAAATATATTTGTCTCAAGACCAGGCAGAGCTAGGGTAGGACAAAATGTGACCATGGACAGATACAACTTTGAAAACGCAAGACGATTTAAATACTTAGGGTCCACAATCACATCCGACCACGATATGAGTGAAGAAATCAGAGAACGCCTAAAGTCAGCCAACAGATGCTTATACGCCCTAAAGAATATACTAGAGTCCAACTACGTGACTAGAAGAACGAAAATCAAAACGTACCAGACCATGATAAGACCCGTGGTAATGTACGGTGCGGAATGAGGAACTCATTCGAAGATTCGAGAGAAAAATGCTGAGGAAAATTTTCGGACCCACCAAAAACCACGATACGTGGAGCTACCGAATCAAAACAAATGCTCAACTAGAACAAATATACAATCAGCCAGAACTGATTAACCTCATAAAGGCACAAAGGTTGAGATGGGCAGGGCACGTACGAAGACAGCCAGAGGATAGAATGGTCCGCTTAATATGGGACAGAGCACCAGAAGGAAGACGACCACTTGGAAGACTAAGATTAAGGTGGCGTGATAATATAACATCGGACCTCCGTAAAATGGGCATCGGCAATAATCTAGAAGTTATGGAAGACCGAGATAGATGGAGGCAAATTGTTGTCTCAGCCAAGGCCCATCAGGGGCTGTAGCGCTACGGAGTAAGTAAGTAAGTAACGTGTGTGAACCGTTGAAGAACTCTCCCCTCACCGCACCATCGAAAGCCAGTCAGTATTAGTCCAAACGCCGACCAGAGAGAATCGACGATTCAATTCATTTCACAGCGATCGAACGATCGTATTAGTAGTATAATTCCAAACGCTGTGACAGACGTTCGTTTGAATTCCCATTCATTCTCCGATCATAGCGATCGACATTTCCTGACATTCATTAACCGATGTACAAAAAAAGCACTCTATGAAAAAAACACACTATAAGGCGATGAAATTCTATAATAAACTTTCATATGAAGTGAAGAGCACTGAAATCTTGTAAAACTTTTCCATGCAACTCAGAGCTGGAACAATTACTGCAAGTTAAACAGATGGAATTTTAAACCTGCTTTTTAAACACATGGTCATGCAACACGCTGGACGAATTTCTGCAGAAGTAGCACTTGACTTTGAATCTGCTTTTTATGCACATGAATCCATTGTTCCTATTGATGTTTTTTATACACTACTCAACAATTGAAGTGGATAATATAAAAATTTCTGGAATTTCGATGTAAATATTTGAAATAAAAAAACATTAGTTAGTGGAATGAAAGTTTATTTGAGAAAATAACAAAAGCAACCTAAAAACTTATCTTCAATAAAGCAAAATGGACGTTTAAGAAAAAGTGACAAATTAAAGAAAATAACAACATACGTTCATTCATTACGGCACTTCCAACAGCTGTATAAGAAACTTAATACCATGTAGGACCAACCTCGGACTTGCCTTAATGCCGTTAACCTACTTAGAAGACTATCAAATTATTGATAATCTGCTGTGGAATGCCTTCCCAAATGACTTGTAATGCGTTAGCTAAGTGCTGAAATGTTTGTGAAGGTGTTTGGGGAGTCGATTTAATTGCCTGTAAATTTCAGCCCAAATTTGCTCACTCCATTCTTATAATCCCATGATGTTCTATCCGGTCGTTTACAATTCTTGCACAGTGATGACGAGCATTATCATCAATAAAGACAAATCTCTCGCCTATTGCACAATGGTACAACTACGGCTCTATAACCATGTCGCCGCCATTGTTTGATGAATCAAGACCAGTAGATCAGTGCGACCATCATAACATATGCCTCCTCAAGCACAAACTGATCCGCCACCGAAAAGAATGGTTGGCGCCATTAAATGTTCATTGTACCGCTGTCCTCTTTCTCTCCAGACTAAAATTCTTCCCATCACAAGTATATAAACGGAATCGTGATTCTTCGGGAAAAAAGAGAATTCCTTCAATTTTGAAGATTCCAATTACTGTCTTCTATAGCCCAACCATGCATGCACGCTGCACCTCCGTTAATCGTGGGTTACACGTCTTCTTGCTTTCAAATTACGTATATGCAACCTTCTTCTGGTAGTCTGACCAGATATAACAACGCCAGTGCCTTATTTAAAGAAGCTGTTAATTCTTGAAGCAGTGAATGTTGGGTTTCGCCTTGCAGTCAGGACTATGAAACGGTCTTGAGCTTGCGTTGTGGCTCGTACTCCATGCGTGTACTGTGTAGACCCAATTGCTACAAATCGATTCCATGCTCGACTGACGACGCTTTGCGAAACATTTAACCGCGTAGCGACTTCTTGAGATAAACCTTCGCGTATCCAACGCACTAATTACTCGAGCTGCTGCACTACATGTAATCGTCATAAAGGCATAACTTTAACGTTAATAAGAAAACTTCTTGCTAATAACAATAGAAATGCAGCCGATATAAGCACTTCTCTTCGACTAAAATGTAAACAACATTCCAATATTCTTTTGTTCTAAGGATAACAGCCGAGGCATAGAAAAAAATTGCAAAAAATATTCACTATAAATAAATATTCATACACAGCATACAGTTTGATCTTTTTGACAGTTTTAAATGCAATTTTTGCAAAAATTATAATTATTCACTTCAATTGTTAAGCAGTGTATTTTATTGATTTTTATCAAAATGTTTCTTTTTTGACGTATTTCTTAGACCATGTGTTTATAAAATGTACTACTTAGCTTTGTGTATGTTGTGTGTATACTTCTCGACTGAAATATCTATTGCAAAGAACACTAGAACTGCTAAAGTAATAAGTGATAGTGACAAAAAAGAATATCCCAACCAAAAAAATAATAAAATTTAGCGACGACAAAAAATAGTTCTGCATTTTTTCAAATTCAAAGTCAAATTAGCTATATAAAATTGTTGTTAGATATAGACTAGAAAATTAAATTATTCTTTTAAAATTTTAATAAAAGAATTACATGCAAAAGGGTATTTTTAAATACATACATACATACATAAAGTCACGTTTTTTTCCCATAGGGGAGGTAGAGACCACTTTCTTCCACTTGCTACGGTTCTTACACACATCTTTTGCTTCCTCTACTTTAATCAGTGCTCTCATACATGCTTGTCGGTTGTTGGTACTCTTGACCTGGCCTTTCTTTAAAACAATGTTGATCTGATCGAGATATGTTCTCCGAGGTCGACCTCTACCGACTTGTCCATTCACCCTCGCCTTATAAATCTGTTTCGTCAATCTTCCTTCATCCATCCTTTCTACGTGTCCAAACCATCTAAGCATTCCTTTATCTATCTTTGTAACCACATCTTTTACACCACAGCGTTCTCTTATCTCGCTATTCTTTACTTTATCTAACCGAGTCACTCCGGTTATACTTCTCAGACTAATCATCTTCGCAGAATTAATCCTATTTTCATGCTTTTTTTTTTCAAACCCAACATTCACTACTATACATAAATGTAGGAACCAACACACCTCTATGCACAGCCAGACGTGCCTTTTTTTACACTTTCTGGCTGTTCATAAAGCTATGTAGTGCCCCATTTATTGTTTTCCTGCCAACACCCTTCGCTCAATATCACTGTCATACTTTCCATCTCTAGTAAACCCAAGTACACAAATTCATTTATTTGTTCCACTCTTTTTTCCTCAATCAAAACTCCACAGTTTGTCATGCTTTTTTCTCTTTCAAAAACCATTACTTTCGTTTTGCTCACATTTATTTTCATCCCTTTGATTTTCATGGCATCATGCATAACATTAACTATCGCCTGCAACTCCTCTTCAGATAACGCTAATATGACTTGATCATCGGCGTAATATGCTATCCAAATTTAAAAGTTTTAATATACAAGGAATTGTTGTCATTATTTGGCAAGAATTTCTGCCGTATGAAAGAGTGGATGCTCTGAAAGAATCACCATAGTTAATGTTTCGAGTAGGTTGCCAAATTATATAGCTAAACAAATTGGTAGAAGAGTAATTAGCATATTAAGGGGGAAAAAGTTTACATGAAGAAAGAAAAAGTTAATACAAATTGTTTGAAAAAGAATGTATTTGCAGTAATAACGATCATTTAATTCATATTTTTTATTTTATGTATTAATTAAATATTATAAAATCACTTTTAATATATTTCACATAAACAATCATCTCAATAGTTATAATTTTTAACACTGCACCTACCAAATGGCTGTTTTACAATAAAATTATTTCAATCACTCGTAACATTTTTTTCACTATGAAAATAATTACAAGAAATTAAGCATGAAGTGAATAAAAATGAATTGATAAAAATGTAAAATCTACGATCCCACTTTTGGCAAATTTTTTTATTTTACCAAAAAAAATTCAATAGAGCTCAAATTCCGATTATATACAACCATTGCCAAAAGTATTTAAGTATAAAACATCTAGCGTGGAAAGTTCAGGAAATGGGGTTTTCCAAACAAAATTTAAAATATTTTGTCAATTATCATTTGCTACTTATAGTGTAAAGAAGCTTTCGTTTGTAATTTATTTGTGAACTAGGCGCTCTTATCTCTACAAAAAGCCTAAAAAAGTGAACTTGGCATTGATAAACGACATAGAATTAAGTTCCTACATGAACAGGGCAAATCTCAAGTTAAGATTGCAGAGATAGTGGAATGTTCTCGGTGCGAAACGCAATCTACTATCAGACGGCTTGCAAAAATCGGCTCTTACAAAAATAAAACAAAAACAGACAGAAAACGCGTAACTACAGAACGCCAGGACAGAAAACTTGTTCACAAGTCTCTGAAGGATCGTAATAAATCATCTGCGCTTGCTTCTGACATGTCAAAAGACATCGAGAAGGTAATAAGTACTAGAACGATAAGAAGGCGACTCACAGAAGCGGGCCTGAAAAGATGCAAAGCTAGAAAGATGCCGTGACTTAGTGTTCTTCTTCTTCTTCCTCCTCTATTTCAGGCAAATTGCCTGTTCAATCTTCGCAGCATGCCTGCGACTTTAATCAATGGTACTTCTTCTTCCCAGTGGTTATTTGTACCGAGCTATCCTTACTATTCTCTCTTCATTCATTCTACTACATTCATCCCATTCGCGCTTTCTGCTCAAAACCTAGTCATTAATGTTCTCCACCTTGCATGTTTGCCTTATATTATCGCTCAGTTCTCTGTCCACCAGCGTTTTTCCAGTAATTTTTCGTAGAACCTTTATCTCGCTTGTTTCCAGGAGCCTTTTTGTTGTGTCTGGTCGGGTCTCTGCTGTGTAGGTTATTATGGGTCTAATAACTATGTGTTTGTTTTTCCATACAGTGTCGTTCAAAGATCCAGCCACTCTTAATGCCTTTGTTGTTTGTTGTCTCACCTCTGTGTCGATATTGCCATATCCCGATAGTTCTATACCGAGATATTTGAATTTCATTTCTTGGTGTATTACTTTGTCTTAGACGACAAAGCTTGTATTTTATAGGTGTTTTTGATGTCAGGCTTTTTTTTTAGGCAGAGACTTTAATGTGCAATTAAAGCAGTATAGCAGTCTTTGGAGGTCGTCTTCTTTTTCTGCAACTAGCACAGCATCGTCGACATAGCACAGTATTGTAATATTGCGGTCACCCATTTTGTATCCATTATGTCCACACACTTGCTTTATTATTTCGTCCATAATTGTGTTGAAAAAAAATGGGCTTAGTGAGTCGCCCTGTCGTATTTCCTTTTCTACAGGGATCGGCTCAGTGAATTCTCCATCGATCTTGGCTTGGATATTGTTGGCACTGTATAAATTCTCTACGGTTTTCATTAAGTTATGGGGTACTTGTCTGTTGTAAAGTTAATGTACAACATTCTCTAACTGAACTCAATCAAATGCTCTTTGTGGGTCTATGAAACACATGTAGGCTGGTTTGTTGTATTCGATTGACTTCTCTGCGATCTGTCTTATAACAAAAACTGCATCGGTACATGATCTTACCGTTCTGAATCCTTGTTGTTCATATGACAGAGTTATAATACTGTTTATTTTGCTTGTTATTATTTTTGTTGTTAGTTTCAATGTTGTGCTGAGTAGGTTTATGCATCTGTAGTTCTCTGGTGTTTTTTATTCTCCTTTTTAAACATAAGAATAGTAGTGCTTGTTCGCCATTCGTCGGGAATTCTGTGGTAGGCAAAGATCTCTTTAATCAGTTTGGTCAGCTGCTGGATAAGATGTTGTCCACCATATTTAAGCAGCTAGTTGGGAATGTTGTTTGGTCCAGGACTTTTTCTATTTCTTAATTGTTGAAGCGCTAATTCTATATCTTTGCTCTCTATTTGTGTGTTTTCTTTAGTGATTATACCTGGTGTATTGTTTTGTTCGATTGCGTCATCTGACTTAGTGTATTTTAGTTAATTTTATAAAAATATAATTTTGAAAAAATTACTATGATTTTTATTTTAACAACGAAATATTCATTTAATTATAGGGTGCCTAATACTTTTGGCTAGGGCTGGAGAGAAACAGGGTTGTTCCCGTTTATAAAGGTAGTGAAACCCTTAATATGGAATTTTGGTACTTTCCTGGGAAAACTCTATTTTCAGTTACACATTTACCAATGAAACCCCTTATACAGCCAATAATATTTAAAATAAACATATAGAACAACTATTTTAAGTTCCATTCAGATTCTAAAAAATAAATCATTTGGATTTACCTTGTCTTGAACCTTTTAAAACAATAAAAAAATAACGATATATATAGTATAACTTTGCCTTGCAATCAAAAAATATAGTAAGCAGAGTTACTATGTTTTTGCTTTGTTTAAACCTATCAAACTGCTTACTTGATATCCATCTACCACTATTTTCAGTTCTTTGATTAAAGCTTCCATTTTTGAATTACCAATTGATTGGTTTTAGCAAGAATACTTGCTAAATAATATATAAATTGTAACTAGAGATACTTAACCATTTCTTATTATTTTGTCAAAGGATCAAATCTTATTACAATCCCAAAATATTGTAAATCATACTATTTTTTTCTTCTTTATTATAACACCAACTAAAAATTTATTAAGTCTTCATGTAATTTTTATTTCACAAAATTACAAATTAAAAACATAGTAACTGGATATGCTGTATTCTTTGTACATTCTTAAACAATTAAAAAGGTAGTATGTCTACTTGCTGCATTAAATTTTATTTCTTATTTATTAGATAATTTACAAATTAAAAACTAAAATTTTAAGTAAAGTTAAACAAAATCACCAATGCAATTTAATCTATAAAAAAAATAAGTTTGTTTACTAAAGTAATACTTGTCGACTTTATACAATACCAACTATGAAATCAACTTACTAATACAATGCATAGCACTACTTAGTAGAAAAATTCTTGACTAGAAGCCAAAAGGTCTACTGCGCTTTCATAGACTTGAAAAAGGCTTATGACAGAGTGATGAGGAGTGAATTGTGGTCAACATTGTCTATGTATGAGGTGGGCGGTAGTTTAATACGAGCACTGAAAACACTTTATGAGGATTCCACTGCTTGTATCAGGATAAACGAAGCTTATACGGACTGGTTTAACATCCAAAAAGGTATTAGACGGGGATAAGTGGCTTCGCCATGGCTGATTAACTTATACATGGACGATTGTTTAAAAGATTTGAAAGAGAGTGCATATGGATTGAGAATAAATGATTTGATCATCAAATGCCTCCTTTATGCCGACAATCAGGTCATGTTAGCGTCATCTAAAGAGGAATTACAGGTGATGGTTAATATTATGCATGATGCCCTGAAAATCAAAGGGATGAAAATAAATGTAAGCAAGACGAAAGTAATGGTTTTTGAAAGAGAAGAAAGCATGACAAACTGCGAGGTGCTGATTGAAGGAGAAAGAGTGGAACAAGTAAATAAGTTTGTATACGTGGGTTCAAAAATTACGAGAGACGGAAAGTTGTCTCTGCCTACCACTATGGGAAAAAGGTGTGACTATATGTATATAAGTATGTATTTCTCTAGAAAATGTATACTTGGAAATTTTTTAGTCAATGTGTGTGAATGTAAAGCCATCTAATTGAAATTTTCGTTTCCAAATATACAGAAAAAGATAATTGGTGTGACCACATTAGCTTCAAAAATATAGATTTTCAAAATCACTAACAAATGTAGGCAAGTGGGATTTGTACAGTTTATTATTTCTCACATGCCCACATTTTCCATTGCATAACACAAGAAAAAACAACCATTTCCATTAAATTTTAGTCGACTTCCGCTAACGCTCAGTATTCATTTTACTTCTGAATAAGTTATCCATCCAACTTTAAAAAATATGCTATTACTTGAAAATTATAAGATTTTCCTTCAAATTATGAATACCAAAGTAAGGATTTCCTTCATAATATTATCCATCATATTAGACCATTTAAAATACTGTAAAACTTCATTTCTTTTTTAATATGTTCATCTGTCAAATTAATCATGCAATCCTGTTGGTGTTAAGTTTGTTAGTCAAGTCTGGTATTGACCCTAGATTTTATATACATTTTATTGATACTGGAAAGTTTTATTTAAAATCAAAAATGTTTTTTAAAATTACTTGCTGTAATTAAATCTGTGTATATACTACATTAAATATAAATATGTCCCCTTTTTTATATCTTTATTTAAAAAAAAAATTGTTGGTAAATTATATGATATTTAATGTAATAGTCTGAAAGTAAGTATATTTTCTGATACCTAACATAAATACCATTTTACATAACACAAAAAAGTAAGTTATAAATCCTTTGCTCTTTTAGTGAATAATGTTGGTATATTATTTCTTATTTTTATTAGACCTAATATCTTTTGAATATTGTCTTAAAGGGGGCTACACAGTTGCAGTTAATATGACTTAGTTTGTTGACCTACATATGTATGATTTATCTGCACAGATAAAACTGTTCAGTTGAATTGCACAGTTTTAACTGCATTTGTGTAACCCACTAAATATTTTTTATTCAGATCTAATTTCATCCATTATTGCTGTTAAATTTTGTAGCAATATAGGAGCATATAGCCATATATTGTAATTTCATAGCAGTACTTTATCATCCTCAGACTTACATTAGAAACCATGATTCATTTCTATTGTTTACTGTACAAGACAAATTTAAAAAAGTTTTTCATCGAAGTCCTGGCCTATTAACAAATTAGTTTTTGATTATTATTAATAGCACAAAAAACTTTTTTCTTTGAATTAAATACAATTTTTAACAGCACATAGGAGATATGAAGTCGATTTTCATTTGCATTTTACTTTACATATTACCCCAACACCCCTGAATCTGAACATTAAAATTTGTCAAAGCTATTTTAACAAAACTAAAAAATCAACACAAATTTTTTTACTAAAGATCAAGTGACAAAAAGTTTAATTAAATATACAATAATCTGATAAATTTACATTGAATTTATTCTTACTTATTAATTGAATTACATGATACTATCATTTAACTTAGTATGCTGATTGAAACCATAATCCAAAGGACTTTTTTATAAATAAAAAAATCACATTAAAAATCTACTCTAAAAATTTTCATTAAACTTGTCATATATTAACTTTAAATAAAATAATATAATTGTTTTTTCACTATTATCAATGACATAAATATTAAAAATTAGCAACCACTTGCTATTTTTTTTACTTACATTTTTTGTACATGTTACAGTTCTGTAAATATTTTTCAAAATATTACTTTTAAAAAACCAACTTTATTAAAAGTAGCAACAAAATTAAAATTGAAATTAAAAACAAATATTAATAAAAAGTTATACTTTTTTATAAGATTTAATGTCCTGTATCTTAAAAAGACAACAAGCAGTTTAAATCTGTCATAGATTTTGGACAAAATTATAGCTACTCTCACTTTCCTTAATTTAAAATAAAATAAAAAAGCTTGTAAACTATTTTTTTTTAACTATCTCAGAATTTATAATAAATTTGACAATTATTAACGACAAAATTTAAATAAAATAAAATTATAATAACAAAATTAAATGCAATGATATGTTCAGTTTCCAAACTAAAATTTAAAGGCAATTTCTCATTCACCTAGGCCACACCTGCTCTCATTCAAAGGAAGTAAAAATATAAATATTTAATATTTGTTACTATAAAGAAGCCATTGGTCTTATAACATTTAGCTAAGAACACCAAAAATATTTAAAAACCATAAAAAGTTATTCGAAAGCTTTTGTTCTTAATTAAATAACTTCGATTTACCTAAAATATTGTTCAACAATGTAGTCAACATGTAAATAAAAATTATGGCTATGAAATACTGGCAAACTAACTTATAAAATTACTATATACTTCTCTAATATGTTCAAAAATGTTACTTTGAGAACTTTTTCTGACAAATCAGTTATTTAAAGAATTCATTACTTTTTTTTAATTATAACTATTTTCCCAAGATGCCTTTAATTCATTTTTTGTAATAATAAAATTGCACCCAATTTAAGAAAATGGTACCTTATTACTCAGCTATTTGACTCTTTTTGTAAGTCAGCAACTGATTTCTGTTATTTACAAACTTATATTAAATGGAAAACTCCTTTAATACATAATTTAAATAAATTTTCTCAGTTGCTTTATATATTTATTTTAATCCAATTGTAAAATTTGTAATACAACAAATATGTACAATGGTAAAGTAAAAAAAAATAAGACAAATTAAGTTTTTTTTTAAAATAAACATTTACTTTAATTTTAAATCTTGTTTGTGAATTACACCAATTTTTTTTTGAAGAAAAAGAAAATGTAACAGACTGCCCCAAAGGAATATGAGAGTTAAAAAATCAAAAGTAGCCCAACTAAATTTTCCTTTATTGGTACTTTCCTCAAAAATTTAAGATGTATGGATAAATGTCTAGTTTAGGTTTAAACTCATTTTAACATGGATCTATAACACAATATTTGTTGTTTTAAATCTTATCTTTTTGTATAATGAAATGGGTTATATTATTATAACTGTAAATGATGGGTATGATTATTTTATAAACTTACCTGAATACTTATCCCTGGACATTTTATAGTCTCTATTTTCTCTCTCCTTTTCACGGTTTTTCTGTAGATAGGAGTTTTTTGGCTGATAAGATCTGTCTCGATCTCGGGGTGATTGAGAATCTGGACTATCTGACCTATAATTCCCATTGGGAGAATCTCGTATCCTCTCATATCTGTCACTAGTTGACCCATAACCCTTTGATGAACTGTACTTCGAACTCTAAAAATTCGTTGATTATATAGAAACCATAAAATAATTTAAATAAGTCAAGACATATTTCTCTTAATAGGTTTTGTTTGACAAAAGTGAAATACTTTAATGATGGTTAACAAACCAGATGATTTTTGCAAAATTTAGCTAGTTTTTTAAAGTATTGCAGTTAATAAAAGTAAAATACTGTGGTACAGGTTATTTTGCATACATTTGTCTTTGGCTCCTCCAATTTACTTTTACCTGTGAAATATAAATGTTCTTTTATGAAGTTTAAAAGTTTAAAATTGTGCCTATTAATGCTAACAAAAAAAAGATTTTTTTTAATATTTCCTTTGAGATCAAAGTCATAATAAAAAATTGTTAGTTACATTTTTTGTTAACTCTACTGACAGTGTGCATAATTTAGAAATGAAGCATGTTTATACAGTAAATGTTTTAACCTTCCAATTGCAGATATATTAAGATAAATAGATTAATTTTAAAGGTCGCAGTACCATTTATACATATTTTTAATTGAATCTTTATTTTAAATATACACTACCTTACATTCTGCTGTGATAAGACATTGAAGTTTAGTTGTTAGATTATAAAAATGACCAATATTATGGTCTTTTAAATGCATGTTTATATGTTTACAGTACTATTTATTTCTGATTAATAAACAATTCATACAATTAATCATGGTAAAGAATAAACTAAGATATAAAAGTGCATGAGTATACATTTTTTTAAATGTTGAGTCTGCTAAATTAATTTTTTTTATTCTAAAAGTTAACATGTATTTAAACTGACAATTATAAAAATTTGTACCTTAAGTTTTTCATAATACATTTAAAAAATTGTCTAAATTAGATAGGTTATTTCATTTTAATGTCAGCCATCTTTATTATTGTTTTGACAGCATTCTGGCATTTTAGCATTATATTGAAAGGGATATAAGATTTATACAATACTTAAAATGGTTTTACCATCTTATTTTGGTTATTTTTATAATAGCGAACTTACTAGGTGGGTATTCATTGATTTAACTTATTTAATTTTTTATGAATCATTTTTACTCTTTTTTAGATTTAAATGAAACTAAATCTCCACATTTTATATTTACGTTAATACTTTAGAATAAATTTAAAAAACTGCTAAAAAGGAATATAATAAAGAGGGAACCATGGAGGTTTCTCAACTTCTTTTGATCAGCTATGATAGTCTTATTCTTAATTGTTTACCTGATACGGATGGGTTTGGTGCTTCTCGAAGTACCTGCACAGAAAGAAATAAAGTGTTAATAAAAATTGCAATACCTAGTCGTTTGCAAATATAGTAACATTTTGCTAAAATATTACATTGAATATGTAGCAAAAGACCGTAATGCCTACCCATCGTTCATCCGCTGAGTTTTCCTTGCATGCATTACCATCAATGCAAATCTCTAGAAAATACTTGTGGCCTCTATCATAAGCCGCTTTGTCGAATGATGTCATAAAAACAATAATAACGCTAAATTTCTTTAGTAAGAAACTTTTCTATCAGACGCCATGTCACATAAGGGAACAATTAGCCAATGTTGCCATTTCAACTTTTCAGGGTAACTCGTGAGAAGTACGAATTATTTTATTTCGGTTAAATATTAATAATATTCATTTAAAAAGTAACTTAAAACCAAAATAAGAAAAGTTATTATTTCCAAAAATATTTAAAACAGTTACATCAAAACATTTTAACAAAATATTCCAATTTGTAATCAGTGTTAAATCCAATTCGTTACATAAGATATTCCCATTGGTCTATTTACACTTTGTGAAATTGTAAAAACAATTAAAAAATAAAAACACTTAAAAATAAATGTAAGTATTTTTACTTTTTTAATTTACACTAGCTGAATTTTTGTGAAAACATTTTGGTAATTAATTTATTTGGTTTGTTAGGAAGAAATCATGATTTTAATTATCATTAGACAACACTGCAATTTGTAGCTATGATGGCAAATTATTACGTCTCTTATTGGCTGAGGAGTATGACGTAACGGGAATTTTAAAATACTAATATAAGGATTTAAAATTCCCTAAAAACAAATCTTTAAATAACAATGTATTTAATGACTTTTAACAAATGTTTTTAGTTTTTATACAATTATTATATAGTTAAAAACGTAGCTATTTAACAAAGTGGAAAATGGATCCAGTATTCTTCAATTTATTTTTGACATTTGAAATCTAAAAGTTGGTAGTAATGAATAAATCGATATTTTTCTTGTAGAGACAGAGTCAGCCATCAGTACTATCAGCAGTAAAATGTTATTGTATTGGGTGCAGCTGTAGGCTTTAAAGTTAAAATATTGACAAAATTAGTTCAACATTTAGGTTTTGTAAAAATATTAATTAGTTGCAGTAAGTATTATTTTTTATTTTGATTTTATAAAAGAAACAAATACAATAAGGATGAGTTTCAATAAATTGTGTACATAATTGGTGTATTTAATATACGACACCATAATACTACCACCACTACCTATTTTCAATATGTGTTTTAACTTTTAATACAAAATATACATTAGTGGTGCAAAGAATCATGGTGTTATTTACCTAAAAAAGTTTCAAATTTTTTTATTAGGAATAATTTAACATGTGTACTGTTATGACTACTTTTTGTATGATAAAAGTGTTAAACGGCTATCCCCATTAAGTCGATTTCACATGATAGAATAAAAACGTTAACAAAATTTTGTACCTGTGTCAGAGAAAAACTTATTCTCTAATATAGAAAAGTAAAAGGAAATTTTCATTTTTTTTTTGTTGGTAAAGTTAATCTTAATCTGTTGCATATCTTAGGAAGTCCATCCTATTAATGTAGAGGTGACTAATCTAAACTAAATTTTTCTTTATATATATATAAAGAAAAATATATAAATATATAATATGTTTAAGCATAGTGATTCACTGATGGTGGAATGTGATGACCAGCGAAGACTATGCATTGAAAATGCCAAGTAAGACCTTGACAAGTCCATGTTTATTTAACTGATTGAATGTCTATTCCTTTGCTTTCTTTCTTAACTCTTCAGTGCAATCATGGTAAACCAGAAGTTTAAAAAAATGTTTCATTTCATTATTAACTTTATTACATAGCCTTATTACTATTACTTCCACACATTTTATATTTATCTATTTATTTGATTATAAAAGCATGCTCACTTGGTCTTGGGTCCCACGTAACAATTAGGCCCATGTCTAGTTTCCACTATAACCTTACCAACCATTATTGTAGTTGAAATGACAAAAACTTAGTTCATGAACCAAAAGTTTTATCTAACAATAATAGAGTAGTCACTTTTAATTTAAGTTTGCATTAATGCAGTTATAACAAAAACAATTTTTTTCCATAAATATAAGTACTTCTTCAAATAGGCCGTATTACTTAGTCTAAAAGATTAATTAAAATGGATCTGTGACAGAGGCTTCATAATTGTGTATGATATTGGGACACTTATCTTAAAAGAATCTAAAAATTGTTAATATGTAGACCTTTTAGGAATACTTTTTTTTATACTTACTTTTGAAAACTCTTGGTTCATATAAGATCTTAAGGACTTGTCAAAACTGCTTTTTTTGTGGTAAATTAGTTATTAGAATCTCATAGAAATCCTTACTTCTTCTTGGTGTTAATGTTAGTTTAGTAAATATGCTATCACTGTATTATTGATCTATTAGTTTGCATACAATCAAAATATGACTATTGTCTCTCCTCCTTTTTAGAAAACCAAGCTTTACTTATTTGTGACCTCTTTTTATTTAAATGTATCACCAATGTTTTTTTGTCATTAACAACTTTAGTTCTGCTTTAAATGTAAGGAATTTAAATACTTTTTATTCAAAATTAGTAAGTTTCCACAATTGGCAAGCCATCCAGCTTTTGCAATGCAATGGGATTATCTATATTCATAAAGTTTCAGAAATGAACGATCTTATTTTGTATCATGAATATGACATGTTGGCCTGTCAATATATGTAATTGTAGCTAAATGCTTTAGAGTAAACTGTATTTAAATAAATAGTTTATTGATAACAATGTTAATGTATTAAATTATTCGTGTTTATAAATTTATAATTTATTAATATTGATAAATAGTCAATACAATTAAAAGTAGATATTTTTTAATCTGTGCCAGTTTTCTGGTTTGTTCAACTTTTTCACCATTTTTAATTTATATGATATGATTTTGAGTATTTGGAAAGTATTGCAAAAATTAGTTCAAAAATAAAATGTTTATAGACAATTAATAAATATCACATGTAATTTAGTATACACTGTGTTCATTTGAAAAGGACCCACCTTTAATATTTCAGAAATTTGACATACAAGAATAAAATGCCGAAACACGTTAACTTTTAAATTAATGGGGGCACTTTTTAGCGCTAATGTCATAAACGTCAGAATCACCCTCTCCCTTAAATCTTTATTCAATCATATTGTTTTGCCTTTGATACCAGCCTTCCATTGTTATTTAATTATTGTTTAAAATTGGCTCTCTTTAAACTTTTTATATGCCCCACAAACCTGAATCCTGTTGTAATTATCACTATGACTTTTTTAATTGTTTATTTTTGAATTGTCAACATTTAGGTCATTTAGGTTTTATGTGAGTGGGGCGTGGTCGCCCCTCCACCGCGACCCTTAGTAGGTCTATTGTGGCTCACCCCTAGAGGCTACAGTTCACCGTACAATCCAGCCCTTCTTACGAAGTTCATAGTTGTATAGGGTGAGATTTTTTTAAAATCGGTAGGTTCTAGGTTAGTGTAACCAAATATGTTGAACCTTATTCTTCCCAGGCCGGGGCATGAACATAGTATATGTTCAGCAGTTTCGTCTTCCACGCAGCAGAACCGACAGTGTCCCGTAAGCAGTCCTGTTAGAATACGCAGGTCATTTCTGCTCCATTCTAGGATCTGCTTAGTTGTGTTTCTCGAGGGTTGTAACGGTAAAAACGCCTTCGAGTGGGTTAGCCCTGGTAAGTCGGACCAGTACGTGAGTATTTTCCTCTCCGCCCAGTCCGAAATAATTGTTTTGGCGGCACTTGTGGTGACTCCAAAAACCGGTTCTGGTCCTGTGAACGCAGATTCGGCCCCCTGTTTTGCAAGGGTGTCGGCTTTTTCGTTTCCTTCCACCCCCTGGTGCCCAGGGACCCACAGTAGGGTCACCCTGTTGTTCGCACCAAGGTACTCTAAGGATTCGATGCAATTCCATACAAGTTTAGAATTTATCTTGTTGGAGCTCAGTGCTTTTAAAGCGGCCTGGCTGTCTGATATTATATTTATGTTTTTGTTTGCTAGAGGTCTGTTGGTCAACTCTCTTGCACACAATTCGATAGCGAATATTTCAGCCTGAAAGATTGTGGCATACCTGCCAAGACTGGTAGATATTTCAATCTTTGGTTTCCTGCTGAAAACACCGGCCCCAACTCCATCTGGGGTTTTTGAGCCGTTTGTGTACATTACGTATTCAGTCTCTGGGAAGAGGATTTGTCCCCTCATCCATTCGTCTCTCTCCGGAAAGAGGACTTTGAACGACTTTCCTACGTGTATTTTTGTGGCTAGCAAGTCCCGAGAATTTGGTGGTTTTTTGTTTCACTCAGTATCCCGGAGTGATCTCCGAGTTGCTCTCCATTTATTTGCTTTTCCAAAGACAGGAATCTATAGGAAGCTATCCTGGCCTCCCCCTCTAAGAGAATATCTAGGGGAGGGAGATGTAGGAGGTGTTCCATCGCTGCCGTTGGTGTGCTGGACATAGCTCCAGTTATGGCCAGGCATGCCAGCCGCTGAAGGCCAGCAAGCTTTGCTCTAGCTGTCTGTTGTAACCTTTTGGTCCACCAGACTACTGAACCATACGTGACCATAGATATTATCATTGTTTGATAAATCCAGTAAATCTGTTTGGGGTTCATTCCCCAAGATTTGCCACATACTCTTCTGAGATTCCAGAGAGAAAACCTGGCGTTGTTTATTGTTTTTTCCAAGTGGGCGTTCCAGGTGAGTCTTTTATCCAGAACTACACCCAGGTATTTCACTTCCGTCGCAAATGGAATGCTCTCTCCGTATAGGACAGGCTGCCGAAGCTTATCTAGCTTTTTCCTTTTCGTAAAAGGAATAATTACAGTTTTTCGGGGGTTTACAGACATCTGTTCCCTCTCGCACCATCTGTATACTGTGTTAAGAGCTTCTTGAAGGACGTTTGAGATCGTCGCTTCAAATTTACCTCTAACTATTATAACCAGATCATCCGCATAGCATTGAAAATCTACTCCCTGCATGGAAAGCTCGCTCAGCAGAGAGTCGACTAGAAGTGACCACATTAGGGGGGAAAGTACCCCGCATTGTGGACACCCCTTCGCCGCCCTGAACCTAACCGACTCTCCATGCAGTGATGATATTATATATCTGTTTTCAATCATGTTTTTGATCCAGTTACAGATTTTACCGTCTATCCCTCTACCCCTAATTGATGTATAGAGTGACTGTGGTAAGGCGTTATTAAACGCTCCTTCTATATCTAGAAAAGCTGCCAGCGCAATTTCCTTATGTTTAAGGGAATGGCTGATCTTTCCTACTAGATTGTTTAGAGCTAAATCCGTAGATTTGCCTGTTTGGTAGGCATATTGGTGGGGGTTTAAGGGATGTTCCCTAAGATTCCCCTCTCTAATATGTCTATCAATAATTCTTTCCAGAGTTTTCATTAAGAATGAGGTAAGGCTGATCGGCCGGAAGGATTTGGGTAGGGAATGATTCACCGTACCCGTTTTACGTATGTATACAACTCTCGCCGTTGACCAGCCCAGCGGAATATAACTCCACGCCAAACTCGCTCTGAATAGTTTAACCAAAAGAGGTAGTAAAATTTCGCTGCCCTTCTGAATAAGGGCAGGGAAAACACCATCCTCCCCTGGAGACTTGAATGGGGAGAAATAATTCACCGCCCATTGTACAGATGTTGGGGTGACCACTTTTGAAACCTTTCTCCAGTCCTCCCTTTTGGGTCGTGATGTCGATCCCATTGAGAGTGGAATTTGCTCCTGGTCCCTCAGAAGCAGACTGCCGGGAAAGTGGGTCTGCAAGAGAGTCTCTAACGTTTGCCTACCAGAGTCCGTAAAAGAGCCATCTGGTCGTTTTATCGATCCAATCTCTTGCGTCGGATCTCTGGCGAGAGCCTTGTGGATTCTTGTGCTGGCAGGTAGATCTGATATACTCTGACAGTACCTCCTCCAGGATTCTCTTTTGGCTTTCCTTATTTCTTTGTTATAAGTCGTTAGAGCTGTACGATAGATTTCCCAGCAACCTGTTTCTTTAGCTCGATTGAAGAGACGTCGAACTTCTTTTCTTTGCTTGTCTAAGCTTCTGCTCCACCATGGTGTACCTCTATGGTCCCTCTTCTCCTTTAATGGGCAGTTTTCCTTATAGGCCGTTAGAAGGGCGGATGTGATATGCTCATTCGCCGCTTCTATTTCAGCTCTATTATGTATAGTGCTATTACCGTTACCTAGGTGCTGTTGGAGGGATTCACAATACCCTTTCCAATCTGTGCATTTTGGATCTCGAAATTGCACTATGGGACGTTGTCCTATTCTCACGTCAAAACGTATGTGTCTATGATCTGAGCATGAGGGCTCGGTAGATACCTGCCAGTTAACTATTTTGGTACTCATAAACTGTGTACTAATAGTTATGTCTAGAACTTCTCCGCGAATTCTGTTCACGAAGGTTGGTTCCGAGCCTACGTTGTTGACTGCTAGCCCTTCCCCTATTATATGATTATATAAGTACTCACCTCTTTCATTGATGTCGCTGCTGCCCCAATCCAAATGGTGGGAATTTGCGTCGCATCCAATGATCAGTTGCCTGTTGTTCCTCTTGCAGAAGGCGTGCTGCAACCACATCAGGGGTGCAAAACTCTGTTAACATAAAATAGTTTATGTTTTTCCTGATTAGCATGCATGCTCTTGGCTTACCACCTAGAGTACACGCTATTAACTTACCGGAGCAGTTTCCTAGGCCGCTTATTCTGCCTGTATTGCAAGTCCAGGGTTCCTGGATTAGTGCCACATCGAGTTGCTCCTTGGCGAACCTCCTGCTGAGGACATATGAAGCCGCTCTAGCATGTTGGATGTTCGCCTGGAGAAATTGGATGTGGTTAGCCATTTCTACTTAAAGGTAGAGTGGGGAGGTTTACTTTCCTTCCCCGTATTGTTTCCTGGTGTAGGTCGTTTTGTCGGCGCTTTACCATGAAGGGTTTTTTTCCCTTTTCCGGCTTTTTTGCTGGTTTTGGCCGGCCTCTTCAGTCCCGCTGTCGCCGCCGAGGTAGATTTACCTCCCTCTTTGGTTCTAACGGTTACCTCCGAAGACTTTGGAATTTCCACTGATGATGGATCTTTCTTGGCTTCCTTGGACCGGAATTGCACCTGTCCAAAGCCAAAATATGGGCGGAAATTTAGCCGCTCCAAATCTTTAATGGATACCTCATCCATTGAGAACGTCCACATTTGACCAGGTCCTGCGTTTTCCCTGTGTAGAATGGTCCACTCCTGAGTATGCAGGGTACGGTTCATCTTCCGCAGACGGTTGGTTACCTGTTCTCCCGTCAGTCTGGGTAGTCCCTCATCGTCTGGGATAAAAGCCACACAGATGTGGGGTTTCGGTATGTCTTCCTTCTGAACTGATTTCAGCTGGGCGTTTTCCCAGGGTTGAAGGTAGCATATCACTTCCTCCATCCACTTGACCGTCTCAGCGTCCGTACAGGACAAAAGGAGGATTCCAGGTCGAATGGTGCAGCTCTGGAATCGCACTTGTGGACCATCGTCCGGTAGTTTGTCTACAGTGTCCATAATGGATCGCTGTAGCAGCCGTAGCTGTTCGTTTGACAGCTGAGCATTTGGGTGTTCTGGGTGGATTATGCCCACCTTGATGCCCTGAGCTACAGTTGCAAAGGAGCGTTTTTGCTCGTTTGAGTCCTCCATAGTGCGTGGCTTTTTCACCGCCGCTTCTGGAGTGCTACCATCCGAGCGTATTCGCTTGCTGGTGAGAGCAGGGGGGGATTGATCCCCGCTCCTTTTCTCATCCCGTTCTTTTAGTATTTGATCTAAGGCGGTTTTGTAAGGTACCCCGCTCTTGATCAATCAGCTAAGACGTTTTCTCGTCGCGCCGGCAAGTTTGACCTTCTTGTCCAGGTTTATGCTGGCCGTTTGCTTAGCCTCGCCCCCTGTTGTCAGGTCCGTTTTCTCGGGAGTGGGGGATTTTAAAAGCACCCTCTCAGCTTCCTGCGAGATTTGGTTGCTAGGAGGGTCTGTAGTAGACACCTCCATTTGCATTTGTTCGTCTGCGAGAAGATTGCCTTCGTCGCAGATGGTTTTAATGTTTTTATATTTTTTGTTACTCATATAGTTCCCACGAGTAGCTAGAGAAAAAATGGTCGACTACGGCAGAGCTCTGCATTACCGTAGCAAGGCAAAAATACTACCGGGAGGTTGCCTGGTATCCCAGAGGCTCCGTTTGCGATATCTGTTTGGGGCAGGCACAGATATCATACATATAGTACGCCCCTTGGCACGGGTCGCATGACACCTTGAGCAAAGCCTGATGATCGCGGTAAGCTTGGCTGGCTTAAAACAAACCAACCGCACCTGTCTAGTTTGAATACAAGGAAGTGAACTCCCTTGTACTCAAAGGTAGTAATGATATAGCCGCTGCCCTATATCATGTCCTTAGTTGATCCGCGGGTGTTTATTCTTTAATATTAGACACCTTTCCTGTAAGCC
This sequence comes from Agelastica alni, assembly GCA_950111635.1. NCBI lineage: Eukaryota > Metazoa > Arthropoda > Insecta > Coleoptera > Chrysomelidae > Agelastica > Agelastica alni. The sequence goes on from OX467708.1 coordinate 23,045,588, forward strand.
AGGAAGTTCCCTATCAGCCATTGGGACGCGCCGTGTTGGGGTTAAGGACATCCCCGCACGGAATTGTCAACATAATGCGGGGGCATATGAAAAGTTTAAAGAGAGCCAATTTGTAACAACTATTAAATAACAATGGAATGCTGGTATCAAAGGCAAAACAATATGATTAAATAAAAATTTACCAGACCTTTTAAATGAGGTATGACTTAATACCTAACGCCATTTGAAAAAATTTAAGAGGTATCTCCAGTAGGAAAAGGGTGAATATGATGTTTATGACATTAGCGCTAAAAAGTGTCCCCCTCGAGTTAAAAGTTGACTTGTTTCGGCATTTCATTCTAGTATATTGCATTTCTGAAGTATTAAGGGTGGGTCCTTTCAAATGAACACAGTGTATTGTGTTCATCTGCTTTTGATATACGAGGATAGTTCACGAATTGTTGTCCCTAACATAGAAGAAAACACATGAGAAGAAGGAAACGAATTTATTTTTCAACATAGTCACCTGCAACATTTATATACTTGGTATATCGGTGTTGAAAGTGTTTCAAACGCATTTGAAAAAAATTCAGAACTTTGAGTCTTCAGCCATTCATCTACCGCCGATTTCACTTTGTTATCATCAGCAAAGCGGATTCCACGAAGATATTTTTTTAATTTTGGGAATAGATGGTAGACACTGTGGGCCAAATCTGGGAGAATAGGGAGGGTTGTTAAAAAATTTCAAATCCTGCATAATGTTCACCTGTTATGGTGCGCTCACGCGGTAAATAATCCACGAAAATACCACCTGCAAAATCCCAAAAAACTGTAACCATGATCTTACCAGCTAATGGGACATTTTTTAAGGGAGAGGTAAACCCCTATGCCGCCATTCCATGCTTTGTTTTTTGGATTCTGGGTCAAAGTGTTAAACCCATGTTTCATAGACCGTAAGAAATTTTTGATTAAATTCATCGGGATTTCTGTTAATGATCTCCAAATTTGTCTCCTCTGCAACCTGGCGAACACGCTTCTGGTCTGCTATCAGCATTAGTGGAACCCAACTTGCAGAGAGTTTTTGAGACCAAATTCCTGATATAAAACTTTTGCACCGCTTCCAACAGAAAACCTACATGTCTGCTATAGCCTTGACTGTAATTCGTTTGTCATTTAATATTATGTCATGGACTAAATTCACATTTTCTTCGGTCACTACAGTTTTAGGGGCTCCTGCACTTGGTGCATTTTAGCAGGACTCTCTTCCCAGTTTAAAATCTCGTGACCAGTTTTTGATTACCTGGTACGAAGGGGCAGAGTCACCCAATACTTCTACCATGTCCTTATACATTTCTTGCGGTGATAACCCCTTTTTACAGAGGTACTTTAGCGCACCTCTTATCTCAATTTTGTCCAGTTTTATAAAATCCCTCACACCTGAATGGAAAAAAATTAATATTTAACATACAAGAACTGATGCGCTGATGCTAATTGACTCACACTAATGTATTACAATAAGGTTTTGCCTGACACTTTATTTGCATTTGTCATTCAACTCCAACTATGTTAGGGACAACAATTCGTGAACTATCCTGGTATACTAATCAATTGTGTTATTTTACTTGTTCTTTATGAGTATCAATTATTTCAGAATTTGTCAATATTTTTAATTTTAACAACTTGTTTTTTTATAGTCTTTACCTTAAACTATTTCACATACTTTGGATCACAACTAATTTTTTTTTTTTTAGGTAAAGATGTTTTCCAAAATGAAACCAATTTCAAATCCTAAAAACCGTCAAAGCACGAACACCACCACCACTACCACCACCACCACCACCACTACTACCACTACCACCAGACCTGCGCCAGCAGGTAAGACTTAAAAAATATATCTTTAATTGTTATGAGTATATTAAATTTATTAATTAGATAAATACATTGTATTTTACTAATACCTACTTAAATTAGTACACACTAATACGACAAAATTGTTTAAAGCTTCGTGTCAACTCATGTTTCGGATTCAATTTAATTCTTCCAAAAGCTCATGCTTAATAGACACTCCTCTTTAAAAATATTTCCTTTCAAAACATCCCTAGATCCTCGTACTATAGCGATATTTCTGTATCTACAATTGAACACCCTGTGAAAATAGCTCTAAACGACCTTAGTGGTTAAACTTTACCACCCTTCAGACAGGTTTATTCTTTTTTCAATATAACTTTGTAATCGCATTTTTTAATTCTTTTATTTCCCCAAATGTTTTAACACATTGATTTATTGTTGGATTGCTACTTGATGATAAAGTATACTTTTTTCGGGTTTCTTTAATTTGGCCATTTAAATATGTATCTAGTGTTTTGTTAAACTTGAATACAGCAGAAAATAATTTTAAGGTGTCGAGATGTCAGACAGCATAATTTACATGTCTAACTAAAAAATTATTCTTATTTATAACCCTGCCAGTTGCAGGGTTATAAATAAGAATAAAATAAATAATAAAAGGCGTTGAAAATGTTTATTAAAATCCTCATAACTTTGACTCAATATCTGGTTGTGATTACAACTCATACTCATACTCATCACTAAAACATAAATGCAAGAAAATGGCGAGCGATAAAGATCTCACATCTCTTGCTTCCATAGAAAATGAAATTTCGAGTTGCAAACACTGTAACAAAAAAGTTGTAAATAAAGTATTGTGTAATAAGTGGGAGATACATTTCACCCGGCTTGTTTGAAGCAGGCCAGCGAGCTCAAAAATGCAGAATGTAAGCATAAAGTGCTTGAACATAACCTCACAAGTGGTGACACCTGCAATGAAACAAATTATCTATGTGAGAAATTGAGTCAAGAAAAAAACTATTAAAGAGAATTATACGTAAAAAGGATGAAAAATTCAACATTCTGATGGAAAACAATAAATTATTAAGAAATAATGACACCTTGTTAAAAGAAAAACTTGACCGTTTATGCAAGTCGGAAAAGTCAGAAGCAAAGAATGTAAACATCAATCACACCGAAAAAGTTAACAACAAAAGTGCGTACAGCCAAATAGCAGCCAAGGCTGGAACTTCTGGCAATAAACAAAGCAAAATTACATCCTCCAGTAATGGAATGATATGAATACACCTATTGAAACTCATACCAAAAACTGACAAAAAAGAACTTCAGGAACTGTGCTCTGAGCAAACAAGCAGAATGTCAGAATTTATTAACTTACAAAATGATGTAAATGATCCAAATGATGGATTTACCACAGTGTATCGCAAGAAAAAAACTAAATCAAATCATACAAACAAGAACTATGGTAACAACGACACTGAGGAAGATTTTGGTGTACAACGCAAGGTATGGCTGTATTTGTACCGAATTAAACAAGAAATAAATTCTGAGAAGATATACAACATCAAAAAGCAGGATAATCACAGTAATGCAGATGTAGTTATTAAAGAACTCCCAACCAATGAATCCCAAAACAAGTGGTTCATGTTTGGAATCGATTTCGATCTGAAAGAAGAAATTTACAAACCATCTACTTGGCCCAGATTTGATTTCAGCACATACAACCAGTACAATACAACCAATAGAGAAGAGGATTTTTAGAACAGAAATCTATTTTCCACACCAATCATACAGCGAGTCCTACAGGCACTGTTCCAAAAACTCTATCAATTGTTCATCAGATTATACAATCAGTTGGAACTGGAATAGACAATCTAGAAGTACTAGTTAGCCATGGTGATCATCAAGTACTAAGTTTAACCGAACATTGGAAGGACAAAGCAAAATTGTCAATGCATGCTATCAAAAATTTCCAATTAATATCAGCATTCTGCAGAGAGAGGGCAAAAAAACATGGAGGTAGCGCTATATTTGTAAAAAAAAGAGAGAACTGAAGTAGTATCAATTTCAATAGAAGGTCAAATAGAGTGCTCAGCAATTAAAATGGAGGTGAACAAAAGTAAATTAATAATAGTGTCATTGTATAGACTTCCTTCAGGTAATTTTCAGGTTTTTCTTCATAAACTTGAATATCTGCTAAAATTACTCAATAATGAACATTGTGATACCATCATTGCAGGAGATTTCAATATTGATTTTTCTAACAATGAAACTGATAAATTTCAATTGTTGGAACTGATAAACTCCTACAATGTAACTCATGTAATTAAAGAACATTCACTCATCTCTGTAAATTCAAGATTATATATAGATAATTTCCCAACAAATATTGAGAATGTCAAAGGCGAAGTTTTGCACTCTCACATAACATATCACTCAACAATCATACTAAAAATTCCAGGTCTCCAGGACACAACCAATAAGTCAATATTCAGGAGAATTTTTTCACACACTAACATTGAAAATTTCATACATGTTATCAAAAATAAAGTATGGGACAGTGTATACCAAATTGAAGCCCATCTAGTAGATAAACAGTGGGATTTGTTTTTGAAACTGTTCTTAGAGGATTTCAATGAGAGTTTCCGTGTGAAGAAAATAAGGAAAAAACCAGTACAAACAGAGAAGTATAAGACTGATCCTCAAGTAAGAGAATGCAAGAATCGCCTTGACATTTTATTGACTATGAGCAGATTAGACAAGAGATACTTTGAGCTTTATTCTCTCACCAAGAAAGAATATGATAAGCAACTGATAAAGAGTAGAGCAATTAAATATCAAAATGAAATTATTAACTCGGACAATACGCTCAAAACTTTATGGAACATAGTGAAAGATATTAGAGGTACAAAATCACAGGAATTTCTAGAAATTGAAGGCAAAGCAGATCAAATTGCTAAGGACTTCAATTACTATTTAACTGATGCTGTTGAAAATCTAAGATCTAAGATCAATGTCCAAAAAACAGAATCAAAAGGAATAATGGATCTATGTTTATACAACCAGTAACTGAAAATGAATTAATTTATATTGTGAAGAATTTTAAGAACATAATGAGTTGTGGGGAAGATGAAATCCCTATGAGAATAATTAAACTAAGTATTACTCATGTAGCTACAGTATTATCATACATTATCAATAATTCTTTTCAACATGGAATATTTCCTAACAAATTGAAAATGGCTGTAATAAAACCAATCTACTAAAGAAAGGTAGACCCAAATGACATCCCCAACTATAGACCGATTAGCCTGTTATCTTCATTCCCAAAACTTTGTTGTTCTTAAAGAGATTCCTTTAATCTGAAAATGGTGTCATTTTTCCTATTCACGACACTAAATACTATGAACTTATTTCCAATAAAAGATTTTATAAATTGACTTTTAACATCAACAATAACGCTTTAAAATGGACTTGGTACTATTTTATGCAAGTTTTTTGTCGTATGTGGGGAGCCATACTTGCAGAAATTTCATGTTTTATGCATCAGTTCTTGATTAAATGGTGTCCGACGACAATGCTGTCGTACACCTCCTTAAGAACTTATATTTTTGAAAATTAGGACATGTTGTTGTCATTTTTTCTTTAGTTACCAACAACCACTTGAACACTATTATCCAAAATATTCAAGTTCAGGTATGTTTGCCTCATTTCTGTCAATGGTCCACTTTTGTCCAAGCGAATTGTTTTTCTAATTTTCTTGATTATCTCCGACTACCAGTGATTTTCTACCTAACTAAAATGTATAATCTCTGCTCTTTTAAATTATTGACAGTCTTCTAGAAACGGTTTCATTTCAAAAGGCGTCATCATTCTCGTGGTTAATGGATTCACCTGATTAATAATTAAATCTTGGAATTTTTAAAAATGCAAAAAAAAATTTAAAAACTGGATTGTCGTACCTTAACGGGAATTTTTTATAGGAGTAGAAATGTTAACTGTAGTTAAAATTCTGCTATCAGTTGATGTGTCTATAGGTTAGTTTTACTTATATCCGATGACCTCTTGATATTTTGCATATAGGATAGAAGAAAACCAATTTTTACATTGCTTACGGCCGCGTTTAAAATAAAGTGTTTTGATGGTAAAGAGTAAGTCAGGATAGGTGCAGTGGCTAATTTTTTGTTGTTGTTTGGAAGGTTTACTAAGCCCCATTTAAAAGGCGTATTTTTGAACGAAACTTTCCGCGTTTCTGTATGTATCTGGATAATTTAAAAAATATTTAACAATAATGTTTTTGAGTTGTTAAATCTAAGGTTCCTTGTGTAATAAAACATCATTTTTTTTATTTTATGATTACCTAAATACCTTGGCTGTATTTGTCTTTATGGATGTGACTGTTGGTATTGGTTTTGTACAGTTAAGTGTTAAAAACATTGAACATATGTTTGATTTATATATCTATACTTAAAGTTTAAATTTTCTTATTTAATTATCTTTAAATGAATCTCTTTAAATTTATATTTTTTTAGTGCAAACCATAAAAGTGCCAACGGAAGTTCCTATAAAATTTACAAAATACAACTTTATGGAGTCTTATTTTGATGGAAAATTTAAGGAAGACAAGACCAGGAAAATTGCTGAGCATTTCGTTAGGTTTGTTATAACAATATTTTCGTTATGTATATTTGTGTAATTAGAAGTATTGAAATGGAATTTGCTTTACAGATTCGTTTATTGTTATTAAATTTGCCTTGCTCAACATCTTTAAACATTTGTTTATTAATATTATTGTTGATCTCCTTAAGTAAGTACATATACGAGGATAGTTCAGAATTGTTGTCCCCAACATAGTTGGCGCTAAATGGCAAATGCAAATAAAGTGCCAGGCAAAAGTTTATTGCATGACATTAGTGTGTGCCAATTAACATCAGTTCGTGTATATTAAATATTAATTTTTTTCCATTGAGGAGTGCGTGATTTTATAGAAATGGACAAAATTGTATAAGGACAAGGTAGAAGTATTGGGTGACACTTCCCCTTCGTAACAGGTAATCAAGAACTGGTCAACATGCATCAGGTGCAGGAGCCCCTAAAACTGTGGTGACCAAATAAAATTTAGTCCATAATATAGTATAAAATGACAGAATAATTACAATCAAGGCTATAGTAGAGACATGTAGGTTTTCTGTTGGAAGCATTGTAAAAATTTTACATCAGGAATTTGGTTTTAAAAAACTATTTGCCTGTTGGGTTCCACAAATGCTGACAGCAGATCAGAAACGTGTTCGCCAGGTTGCAGCGGAGACAAATTTGGAGATCATTAACAGTAATTCTGATGAATTTAAGTGAAAATTTCTAACGGTCGACAAAACATGGGTTCAACACTTTGACCCAGAATCCAAAAAACAAAGCATGGAATGGCGGCATCCAAAATTTCGGGTTGTCTTATGGCATGATCATGGCTACAGTTTTTTGGGATTTTGCACGTGGTATTTTCGTGGATTATTTACCGCGAATGATGATTCTCGTTTCGGAAAACTTATTTTTAAAAACAAAAATAATTTTATTTTTCCAAATTAAAGTTTTATTTATACGTATTACAATTCCAAGAGTAAATATCAAACTGAAAAACTAGATAAAAGGATAAAGCACAATTAACATAAAGTTGCTGAGTCCATGTAATGGAATTCCATGAATTTGTTGAGATATCAGCGGTTCTCAGGATATAATGCCTCCCTTCCTAGAAAGATCCATACAGGGTGTGGATCGTTACTCTTCATCTTCGATGTGGATCCTAAGGGTTGGTTGAGCTGGTCGAGGAGTGTCGGCTGTTGGGGTTGAACTTCTGTCCCTCTGTTTCGACTGGATGTACTTGATCAGCATGACTATTAAAACAACAGTGGCGGCTGCATAGAGTGGCGTCGACCAGAGGTAGGCTTGACTTCTAGGTATGGCCTGGAGGGTCACTTGTTTAATTCGATCTTGGTCCTTTTGGAGTCGATGAACTTGATCGAGTGGAACTTCGTGAAGATTGATTTTTCCTATATGGTGTTGAATGAACTTGTTGATTTTGATATCTGGTAACAATAATGGTTGTCCGGGAATAACATGATCAAAATTGGAGTAGACATTTTTCAGTGTCTGGAAGCTGCAACCATTTGGTACGTCTATAAAATATGTACCTCTAAGAACTGCCAAATCAGATTTGGAACAGGTTAATTGAATCTTTGCTTCGTAGGGGAAGACTGCTATGTAGTGGGCGGAATTGATTTCGAATACAACAGTGGCTGTAATTGGTTCACATGCCGTGGATTCTTGATTTCTCAGTTCCAGTAATTGGTGAATGCAATCATCAGTTTTGGATTTTTGAATTGCATTTGGTCCTTTACAAAAATATATTGGATGCATATTTTTGCATTCTTCGTTTTCGTACTGATAGTGATTTTCTTGTATAGCCAGAAAAGATTTAGGAGGGATAAGGATTGTATTATTTTTGGTGGGTACTGAATATAAATGAAAGTAAGAATAAATTTCGGGGAAGGTTATAGGAAAGTGAATTACGAAAACTATCCTATCATTAGAATAATATGAATTCACACTTAAAATTTCATAATATTTATGCAAATTATTTATATCTGTGCCAAAAAATAAGTTATTTGTTGAATAGGTCCTTAGTAGCGTTTTTACGATAAACTCCAAATCTTCAATTTTTAGAATGCTATAGTGAAGTATTTTTAGTCTTGCAAACATTACTGCATTTTCTATGTTGTTTAATATTTTGACTAAAATTTTGAGAACTGCATGAACCTGGTCTAAGGCATTTTTAGCTACAAAATATCCGGAAAAATCTGTTACGATTTTTTTCAGTTCGTTACTAAGGTTATTAATTTGTTCAGCTATTTGTTTCTCGTTTTGTTTTACTAAACTAATACTTTTATTGTAATCGTCAATTATCTTGGTAGTTAAAGAAATTTGCTTATTAAGTGTGTTGGCGATATCTTTTTGGTTTGAGCTCAGTAATGTAATAGCGTCGTCGTATCGTTTACCGTCGTCGGCGTCTAAATTCCCAGAAATACTTTTAAATACAGTTCCTAGTCCGTTTAGAATTCCTCGTTTTAATCTTTTACTTGAATGTAAAAAGTTAATCTTTTCTTTACATTGCAGAATTTGAAATGAGACTAAATTAACAATATTTTTAAGATCATCTGCAAATACAGGGTTTTTATTTTTTATGGTTGATTTTATATTTTCGAACTGGTTAACAATTTTTATTAATTCGGTTTCGATAGGATTTAGATCAAAATAGTGGATAAAGGAATGATAAGTAGATTGTAATTTTGCTTGTCCCAATTTATAGGGTAGTATGCCAGGGTTGGACTCCAAATTGGTGATTTTAATTTCTTGAGCCACATTGGCTGCTGCCAGGGCGAGGAGAAATCTGTAATGGTATAATTCTTTGGTTAGTCAACGGTCTTTTTAAATTACTTTTATGATAAGTCGCCGTGACTACTTTTCGTTTGCTCGGATTATTTTTCATATTAATTTTATAAGTTTTAACTTTTAAATTTTCATTCTTTTTCACTGGACGTTTGACAAATCTTGGCTTTATTTTATTACGCGCTCCTGATTTATGATACACTAGAGTACCAGGGTCATACGTCAATGGATCGTGGCGATTTTCATTCGCTTTTTTTAGAGTTTCTATTTTTTGTTTTGACATTTGTTCATTTAATGTTTTATATATTTCCGCAGTGATTTCTTTATGTCTGGTCATATAGTCCGAGTACAACTTTTCGTTAATATCGATGTTGAAAGGGCTGTTGCTGTCCAAATGACCGGTAATAATATCTATGGGACGTTGTTTAGTAAATGAATGGATACTATTATTGTAACCTGAAATAGCGTAAGGCATTTGATCTAATATATTTAAATCTTTGCGTGTTTCTTGTAAAATTCGAATATGTTCGATTAAAGTTGAATGGAATCTTTCAACTATACTGTTGGAGTTTGGGTTAAAAGCGGTCGTGTAGTGCAGATCAATTTTATGTAATTTAGCAAAATCTTCGATAACAAAATTTTTAAACTCTGTACCTCTATCTAAGACAATCATTTTCGGCGTACCATGGTGTGTTAGAAAAACAATAAAAGCTTTAGCTATATGAATTGCAGTGACTGCTGTTAGAGGATAAGCTTGGGCATATTTCGAAAATTTGTCGACGATTGTTAGAAATTTTTAATTCTTAATAGTAAAAACATCTGCATGTACGACTTCAAACGGTTTGTTAGGCGTGGGGGTCAATTCAAATTTTTGCTTTGGCGGATTTCTGTCATATTTCATTCTTTGACAAAGTTCACAATTATTAATATACCTAGTGATAGTACTCCTAGCATTAGGCCAGTAAAATCGGCGTCTAATTTGAGCTTCTGTTTCAGTGATGCCTCGATGGTTAGTTTTTCCTTCGTGACAAAATTTAACCTTTTCTATTTGATCTTCTCTAGATACTATATCTTCTAGTACATTGTTACAAATTATAGCTTTAAATGCAGAATTTTTAAAAGTGTTCTGCAAAGTGGTGCATAATTTTGGAATTAAAGAGGGATCATCTAAATTAATTGCAAAAAGTTTTTTAGTAGTAGTAAATTCTTTAAAAGTATTAATTATTTCTTGCTCGAAATTTGCTTTAGAGATTTGAATTGTTGTTCGAGTTTTATTTTCAAATAAACGTAAAATTCTCGGTGGGGCTGGAGAGTGAAGTACTGATTTTAAGAATAACTGATTTTGAAAATTGTTTATTGGAGTTTCTGAAATAGGTATTTCTAAAATTGGATTTTCTCTACTAGTATGAACTGTTTCATTATCAGCTGTTTCAGCTGTTTGAGTGATTTCGTTAATAACGTTTTCTATATCTGTGTCTGTAATGTTAGGTGTTTCGTCAATATTACCGATGATTGAATCTAAATCTATATCAAAGGTTGGATTTTGATTATTTCCTTGCTCAGGATTTTCGTTTGGTTCATCTGTATTTTCGCGAACATCGTTAGTATTAAATTCATTCATTTTAACTCTCGATAGTGCGTCCGCGTTTTTATTTAATGAGCCTTTTTTATAAAGGATGGTGTAGTCAAACTCGTCTAACTTCAGTTTCCATCGTGTGAGACGTGAATTAGGTTCTTTTATTGAAAATAACCAATGCAAGGGGCGGTGGTCGGAATATACAAAAAATTTCTGACCGTATAAATAACAACGAAAATATTTTGTAGCCCACACAATTGCGAGAAGCTCTCTCTCTATAGTGCTATAGTTCTGTTCAGCTTGATTGAGAGTCCTTGAGGCGTACGCTACTGGTTTGTCTTGGCCCACTGGACCTTGTGATAAAACAGCCCCGATCGCATAGGCGCTAGCGTCGGTGGTAAGATTAAAAGGTTGGGTAAAGTCTGGATAACTCAAAATAGGATCATTGGTTAACAGATCTTTACAAGTTTCAAAACATTGTACATAATCGGCATCTAACGTAATTTTTGTGCCTTTCTTTAAACAAGAGGTAAGAGGTTTCGTTATTTTTGCGAAGTCCGGAATAAATTTACGGTAATATCCCAAAAGACCTAAGAAACTTTTTATTTCTTTAGTGGTTTTAGGAATCGGAAATTTTTTTATGGCTCTGATTTTTTCGGGATTCGGCTTTATGCCTTCTGTGGTAATTATATGTCCTAAATAGGCTGTTTCTTTTTTTAGAAATTCACACTTTTCTAACTGTACTTTAAAATTAGTTTCGCGAAGGCGTTGAAATACCGTTTTCAAATTAAACATATGCTCTTGAAGAGAAGTTGAATAAATAACTATGTCGTCGAGATAAACCATGCATATTTTTCCTTGTAGTCCCCTCAAAACATTATCCATTACCCGCTGAAAAGTGGCGGGGGCGTTTTTTAGGCCGAAGGGCATCCTAAGGTATTCAAAGTGCCCATTTTCGACAGTGAATGCAGTTTTGGATATATCGTCAGGATGCATTTCAATTTGGTGGAACCCAGACGCAAGATCTAATGTCGAAAAATAGTTGCATCTGCCTAGTTTATCGAGCACATCAGTAATATTCGGTATCGGGTAGCGATCATCAATGGTTTTTTCGTTTACTTTTCGGTAATCTACTACAATCCGAAATTTCTTGGCGCCGTTGGCGTCGCGACGGTTTTTTTCAACGATCCATATTGGACTATTAAAGCTGGAATTACTTGGTCTAATTATGTTCTGATCGAGCATTTTTTGAATCTGTGTTTTAACTTCCTCTTTATACACATGAGGATACCTATAACTTTTTGTAAAAACTGGCATTTCATCGCGAGTAATTATTCTATGTTTCACCTGGTTCGTGAAAGTTAGAGGACCGTCGTCCTTATGAAAAATATCTGCGTACTTTCTACATAATTTTAAAAGATTTTGCTTTTCTTTGGCATTTAAGTGGTTTGTTTTAATTAATTCGTCGATTTCGTTCTTTTCGCAACTATCGAAAAAGGGATCAATACTAAAATTATAAACTTCAAAATTATCCTTAACCAGGATGCTTTTGATTGGATATAATACTGTAAAATTAATTTCTTCGTTAGCTTTATTATGAACCTCGACTGTTGCCCAGCCGTTAATTGAAATAGTTAAAGTTTCTGGGATTAAACAATTTCCCAAAATTTGTTCAGGTACGAAAATCTCGCCTGATTTTGTGGTTACCGGGATTTTTATTATTGAGACCGAGTTTCCTGGCAAAACTTTCGGCCTAACATCCTTAGGTGTAGCATTAAAATAATTTATTGGTAATATGCTATCTCTTAAAATTATTTGCGTATTGGGCAAATCAATGGTGATACCTAATGAGTTTAATAAATCTATACCTAAAAGACCATCGAAAATACAATGAAATTTATAAACATAAAATTTAATATTTTTATTTTCCTTAAATTCGGAAAACGCAGGAATGGTAATAGAAAACTTATGTGGTGACGAACCAAAAGCGGTTGAAACTACAAAAGGATCTTCTACCTTATAATTTGAATAATATTTATTAGCAATTTCTGGAGACAAAAATGATTTAGTGGCTCCAGTATCCAAAATAATTTTAAAGGAGGGTTGGCTATAACTATATAGGGTAGTTGCTTTTTATCAAAAGAATTATGGAATTCTATCATAACATTTGATCTTGGAGGCTGGCCTCCGGAAAATTTGTATAATTATTTACGGATGAATCTGCAGGTTCGTATTCGGCAATTTCTTCCGAAAAAGAATCCGAGTTATTTTGCAATTCGCAATGTTCAACGTTATTTAATTCCTCAGATACCCATCTGCGGTTCTGATATTGATTGTTTTTATTAATTGCGGTAGATTGTCTTGTATTAGTACTCATAGGTACTGCTTTGGGCATATTATTTTGATTAAAATTTGGATTTGATTTCCACACATTTGTTGGGGGACCAAATACTTGTTGGTTAGTGAAAAACCTTTGATTGTTATTTGGTCTCGGTTGAATATTTATTGGGCCTGTGGGAAAAGAATTGTTAGAATTATCGTTATTTTGTAAATAAATATAATTAGGTGGGTTACGAAATTGCTGAGGGTTTAAACCTTGATTGAATTGTCTTTGGGTGTTATAATTATTAAAATTTTGATTTCTACTGGTAGTAAAATTTGAGCGATTAGTTTGAATGGTATGATTATTTTTATTAAAATTATCTGTCTTGTTTTGATAATTTGATTTTGGTAAAGGTTGCGAACTACTACAATTATTTTGCAAATATTTTATATTATCTTCATTTCTAATAAAGTTAATGGCTTCTAAAAGAGATTTTGGACCTTTTGTTCGAACCATAATACCGTAAGGATTTCTTAGTCCTGCTAGAAATACTTGCAATGCTTGTTCATTATACATACCCTGTTTAAATTTCTTAACATTAATATCTGTTTCATGTAAGGCTAAATAATTTGAAATAGTATTTAATAATTTTCTAACTCTATCATGAAATTGATAAGGGCTTTCGTTAGGAGCCTGTCTTAAGTTATTTAAATCTAAAGATAGACAATGTTCGTTTCTAGGATCGCTAAAGTTTCTTATTAATTCTTTTTTAATTTCATTTATGGTGGTAGCACCAATAATGTTAATGACCTCTCGGGCAGGTCCTTGCAATTTACTTATAATAGTTCTAAAAATTATAACATTTTGAAAATCCGCGTTGTTAGTCGTATTATAAAAGTGCTTTACTATACTATCTACGCTTTCTAAAAAGAATTGGAGTTCATTGACGTTACCATCAAAATCTGGAATGGTTTCGGCATGAACTTTTTGAAAGGTTGGCAAAGACATTATGTTATCCTCAATTTGGATAGAACTAAAACTTTGAATAACTAAATCTAACTCTAGGTCGTCTTCGTGATCACTGAAGGATAAGGACGGGATACTAGAGGAGTCTGACATATACAAAAAATTTACTTACAGTACAGCGTTCGGCATCGAATCTGGCTGCGAGTCGTCTTGGAAATTACTGGAGGTCGTCTACTGCTTTTAGGTGGCACCAACAACAGTTCAACCAACGAACAAATTTAAAGTCCGAAACTTTAAAAGTTCTATAATTGTCACTTAACTATTGAAATAGCGAAAGTTATCCTCGATGGATTCTTTGTGACAATCCTACTGACTGCGCCAATGATGATTCTCGTTTCGGAAAACTTATTTTTAAAAACAAAAATAATTTTATTTTTCCAAATTAAAGTTTTATTTATACGTATTACAATTCCAAGAGTAAATATCAAACTGAAAAACTAGATAAAAGGATAAAGCACAACTAACATAAAGTTGCTGAGTCCATGAAATGGAATTCCATGAATTTGTTGAGATATCAGCGGTTCTCAGGATATAATGCGTGTGAGCGCACCATAACAGGTGAACATTATGCGAATTTAATACCAAAAGTACGCGAAGCGATCAGAGAAAAGAGAAGAGGAAAATTGAGTCTAAGTGTGCTCTTTCATCAAGACAACGCTCCGGCCCACAAAAGTTGTGTTGCAATGGCTGTCATTCACAATGCGGGATTTGAAATTTTTGAACAACCCCCTTATTCTCCAGATTTGGCCCACAGCAACTACCATCTATTTCCAAAATTAAAAGAACATCTTTGTGGAATCTGCTTTGCTGATGATAACGAAGTGATGTCGGCAGTAGATGAATGGCTGAAAACTCAAAGTTCAGTTTTTTTTTTAAAAGGATTTGAAACAATTCCACACCGATATACCAAGTATATAAACTTTGCAGGTGACTATGTTGAAAAATAAATTAGCTTCATTCTTTCCTTGCGTTTGCTTTTATGTTAGGGACAACAATTTGTGAACTATCCTCGTATATAGTTATGCCTACTATTTTACCAATTTTTTCTCTACTAGCCTTAGTTTTAGATTCCTCTGCCTACATTTTTTTTCAGGATACCTTTGCGTTATTACAACGGCGTCATCTGTACATTGGAACATTTGCGTCTATTGTAACTCCGTGTTTTTCTTTAATCTGGTCCAACTTATCCATTAATAAATATGTTGAAACTGCAAGGAAACCGATCGTTTCTGTTTCATGGTTCATTCAAATAAAATGCTGAAATGACCATTTTGTCCATACACTTGCTTAGCCTACTAAACGTGCATAGCTCCGTTTTTTTCCTAGGCAACTCCATGGTTTAGTTGTCAAATTATTTACCCTTATTTATTTTACAAAAAGTCTTTAATTATGTAATATAGCATCAATGACTTTTTACAAAATTGGCCAACAACTGCTGCTACTTTTATCAACAATAATTTTTTTTTCAAATTCTTTACATTGTTTTTAATATTAAGTAAGCAAATGTTTTGTATGTTGATGTTTTATCTGTAAAAAAAATTCCATTTTTATGTTGTAACAGATGTACTAGATTACTAAATGATAACTTTACCTACAGGAGGATCAGTTGCTTGCAAAGGAGCATTTACTTTTGCACCAAAGTTCACTTCAAAATTCACATATTAATTTATTGAAATTAGTTTATATATACTCGTATATATTTTGGCCCTTATTTTTTAAAGTTTAAATTTTTGTTGCACTACCCTTCAGTTTGGTGCCATTGTGTAAAAAAAATTGTCTAAAATTTCAGATCAATCGGATAAAGGGAAAGCGTGTCGCCATGAAAATTGAAAAATCCTAAATTCACAGAAAAAAATCTATTTTATTTATTTATCTTGCTAATTATTATTTATTTGCAAGAAAGTTGTAAAACTATAAAAATTGCATATATCATGTGTTAGTTTTTTATGTACGACTAACGGTTACCAAGAAAAAGAAAATATATTTTTTTGCTACAAATCTTGACGCAGAGATAAAGTCGCTTTTTGACTTTTGTTAAAAATAACTTACAGTCTGAAGCACATATTGTTTATGTTATTGGTTCTTTGTGAGTAATTTATTATAATTTTTCACCTTGCTAAACGAGATAGTACTTGGAAGGTGTCACCGACATATATACTGCCAGTGATCATAGACCTGTGACCTAGAACATAACTGACAGGTAAAAAACATTAAGTAAGCGAGGTTCTGTAAAAACGAACCAGCGTGGATGGAAGGCTACGCAATTCGATCCTGGCGTGTTCGATGTGGCCCTGAATATTAGTCTGTTGAGAGGTGGGAACGCCACGGAAAAGACGAGTGCGTTAATGGAACGAATAGCCAGTGCATGTGATGCTACCATGTCACGAAGACGGGAATCTACCAGACTTCCACCGGTCCACTGGTGGAACAATTTCCTCTATTGCCTCTCTATGTAGTCAGTGTATTCATGCAAGGAGATTCCTCTGGGGTGCTCGGATAAAGCCAAGCAGTAAAGAACTAGAGGCTAAGTATATGAAGGCTAGATTACAACTAAACAAATCCATCAAGGGTAGCAAGAAACAATGCTGGGATGAGCTTCTCGAGGAGGTGGAAAATGATCCTTGGGGCAGACCATATAGGACAGTTAAGACCAGATTAACTAGTCAGTCACATCCATCATCGACATGCCCTGTACTTCTGGAGAGAATGAATAGTGGCAGAACTGTTTCCCAAGAAGCCAGAACTATAGACCACTCAAAGGAGGAAACTAACACAGAATTAATTCCACCTATAACGGAAGACCATCTGCCAGCGACCTGTCGCGCAGCGGGAAACAATAAGGCTCCTGAACCAGACGAGGTGCCAAACATCGCTTTAAAAGCAGCTATTAGATTGGCACCGGATATTTTTCAGGAGGCCTATAACACATGCCTACAGGAAAAAACATTCCCTTTAAAATGGAAGCAGGTTCTTCTTTCCAAGGGAAAGAACTCACCAAACGATCCGTCGGCTTACCGACCACTTTGTATTTTAGATTACGGCTGGTAAGATTCTAGAGCCTATAATACATAAGAGGCTTGAAGCATTTACTGAGACCAACCTTACCGATAGCAATATGGCTTTCGAAAGGGACGTTCCACACTAGACGCCATTGATCTTGTGGTAAGAACAGCAAGACAGGCACTCTCATGGAAAAGATGGAAAGGAGGCGCTAAACGGTACTGCCTTATAACAACACTGGACGTAAAAAATGCATTCAACTCTGCTAGATAGGATCGCATTCTGAAAACATTAGGAAGCATTGGAGTGCTAAGTTACCTCTAAAATATAGTTATTGACTATTTTACTAATAGGATACTCAGTTATGATACGGTTGATGGTGTAAGGAGTTATCAAACTTTGAGTGGAGTGCCTCAGGGTTCAGTTCTTGGACTACTCTTATATTTCTCTAAAAAAATTTAATAGAACTTGTGTATATGATAAATTCCTGAATATCAAGACACCCAATGCCTCAATAGTAGCAATCAGAATATGAATTGCATCCCTGTTACTAATTTTTCATTTATCTGAAACGTTGTGTGGATTTGTAGCAAAAGAAGTGATTTCACATTTTCTCGAAAATTGTTGGTAATAGGAGAAAAAGCTATAGATAAAAATAAATGCATTTTTTATATATCTACAATTTGTGTACAATACTTTTTTGCAAATAATTAAATTTTCGTAAGATAAGAAAATAAAAGATATGTTCTGTGATTTTATAATTTTTTCAATCTTCAAGGCTTTTGCGTCACGCTTTACCTTTATCCGATTGAGCTGAAATTTTACGCAGATTTTTTTTTTCATGCAATGGTACCAAACTGGGGGGTAGCGCAAAAAAAATCGCTACATTTTTTTTGGCCATATATATTTATGTGTATAAAAAACATTTGTGGTACAATTAAGTATATTTCACATATTTAATATTCATATGAAGAATAGCTGTGAAGAAACAAGACTGTTAGAAAAATGAAGATTACAAAGAATATGGTCGGAAGATGAGTAAAGAAGATGAGAAAGAAGTTCAAGGAAATAAAATACATCTTGAGTAATAATTAAGATTTTTTTTATGCTAGAATAAATTTCACATCAAATTTTTTAAAAATATTAACAGTCCAAAGAAATTTTTATTTCATAATTGAATTGAATTTTCCATAACTAAAATATGTAGCAAAAGTAAAGTAAATTAATACTGTAATTTTTTCAAACCAATTTACGACAGTGCTGAGTAGTTTTTTTTTGTGGATGTGGAATTTCCTTTTTGCACGTTATGTGGGGCTCGCGCGTCCGTTCCAGAGGAGACCTTACCCACTAAAACCACACCCTTCGTTCATAGTATAATACCTATTTGGAACAACCAGCGGGCATTACTTAAAATAGGTAGGCGAATATAAGTGTTTCTTACTACTCTATTCTTACTTTCATTTTTGAGAATATGATTATCATGGCCATCCATTTTCTTCAGATTGTAGCATTTTGTCGGCAAGATTTTTTGTGTTTCGGTACTTATCTGGACCCACCTGGTACAGTTAAAAAACGTGTGTTCAGCATTATCCTCTAGGTCACGGTACTGACATTCATTTATCTGGCTTACTTTAAACCAATGCAATAACGCCTGAAATCCTCCATGTCCTGATAGTATTCGGCTTAAGCAGAAGTTGACCTCATCCCACCTTCTATTTATCCTTGGCCTTAAATCTTTTTGTCCAATTTGCTTTCTCATCTCATCTTATGCTTTCTTCTGTCTGTAGGTTTATAGGTGGTGTTCTTGCTAAGACCAGCAGAGCTTTTGTAGAGGTCATCGGGTATGCACCGACCATTCGTAAGGCTGCTCTTCTCTGAACCCGTAGAAGAATATTTTTGTAAATCTTCTTTTGAGTGGTCTGCTGCCATGCAGTAGCCCCGTACAGCATTATGGATTTTACTACACTGCATAGTATTTATCTACTTGCCTCCTTCGGACCTCCAATATTTGGCATGATCCTACTTATATTTGCTAGAACGGTAGGGGATAATTAAAAAAGTTGTTCGCTAAGTGAAGTGAGTCTTTAAGACTAGTAGTATGTCAATTTTGTAGAGGTCAAGAAAGTAATTACTTGCTTGTAATTTAGCAAAACTGTTGGCGTTTCAGGTTGCACTAGGTATACTTAGTGACCATTATTGTTTTGGTTTGTAAATGATGGATGTGGGCAGGTTTAGAATGTTTTAATGTTTTGATTTATCTGAGAAAACATGTTTTTGAACTCTTCAAGTTATATAATTACTATTATGTATGCTCTTTCCTCTTTTTGCTGGTATGTGTGGTGGATTATTTTTTCATTCCTTAAGTGCCTGACTAAAGTCTATTCGTTAAGTCTATTCAAAAATATTGTATTGCCGATAAGTGGGTTTGTAGGTTACTCTATTAATATGTTAATTGTTTAAAATTACCTTTTTGAAAGTAATTTTTTATTTATTTAAATTGATTGTAACAAATAGTATTGGTCTTAATTAGAAATACATTTAAAATTATAAGAAGAAAATCAGCGGAAAAGAAGAATCCAACTAATGTTAAAATCTGAAAACTAAGAATTTGGAGATGAAGATACAATTCGTAGAAAAAAATATTCAGGAGTACTTTATCATACACTTTTATTATACAAATTATTTCTACTTACAAATTTTTTTTGTTGATTTATAGGAAAATTAAACTAAGAAGAAATGCATATAAAGAAGTTCCATCGTTTGCAGATAGTGTCCGAAATGATCTTCTATACTTACACAAATACAATTTAAATGTATTTGAGGTGAGTTCTTTTAGTAATTTTAGATAAAATTTAAAAAATATATAGTCAGTAAAACATCTCATGTTTATTATCTTTTACACTGTTTCATTTTGGATTAGGCACTGGTATAAAAGCTCTTAGTTCAACCTTATACTTTCACTTATGTTTCTTCATCCAAACATTACATTTTTATAAAACCTTTTAATCACTAACCTATATGTATTTTACTTGTCACGTTAATCAATGTTATTCTTGATCGTCCTCATTCTTATAAATTTGCTTCTACAATTTTTGTTGATAATTAAAGAAGTGAAATTTCTTTTGGGACACTACACTAGTTTTGAGATAAGAGAGTAAACTCGCCGAGCTAACAAAATCTGTTAAGCTTTTTTTTTAAATGCCCATGCACAAAGGGGAGTCGTCAAGTATTATTTATTTATGACCGATCATGTTACTTATTTTTCAATATTACGGGTAAGTTTTAGAGATTTTTGCAGGGGATTTTTTTTCAATAATAAGGGGGAGGTTAGAGATTTTCCGCAAGGGTTTTTGTTTATTTTGCCAAATAAAAGTGACAGTGAAGATAAAAATATATCTGAGATTAATTAATTTTTGTACACTCATTGACAGTTTTTGCATGCCATGAAAAGTTTCACTTCTGACGCGGTTAACTTTTGACAGATGCATAATTCTTGTTCTTTATAAATGTTCTGATCATCGCTATCTCCTTTTATACCAGATATAAAATATTTTTATCCGTCCCTTCGTTTTTTTCTGTAGGTAATTATTTTTTGTTGGTTGCCATAATTACAATATCAACTGTAATTTGAAATGTCTACTATTTATACACACTTTTAGCGTAGGGAATATTTTTATATTTCAGTTTTATTTCTTAAGGTGCTTGTAAACGGGCAGTACGTGGATGCAACAGAGTGGCCGGCAACATTGACAGCAATAACAGCCAGACTATGCAAAATAGGATATTTTTAGTATGTCGCGGCCATAAGCCACATGTTTGGTATCGCATTTTTATCTGTTGCTGACAGGTCGCCGGACGATCGCTTAGCGAGCGAAAATATTCTGCAATATTGCTTTGTTTTGATGTTTGTTTGTTGTCATTTTAAAAATTTCGGAGGTTTTATTATTAATAAAATGACCAATACTTTGTTTAATGAGACGATTTTTGACTTTATTAATGACTTTAATATGAATCTCCAGTCGCTAAAAACAGTAAAGTTATCGTTAATCTTGCAGTAGCAGGTATTGCTTTTCTCGTGTTTGTATCATTTTTTTTTAATTTTTGGATCAATTATTGTTGTAGTTTTTAGTTTTAATATAAAACACTGTAATAAAAATTTCAATTAAAACACTTCCAAATAAATGGTTTGTGAGAACAATGACAATTCAAAAAAATTAATATAACATCTATCAAACTAAATTATCACCACGGAGAGAATAAATATAACGTAGCAATAGCAACCAACTCACTTATATAACTGGGTAATATAATTATAAAGCAGGATTTAGAAGAGGAAGGAGACGTATGGATTAAGTCTTTTCATTACGAGGTATAGTAAAAAAATTCTTGGCTAGAAGTCAGAAGGTCTATTGCGCTTTTATAGACTTGGAAAAGACCTATGACAGAGTGGTGAGGGGTGAATTGTGGTCAACATCGTCTATGTATGAGGTGAACGGTAGTAATACGAGCACTGAAATCACTTTACGAGGATTCCACTGCTTGTGTCAGGATAAACGGAGCTTGCACGGACTGGTTTAACATCAAAAAAGGTGTGAGACAAGGATGTGTGGCTTCGCCATGGCTTAACTTATACATAGACGATTGTTTAAAAGATTTGAAAGAAAGTGCGTATGGATTGAAAATGAATGATTTGATCGTCAAATGCCTTCTTTACGCCGATGATCAAGTCATATCAGCGTCATCTGAAGAGGAGTTGAAAGCGATGGTTAATGTTATCCATGATGCTCTGTAGATCAAAGGGATGAAAATAAATGAAAGCAAAACGAAAGTAATGGTTTTTAAAAGAGAAGAAAGCATGACAAACTGTGAAGTTTTGATTAAGGGAGAAAGAGTGGAACAAGTAAATGAATTTGTGTACTTGGGTTCAAAGTTTACGAGAGATAAAAAGTATGACATTGACATTGAGAGAAGGGTGTTGGCAGGAAAACAAATAAATGGGGCACTACATAGCTTTATGAACAGCCAGAAAGTGTAAAAAAAAAGGCACGTCTGGCTGTGCATAGAGGTGTGTTGGTTCCTACATTTATGTATAGTAGTGAATGTTGGGTTTGACAAAAAAAACATGAAAATAGGATTAATTCTGCGGAGATGATTAGTCTGAGAAGTATAGCCGGAGTGACTCGGTTGGATAAAGTAAAGAATAGTGAGATAAGAGAACGCTGTGGTGTAAAAGAAGATGTGGTTACAAAGATAGATAAAGGAATGCTTAGATGGTTTGGACACGTATAAAGGATGAATGAAGGAAGATTGACGAAACAAATTTATAAGGCGAGTGTGAATGGACAAGTCGGTAGCGGTCGACTTCGGCGAACATATCTCCATCAGATTAACATTGTTTTGAAGAAAGACCAGATCAAGAGTACCAACAACCGACGAGCATGTATGAGAGCACTGATGAAAGTAGAGGAAACAAAAGATGTGTGTAAGAACCGTAGCATGTGGAAGGAGGTGGTCTCTGCCTATCCCTACGGGAAAAAGGCGTGACTATTGTATGTATGTAATATAATTTCAACAATTATATTAAAAATAAATTTGATGTCACTCTTTGACCTAAGTGAAAAGTTTTTAAACAAGTTATTATCAAGACTTAATTCTAGACTTATGTTATCTAAAGTTTCATGCCTAATAGTAAGATCAAATCCACTACTTTTCTTTTAAAACAATATAAGCTGCTGCGACTCGTATGATCTCGTCAGCCATTGTTGTTCATTATTATTGTCGAGATATATATTGCCGAGCCATATGCTGCATTAAATGTTGTCAATGATGGCCGAGTTATAGTTACCAATTTTGTAGCCACATATAGCAGTAAAAATATTGCTCGTTTAAAAGCGCCTTTAATAATGTACTTAAAAATAATAGATAATTTTTTCATGTTTTTTTTTCTGATTTCCATCTCACTTTATATGATTAATTCTACATGTTTCACCTACTCTTTGGGCATTTTCACACCCAGTAATTTCTTTAAATGTTTTCCATATAATGGTTTAGAGTTCAAAATTATTTTATTTTCTCTAAATGTCATGATGTATTGTTTAATGTACTTTTGTCGTCTGTATATTTTTTTCCTTAATATCAGTTACGCTTATCTTATGTGCCTTAAAAAATGTAAATGTATTGTTTACTGATTTCTCTTCTGTACATTTAGATAAATATATCCGATTTGCTTGTTAGATAAACATGTTAGTTTTTTGAACCACTATAAGTTTTTTCAGACCTTTTTCCATTAATATTTTTATATTTAACTTTGACATGATTTAGTTCTTTGTTTTGTTATTTCATAAACCTTTGTCTGTATGTTGTTTTTTTATTTGTTTTTTTCTTTGTATGATACATCTTTTTTAAATTATATTTAGTTCTGTTTTGGTAAATATGCAACTATTTTAGATTACACAAACATACCCATTTCCAGAAGAATTCTCGGAATTGATATTTCAGTACGTCTTATTGGAGTGTAAAATTCTCAATAAACCTGGAAATTTTTC
Source organism: Agelastica alni (assembly GCA_950111635.1). Taxonomy (NCBI): domain Eukaryota; kingdom Metazoa; phylum Arthropoda; class Insecta; order Coleoptera; family Chrysomelidae; genus Agelastica; species Agelastica alni. Next base: position 23,069,325 of record OX467708.1, read on the forward strand.
GAAAACCTTGGAAATAAAAACACAAGAAAAATTGCTAAGATTTTTGCTTAATTTATACGTGGATTATTATGAAACAAAGAAAATGTCGAAGAAAGAGATTCTAGGGAGGTCGGTCAAAGATATCTTTGACGTTTTGATAAAAATTAAGTATGATTTTCAACTCAAATACACCATATTAGAAAATATGGCTGAGTAAGTAAATACTTTCAATAATAAATATATGTTTTTATTTAATAAATAGAAAATAAATAAAAATAGTATTAGTTCTTATAGCAAGGAAACAAAAGAAACAAATACATTTCATTATTTTAAATATAAATTTTCAGTGTTACTGTTATTTTTGTTAAATAAGTTAATTCATTTAATTTTAGGCTTTTATTAAAGAAAACTGGGCAGTATGATGAAGTCAATTCTCTAGTGGGCAAGCCACTTCCTCTTCAAATGGACATTTTTGTAGAATCGGATCCTTCACTTCGCACTGTTTACAGTCACATGGTTACTGGCGATTATAGTTCCGATGATGATATTGCTCCTCCATCCAAAATTTGTTCACGCGTTAAAGTTAAAAAAAAAATGTCTGAGGTAATTTTTTTTTCTGTTTGATACATTTTAATTTCATACAAAAAGCATGCATCTTGATTTACGTATTTGTATTTTACATTATAACGTAACTTTATTTATTTTTTAGACTGAAGTGTTGCAAATCCCCAGTGATGACTCCGACGAAGAATTAAAACAAGAATGTAATTCCTCAGTTCTGACAGTTGATAGTAACAAAACATCACCTGTTAGAACAGTAGGTACAATTTGTTTGGACGAAAGTGACTTGGACAGTGATGAAGAATTTGTATTTTTTGGCCCAGAAGCTCAATCAACAAAAAAAAAAGGAATCACAAAAACCCGTAACATCAATGCAACAAATGAAATTATTTCAAATCCTTCGTGCTCATCAAATCCTTCTTGCTCATCAGCACCTTCATGCTCATCAACACCTTCATGCTCATCATATTTTCCATTCAGTTCAAAACAAAATCATACATTTTTGACTGATGATATTATTATCATTGATGATGATGATGATGATGATTATGATGATGATAATACTGATGATTCATATGTATATGAACCAATCAGCAACATAAAAGATACACAAAAGAAAAAAAAATGTTCCAAAAATACTACAATCCAATGTAATAATGTAAACGATGAAGATGAAGTTATTATTTTAGATGATGAAGAGAGCGAAAATATTAATATTAACAATTCACAAACTAAAACTGATCCTATGCTTATTTTAAGTACAATGAACATTGCTGACTCTAGTACGGAATCTGAAATCAATATTGAGAAACCTATGGTAAATAAGCAGTCTGGTATATTTGATGCTGATACAACAGGTGTTTCAAGTTCGGGGCTACCCTCATCATCAGTCAATAATAATATGCTATTATCAAAAAAGGAACAATATTATATGACAACTAAAACTGCAATTGAGGAATCCTGCACTAACTCAAATGCAGATATTCAGAAAGATAAATCAAAGGTATCTGAAGAATTAGCGATTTATTGTAGTGAAAATACCGTTGAATCTAGGATTGACAAAATTGCTAATGAGGAAATCATCAATTTACCAAAAAATAAAAACACTCTTCAGCAACTAAATTCAAATCCAATTGAGGATATCACTGACAGTGAAAATAATGACAAGTCAAAGGTATCAGAAGAATTACCGAATTATTGTAGTGATAATAACTTTGAATGTAGCATCGACAGATTTGCTAATGAGGAAATCATCAATTTAACAGAAAACAAAAAAACTCCTCAGCAACTAAATTCAAATCCAATTGAGGATATCACTGACAGTGAAAATACTGTTGAATCTAGCATTGACAAATTTGCTAATGAAGAAATTTTCAATTTAACAGAAAACAAAAACACTCTTCAGCAACTAAATTTAAATCCAATTAAGAATATCGCTGACGGTAAAAATAATGACCAGTCAAAGGTATCAGAAGAATTAGCAATTTATTGTAGTGAAAATACCGTTGAATCTAGGATTGACAAAATTGCTAATGAGGAAATCATCAATTTACCAAAAAATAAAAACACTCTTCAGCAACTAAATTCAAATCCAATTGAGGATATCACTGACAGTGAAAATAATGACAAGTCAAAGGTATCAGAAGAATTACCGAATTATTGTAGTGATAATACCTTTGAATGTAGCATCGACAGATTTGCTAATGAGGAAATCATCAATTTAACAGAAAACAAAAAAACTCCTCAGCAACTAAATTCAAATCCAATTGAGGATATCACTGACAGTGAAAATAATGACAAGTCAAAGGTATCAGAAGAATTACCGAATTATTGTAGTGATAATACCTTTGAATGTAGCATCGACAGATTTGCTAATGAGGAAATCATCAATTTAACAGAAAACAAAAAAACTCCTCAGCAACTAAATTCAAATCCAATTAAGGATATCACTGACAGTGAAAATAATGACAAGTCAAAGGTATCAGAAGAATTAGCGATTAATTGTAGTGAAAATACCGTTGAATCTAGCATTGACAAATTTGCTAATGAAGAAATTTTCAATTTAACAGAAAACAAAAACACTCTTCAGCAACTAAATTTAAATCCAATTAAGAATATCGCTGACGGTAAAAATAATGACCAGTCAAAGGTATCAGAAGAATTAGCGATTTATTGTAGTGAAAATACCGTTGAATCTAGGATTGACAAAATTGCTAATGGGGAAATCATCAATTTACCAAAAAATAAAAACACTCTTCAGCAACTAAATTCAAATCCAATTGAGGATATCACTGACAGTGAAAATAATGACAAGTCAAAGGTATCAGAAGAATTACCGAATTATTGTAGTGATAATACCTTTGAATGTAGCATCGACAGATTTGCTAATGAGGAAATCCTCAATTTAACAGAAAACAAAAAAACTCCTCAGCAACTAAATTCAAATCCAATTGAGGATATCAATGACAGTGAAAATAATGACAAGTCAAAGGTATCAGAAGAATTAGCGATTAATTGTAGTGAAAATACCATTGAATCTAGCATTAACAAATTTGCTAATAAAGAAATTTTCAATTTAACAGAAAACAAAAACACTCTTCAGCAACTAAATTTAAATCCAATTAAGAATATCGCTGACGGTAAAAATAATGACCAGTCAAAGGTATCAAAAGAATTAGCGATTTATTGTAGTGAAAATACCGTTGAATCTAGGATTGACAAAATTGCTAATGAGGAAATCATCAATTTACCAAAAAATAAAAACACTCTTCAGCAACTAAATTCAAATCCAAATGAGGATATCACTGACAGTAAAAATAATGACAAGTCAAAGGTATCAGAAGAATTAGCGAATTATTGTAGTGATAATACCTTTGAATGTAGCATCGACAGATTTGCTAATGAGGAAATCATCAATTTAACAGAAAACAAAAAAACTCCTCAGCAACTACATTCAAATCCAATTGAGGATATCACTGACAGTGAAAATAATGACAAGTCAAAGGTATCAGAAGAATTAGCGATTAATTGTAGTGAAAATACCGTTGAATCTAGCATTGACAAATTTGCTAATAAAGAAATTTTCAATTTAACAGAAAACAAAAACACTCTTCAGCAACTAAATTTAAATCCAATTAAGAATATCGCTGACGGTAAAAATAATGACCAGTCAAAGGTATCAGAAGAATTAGCGATTTATTGTAGTGAAAATACCGTTGAATCTAGGATTGACAAAATTGCTAATAAGGAAATCATCAATTTACCAAAAAATAAAAACACTCTTCAGCAACTAAATTCAAATCCAATTGAGGATATCACTGACAGTGAAAATAATGACAAGTCAAAGGTATCAGAAGAATTAGCGAATTATTGTAGTGATAATACCTTTAAATGTAGCATCGACAGATTTGCTAATGAGGAAATCATCAATTTAACAGAAAACAAAAAAACTCCTCAGCAACTAAATTCAAATCCAATTGAGGATATCACTGACAGTGAAAATAATGACAAGTCAAAGGTATCAGAAGAATTAGCGATTAATTGTAGTGAAAATACCGTTGAATCTAGCATTGACAAATTTGCTAATGAAGAAATTTTCAATTTAACAGAAAACAAAAACACTCTTCAGCAACTAAATTTAAATCCAATTAAGAATATCGCTGACGGTAAAAATAATGACCAGTCAAAGGTATCAGAAGAATTAGCGATTTATTGTAGTGAAAATACCGTTGAATTTAGCATTGACAAAATTGCTAATGAGGAAATCATCCATTTAACAGAAAACAAAAAAACTCCTCAGCAACTAAATTCAAATCCAATTGAGGATATCACTGACAGTGAAAATAATGACAAGTCAAAGGTATCAGAAGAATTACCGAATTATTGTAGTGATAATACCTTTGAATGTAGCATCGACAGATTTGCTAATGAGGAAATCATCAATTTAACAGAAAACAAAAAAACTCCTCAGCAACTAAATTCAAATCCAATTGAGGATATCACTGACAGTGAAAATAATGACAAGTCAAAGGTATCAGAAGAATTACCGAATTATTGTAGTGATAATACCTTTGAATGTAGCATCGACAGATTTGCTAATGAGGAAATCATCAATTTAACAGAAAACAAAAAAACTCCTCAGCAACTAAATTCAAATCCAATTGAGGATATCACTGACAGTGAAAATAATGACAAGTCAAAGGTATCAGAAGAATTAGCGAATTATTGTAGTGATAATACCTTTGAATGTAGCATCGACAGATTTGCTAATGAGGAAATCATCAATTTAACAGAAAACAAAAAAACTCCTCAGCAACTAAATTCAAATCCAATTGAGGATATCACTGACAGTGAAAATAATGACAAGTCAAAGGTATCAGAAGAATTAGCGATTAATTGTAGTGAAAATACCGTTGAATCTAGCATTGACAAATTTGCTAATGAAGAATTTTTCAATTTAACAGAAAACAAAAACACTCTTCAGCAACTAAATTTAAATCCAATTAAGAATATCGCTGACGGTAAAAATAATGACCAGTCAAAGGTATCAGAAGAATTAGCGATTTATTGTAGTGAAAATACCGTTGAATCTAGGATTGACAAAATTGCTAATGAGGAAATCATCAATTTACCAAAAAATAAAAACACTCTTCAGCAACTAAATTCAAATCCAATTGAGGATATCACTGACAGTGAAAATAATGACAAGTCAAAGGTATCAGAAGAATTAGCGAATTATTGTAGTGATAATACCTTTGAATGTAGCATCGACAGATTTGCTAATGAGGAAATCATCAATTTAACAGAAAACAAAAAAACTCCTCAGCATCTAAATTCAAATCCAATTGAGGATATCACTGACAGTGAAAATAATGACAAGTCAAAGGTATCAGAAGAATTAGCGATTAATTGTAGTGAAAATACCATTGAATCTAGCATTGACAAATTTGCTTATGAAGAAATTTTCAATTTAACAGAAAACAAAAACACTCTTCAGCAACTAAATTTAAATCCAATTAAGAATATCGCTGACGGTAAAAATAATGACCAGTCAAAGGTATCAGAAGAATTAGCGATTTATTGTAGTGAAAATACCGTTGAATCTAGGATTGACAAAATTGCTAATGAGGAAATCATCAATTTACCAAAAAATAAAAACACTCTTCAGCAACTAAATTCAAATCCAATTGAGGATATCACTGACAGTGAAAATAATGACAAGTCAAAGGTATCAGAAGAATTAGCGAATTATTGTAGCGATAATACCTTTGAATGTAGCATCGACAGATTTGCTAATGAGGAAATCATCAATTTAACAGAAAACAAAAAAACTCCTCAGCAACTAAATTCAAATCCAATTGAGGATATCACTGACAGTGAAAATAATGACAAGTCAAAGGTATCAGAAGAATTAGCGATTAATTGTAGTAAAAATACCGTTGAATCTAGCATTGACAAATTTGCTAATGAAGAAATTTTCAATTTAACAGAAAACAAAAACACTCTTCAGCAACTAAATTTAAATCCAATTAAGAATATCGCTGACGGTAAAAATAATGACCAGTCAAAGGTATCAGAAGAATTAGCGATTTATTGTAGTGAAAATACCGTTGAATCTAGGATTGACAAAATTGCTAATGAGGAAATCATCAATTTACCAAAAAATAAAAACACTCTTCAGCAACTAAATTCAAATCCAATTGAGGATATCACTGACAGTGAAAATAATGACAAGTCAAAGGTATCAGAAGAATTACCGAATTATTGTAGTGATAATACCTTTGAATGTAGCATCGACAGATTTGCTAATGAGGAAATCATCAATTTAACAGAAAACAAAAAAACTCCTCAGCAACTAAATTCAAATCCAATTGAGGATATCACTGACAGTGAAAATAATGACAAGTCAAAGGTATCAGAAGAATTAGCGATTAATTGTAGTGAAAATACCGTTGAATCTAGCATTGACAAATTTGCTAATGAAGAAATTTTCAATTTAACAGAAAACAAAAACACTCTTCAGCAACTAAATTTAAATCCAATTAAGAATATCGCTGACGGTAAAAATAATGACCAGTCAAAGGTATCAGAAGAATTAGCGATTTATTGTAGTGAAAATACCGTTGAATCTAGGATTGACAAAATTGCTAATAAGGAAATCATCAATTTACCAAAAAATAAAAACACTCTTCAGCAACTAAATTCAAATCCAATTGAGGATATCACTGACAGTGAAAATAATGACAAGTCAAAGGTATCAGAAGAATTAGCGAATTATTGTAGTGATAATACCTTTGAATGTAGCATCGACAGATTTGCTAATGAGGAAATCATCAATTTAACAGAAAACAAAAAAACTCCTCAGCAACTAAATTCAAATCCAATTGAGGATATCACTGACAGTGAAAATAATGACAAGTCAAAGGTATCAGAAGAATTACCGAATTATTGTAGTGATAATACCTTTGAATGTAGCATCGACAGATTTGCTAATGAGGAAATCATCAATTTAACAGAAAACAAAAAAACTCCTCAGCAACTAAATTCAAATCCAATTGAGGATATCACTGACAGTGAAAATAATGACAAGTCAAAGGTATCAGAAGAATTGGCGAATTATTGTAGTGATAATACCTTTGAATGTAGCATCGACAGATTTGCAAATGAGGAAATCATCAATTTAACAGAAAACAAAAAAACTCCTCAGCAACTAAATTCAAATCCAATTGAGGATATCACTGACAGTGAAAATACCGTTGAATCTAGCATTGACAAATTTGCTAATGAAGAAATTTTCAATTTAACAGAAAACAAAAACACTCTTCAGCAACTAAATTTAAATCCAATTAAGAATATCGCTGACGGTAAAAATAATGACCAGTCAAAGGTATCAGAAGAATTAGCGATTTATTGTAGTGAAAATACCGTTGAATCTAGGATTGACAAAATTGCTAATGAGGAAATCATCAATTTACCAAAAAATAAAAACACTCTTCAGCAACTAAATTCAAATCCAATTGAGGATATCACTGACAGTGAAAATAATGACAAGTCAAAGGTATCAGAAGAATTAGCGAATTATTGTAGTGATAATACCTTTGAATGTAGCATCGACAGATTTGCTAATGAGGAAATCATCAATTTAACAGAAAACAAAAAAACTCCTCAGCAACTAAATTCAAATCCAATTGAGGATATCACTGACAGTGAAAGTAATGACAGGTCAAAGGTATCAGAAGAATTAGCGAATTATTGTAGTGATAATACCTTTGAATGTAGCATCGACAGATTTGCTAATGAGGAAATCATCAATTTACCAAAAAATAAAAACGCTTTTCAGCAACTAAATTCAAATCCAATTAAGGATATCACTGACAGTGAAAATAATGACAAGTTAAAGGTATCAGAAGAATTGGCGAATTATTGTAGTGATAATACCTTTGAATGTAGCATCGACAGATTTGCTAATGAGGAAATCCTCAATTTAACAGAAAACAAAAAAACTCCTCAGCAACTAAATTCAAATCCAATTGAGGATATCACTGACAGTGAAAATACCGTTGAATCTAGCATTGACAAATTTGCTAATGAAGAAATTTTCAATTTAACAGAAAACAAAAACACTCTTCAGCAACTAAATTTAAATCCAATTAAGAATATCGCTGACGGTAAAAATAATGACCAGTCAAAGGTATCAGAAGAATTAGCGATTTATTGTAGTGAAAATACCGTTGAATCTATGATTGACAAAATTGCTTATGAGGAAATCATCAATTTACCAAAAAATAAAAACACTCTTCAGCAACTAAATTCAAATCCAATTGAGGATATCACTGACAGTGAAAATAATGACAAGTCAAAGGTATCAGAAGAATTAGCGAATTATTGTAGTGATAATACCTTTGAATGTAGCATCGACAGATTTGCTAATGAGGAAATCATCAATTTAACAGAAAACAAAAAAACTCCTCAGCATCTAAATTCAAATCCAATTGAGGATATCACTGACAGTGAAAATAATGACAAGTCAAAGGTATCAGAAGAATTAGCGATTAATTGTAGTGAAAATACCATTGAATCTAGCATTGACAAATTTGCTTATGAAGAAATTTTCAATTTAACAGAAAACAAAAACACTCTTCAGCAACTAAATTTAAATCCAATTAAGAATATCGCTGACGGTAAAAATAATGACCAGTCAAAGGTATCAGAAGAATTAGCGATTTATTGTAGTGAAAATACCGTTGAATCTAGGATTGACAAAATTGCTAATGAGGAAATCATCAATTTACCAAAAAATAAAAACACTCTTCAGCAACTAAATTCAAATCCAATTGAGGATATCACTGACAGTGAAAATAATGACAAGTCAAAGGTATCAGAAGAATTACCGAATTATTGTAGTGATAATACCTTTGAATGTAGCATCGACAGATTTGCTAATGAGGAAATCATCAATTTAACAGAAAACAAAAAAACTCCTCAGCAACTAAATTCAAATCCAATTGAGGATATCACTGACAGTGAAAATAATGACAAGTCAAAGGTAATAAAAGAATTAGCGATTAATTGTAGTGAAAATACCGTTGAATTTAGCATTGACAAATTTGCTAATGAAGAAATTTTCAATTTAACAGAAAACAAAAACACTCTTCAGCAACTAAATTTAAATCCAATTAAGAATATCGCTGACGGCAAAAATAATGACCAGTCAAAGGTATCAAAAGAATTACCGAATTATTGTAGTGATAATACCTTTGAATATAGCATCGACAGATTTGCTAATGAGGAAATCATCAATTTAACAGAAAACAAAAAAACTCCTCAGCAACTAAATTCAAATCCAATTGAGGATATCACTGACAGTGAAAATAATGACAAGTCAAAGGTAATAGAAGAATTAGCGATTAATTGTAGTGAAAATACCGTTGAATTTAGCATTGACATATTTGCTAATGAAGAAATTTTCAATTTAACAGAAAACAAAAACACTCTTCAGCAACTAAATTTAAATCCAATTAAGAATATCGCTGACGGTAAAAATAATGACCAGTCAAAGGTATCAGAAGAATTAGCGATTTATTGTAGTGAAAATACCGTTGAATCTAGGATTGACAAAATTGCTAATGAGGAAATCATCAATTTACCAAAAAATAAAAACACTCTTCAGCAACTAAATTCAAATCCAATTGAGGATATCACTGACAGTGAAAATAATGACAAGTCAAAGGTATCAGAAGAATTAGCGATTTATTGTAGTGAAAATACCGTTGAATCTAGGATTGACAAAATTGCTAATGAGGAAATCATCAATTTACCAAAAAATAAAAACACTCTTCAGCAACTAAATTCAAATCCAATTGAGGATATCACTGACAGTGAAAATAATGACAAGTCAAAGGTATCAGAAGAATTACCGAATTATTGTAGTGATAATACCTTTGAATGTAGCATCGACAGATTTGCTAATGAGGAAATCATCAATTTAACAGAAAACAAAAACACTCTTCAGCAACTAAATTTAAATCCAATTAAGAATATCGCTGACGGTAAAAATAATGACCAGTCAAAGGTATCAGAAGAATTAGCGATTTATTGTAGTGAAAATACCGTTGAATCTAGGATTGACAAAATTGCTAATGAGGAAATCATCAATTTACCAAAAAATAAAAACACTCTTCAGCAACTAAATTCAAATCCAATTGAGGATATCACTGACAGTGAAAATAATGACAAGTCAAAGGTATCAGAAGAATTAGCGATTTATTGTAGTGAAAATACCGTTGAATCTAGCTTTGACAGATTTAGTAATGAGAAAATCATTGATTTTACAGAAATCAATGACTCTTCTCAGGAAGTTAAAGTGAGTTTAGATAAAAATACCGTTGATTCTCACACTTCTCAGCAACTTAAAACAAATTCTGAGGTTATTAATGACGGAAAGTACACATGCGACAATAAAAATTCCAAGTTTAATGATCTGATTACACTTAACTCAAATGAATTTGATATTAGTTTCAACACCAGTTTGAAAGACGATTTAATTACTGGTGAAGTGTCTGTTAATAAATTCGACAGTGACGAAACTTGTCAGCTAAATTCTCATCAGGAAGTTTCTACAGAAACTTGTGAACATTTACACCTGCTTGCTTCTGCGGCTGTAAAGATTATCAATCAAAAACACGAAAATTCTTATTTAACCAAAACAACTGAGGAGGTAGACCTCAAATCAATTGTAGACGACTTTGGTTCTAATAATTTACTCTATACTGAAAATACAATCGAAGAAGAATTTTTTTTTAGTTATACTCCTAGAAGTCCGTTTCTAAAAACAAAAGCACAAATTAAATCTTATGAAAACATTTTAGATTCTAGTTTTTTATATAAAGACGAAGGGACTTTAAAAAATAAAGATCATTTAATGTTTAAACCGGATCAATTCAATGATTATGTTGATTCTAACATTGAAAATACAAATGTAATGAAGCAGTTTAATGAAACAGAGCTTGAGTCAGAATTAAAATTTCCAGAAGAGTTAGTAGTTCCTTTTACTAAATTTAAACAAGGGGAGCCCCATTCATTAGGTGAGTAAATACATTTTTGTTGCTCCTAAGTTTACATAATTTTAACATTAATTTCCTAACTAACTAATTTAAAACAAGGTAGCATTTCTATCTTACTTTCAGGGTAGATACTGACACAAGTGCTTTCAGGTTGGATACGCTTTTATTCCACACAACTTGTTTTGCTTCATTTAATATCTTATTTTATTTCATATATTACTGACTGACTAAGTTTATCATTAACACACAACGTTTTCATACAGGGTGGCCAACCGAAAATGAAACAGAGCTATTTGCAGAAACCTCGTCAACTATTTAGAAAAACGCTCAGACCCGTCGATTTTTGATTAAAGGGGGACACTCTTCCGGTATTTTTGACTCTACTACTTTAATTACTACTACTACTACTTTAACCCCAAGCAAGGGTAAGAACTATCTCTAAATTTTTAAATGTCGAATAAGATGTTTTTTGAAAGCTCTGACAATTCTCTTTACAATAGTCTTTAAATTTTAGATTTTCTCCCAATACTTTAAAAAAGAAAAATAACATGTTAAAATTTCAATTATTTTAGTTGTTTGCTTACTACATAATTGATTAAATGTTCAAACTGATGACCGCCCGCTTTCATATAATAAAAAAAATTTTGTTCAAAACGTTCACGCACATTCTGAAGAATTTCCGGTGTAATTCGACAGCACTTGTCAACGATTCTTTGACGCAAATGTTCCACCGACGCTGGTTGTGTTTTATAGATTTTACTTTTCAGATGTCCCCACAAAAAGAAATCAAGGGACGATAAATCTGGAGATCGTGAAGGCCATTTAATATTGCCTCTCCTTCCAATCCAATGCCGTGATAAACATTGGTCTAAATACTGACTAACAATCTCCGCATAATGCGGTAGAGCACCGTCCCGTTGAAAATAAAAATGATCTTCGTCATACTGTGGATTATTTTCAAATGGTATCAGTCAAGGCAGGGTCAATAGCGTCTTTCAGTAATTGCAAATACATTTCGCCAGTCAAATTGCCTGGTAGAAAAAAAGGATCCACCAGTCAGTCACCGCAAATGCCAGCCCATACATCAGATAATTTCACATTTTTAATCTAATTTCTCAATAAGTAATGGGCGGAATTTTAAAATTTAAAGACTATTGTAAGAGCTTTTGAAAGACATCTTATTCGACCCCCAATGCCATTTAAACATTTTGGGGTAATTTTTACCCTTGCTTGGGGTTAAAAGTAGTAGAGTCAAAAATCGACGGGTCTGAGCGTTTTTCTAAATAGTTGACGAGGTTCCTGCAAATAGTAATAGTATTTATTTGGCCAAAAAATTGCTGGTACAAACAGATTCAAATTACAGCTGTAAAAAATTTATCCACAAAGTAATTATCCTTACTTCTCAGATTGTATTCCATCATATTAGCTCTTTTTATTAAAAATTTAGACAGATACATAGGTAGTAGGTTGTTTTTTTGTTTTGTATATAAACGTTAGACAGGCTTTCTCTATTATTTGAGTAACGTTCGAAAATTTTAGCCTTTGCAACATTTCTTTAACACTTGTATATATATTACACCTTAATAGAATTCTCATAACTTTTTTCTGTTAGATTTGCAACGTTTTTATATCCTCTTTAGAACATGAGAATAACAATGACGCGCAATATGTAAAGTGTGTGTAAATAATAGTATTATACGCCGTTCTTTTTGCCCAAGTAGATAGTTTTGCAGATATTCTCTGAAGGAAACCAATTTTCTTACCTAATTTCCTACAAGTGTAATCAATATGTTGGCTTTAGTTTTAGTATGGATCGAGTTGTATCCCAAGATATTTAATATTATGTAAGATTTCAATATTTTTGTTATCCATAATAATATTTAGATTTTTTTCTTTAAACAACTTAATTTTTTCGATTACCTATGATCATGCATTTTATTTCGGATGAATTTAATTTAAACTTCTTTAGCTTAAGCCAGTTTGCTAAAACTTTGAATTCCCCATTTATGGTATTAACTAATGCTTGATGGAGCCAATTACTGATAACATAGTATCGCCTGCATATAATTTTACAATGCTATTTTTTAAATATTCATTTACATCATAAATGTATAGCAAAAAGAGCAATGGGCCTAGTACACTTCCTTAGGGCACATCGTAAATATTTCAACCTTTTTAGATATATTTCTGCCAATTTTTGTTTGTTGATAGCGACAACATAAATAATCATTTGACCACTGGAGAGCTAAACCCGTTATTCCATATGAATTACATTTTTTAATTAATTTTTCTCTATCAACCGTTTCAAACGCTCTCTTGAGATCAACAAATACACTTATAATAGTATTACCCTCATCGATTTCTTTTTTCCACTTTGCTAGAACATACTGACTTGCAGTTTCACATGAGTGTCTGTTTCGAAACCCTGACTGACCCTCATAAAATATCCCATTTATCTCTAAAAAACTATTACGCTGTTTGTGTACTACTACTTCTAATATTTTATCTACAATCGGTAATAAATTTATAGGCCGAAATTCTTCAGGTTTTTTTGAGTGGTTAACTTTTGGTATAGGCATCACCACACATTTCAGATCACTAGGAACTATATCCGTTTCTAATGACGTATTTACTAAATTTAACAGAGGATAACCCACAACACCAAAAAGATCTTTAATAAGTTTAACCGTGAGTACATTGTCAGCTGATGATTTTTTCTTTAGGATTTTTACAATACGTTCCAGTTTATTTAATGAAATTTTAGAGAATCTATGTAGATTTGCTTGAGATGTACCATTTGCTTCTTCAAAGTATTCATCTGGTGGTTCAATACTGGAGACAATGTCCTGTATACTTTCAACAAAAAATGTGTTTAAGACCTCCTGCTGTGTTCGAGTATTATCTAAATTTTCAAATTTGGTACAACTTATACCTTTTTTTATTACTGACGACCAATTCTTTTACAGATTGCCACATTTTTTTGCTGTCATGTTTATTGTTATCTATGTTCTGTTCAAAATATTTTTTTTCCTTTTTTTTAGCGTATACGTTACTTTATTTCTTTTTTCTTTGTATAATTTAAAATCTTTATCGTTATTAGTAAATTTAAACCTTTTATATTGTCTCTCTTTCTTTTTGTAACTGTAGTACTTCATTGTCGATCCACTTAATTTTTGATGTACTTTTGATTTCTCTTAGAGGTGATATTTTATTTACAACTTCTGTAATGTTAGTTATAAAGTTTTTATATAGAATATTAGTGTCAGTAGATGTATTTTCCCAATATTTCTCTTTCAATTTCCAATATGTTTTTGGGACTAAGATCTCTTGTTAAAAAAGTATCCCCATGTTGTTCCGTTTCCCAGTTAACCCGTGTGCCAATAACCTCATGATCTGTGATAATAGAAAACCCGCATTGAATTTCTTTTAAACCAGTAATGTTAGTAAAAATATGATCTACCAGAGTTCAGTTACTGAATTTTCTTGCAGTAAGTTAATGTTAAAATCTCCCATGAGTATTACATTATTCTGGTTTACATGATTAGGTTCAAGCAAAGTCTCAAAGAAATCGAGAAACTGTGTTGTTTTCATTGGGTTACCTGTATATACCACCAATTACAATGGTTTCATTTAAAATATGTGCTCTCACAGCTGTGTACCAGTACTCCTTGGCAATTTGAGTCTGTTGGATCTCACAACTTTTGATGAAGTTTTTTACATAAATACTAACTCCACCCGTGTGCCTGCTATTTGAAAAATTGACATGTGTGTTATAACCTTTTATTTGATACTCCGACTCGGTAATATCCTCTGTAATGTGTGTTTCGGTAACTAAGGCAATAACTGGGTCACCTTCAAATAAAATTTGCTCAAGTTGTGTTTGATTTGTTGTCGTATGTTTACTAATAATATAAGAAAATCCTTACAGTTTTTTGCTGATTGCTACAAGTAATTAATTTTCTCCCTCTGAATATTTACTTGTCTTTTATAGCTAGGGCATTCGTAATAGAAAACGGTGTGATTATAATTTATTTCTTTTATCTCTAATACCTCGCATGCATGCATACAATTTAAGCACTGGATCTGTTTACTCTGGCACTCCGTTTGTTTATGATTTCCACTGCAAAGTGGCAAATGGCTGTTTCGTTTTCGGTTGGCCATCCTGTAGGTTCTTGCTTGTTTTTATTTATAACATTTTTCGTTACTTTATTATATTTAAATTCTTTCAACTATTGAAAAAAAAATATTTGGATGAACCAAATTTTATATATGTACCAACTCGAACATAATTAAGTTTAAAAATGATTTTGATATACTTAAAAACAAATTTACTTTTAGAAATATTGAATTTGCCAGAAGAAAACCAGTCAAACAAAACTAACTTGAATGTAGAGTTTAAAAATTCTTATTCGAAAGAGAATCATGAAATTACTCAATCACAGCATAGCACTGATCAAAAAGGCATAATAAGAGACGGATTTAAACGACCAGGAGAACCTACAAGAACAAATAAAAAACGAAAAATATCATCAGAAGGTAACTCAATTTTGACAAAAAAATGCAAGACAATGACTCCGACTCGGTAATATCCTCTGTAATGTGTGTTTTGGTAACTAAGGCAATAACTGGGTCACCTTCAAATAAAATTTGCTCAAGTTGTGTTTGATTTGTTGTCGTATGTTTACTAATAATATAAGAAAATCCTTACAGATTTTTGCTGATTGCTACAAGTAATTAATTTTCTCCCTCTGAATATTTACTTGTCTTTTATAGCTAGGGCATTCGTAATAGAAAACGGTGTGATTATAATTTATCTTTTTTATCTCTAATACCTCGCATGCATGCATACAATTTAAGCACTGGATCTGTTTACTCTGGCACTCCGTTTGTTTATGATTTCCACTGCAAAGTGGCAAATGGCTGTTTCGTTTTCGGTTGGCCATCCTGTAGGTTCTTGCTTGTTTTTATTTATAACATTTTTCGTTACTTTATTATATTTAAATTTTTTCAACTATTAAAAAAAAAAAATTTGGATAAACCAAATTTTATATATGTACCAACTCGAACATAATTAACTTTAAAAATGATTTTGATATACTTAAAAACAAATTTACTTTTAGAAATATTGAATTTGCCAGAAGAAAACCAGTCAAACAAAACTAACTTGAATGTAGAGTTTAAAAATTCTTATTCGAAAGAGAATCATGAAATTACTCAATCACAGCATAGCACTGATCAAAAAGGCATAATAAGAGACGGATTTAAACGACCAGGAGAACCTACAAGAACAAATAAAAAACGAAAAATATCATCAGAAGGTAACTCAATTTTGACAAAAAAATGCAAGACAATGACTCCGACTCGGTAATATCCTCTGTAATGTGTGTTTCGGTAACTAAGGCAATAACTGGGTCACCTTCAAATAAAATTTGCTCAAGTTGTGTTTGATTTGTTGTCGTATGTTTACTAATAATATAAGAAAATCCTTACAGTTTTTTGCTGATTGCTACAAGTAATTAATTTTCTCCCTCTGAATATTTACTTGTCTTTTATAGCTAGGGCATTCGTAATAGAAAACGGTGTGATTATAATTTATTTTTTTTATCTCTAATACCTCGCATGCATGCATACAATTTAAGCACTGGATCTGTTTACTCTGGCACTCCGTTTGTTTATGATTTCCACTGCAAAGTGGCAAATGGCTGTTTCGTTTTCGGTTGGCCATCCTGTAGGTTCTTGCTTGTTTTTATTTATAACATTTTTCGTTACTTTATTATATTTAAATTCTTTCAACTATTGAAAAAAAAATATTTGGATGAACCAAATTTTATATATGTACCAACTCGAACATAATTAACTTTAAAAATGATTTTGATATACTTAAAAACAAATTTACTTTTAGAAATATTGAATTTGCCAGAAGAAAACCAGTCAAACAAAACTAACTTGAATGTAGAGTTTAAAAATTCTTATTCGAAAGAGAATCATGAAATTACTCAATCACAGCATAGCACTGATCAAAAAGGCATAATAAGAGACGGATTTAAACGACCAGGAGAACCTACAAGAACAAATAAAAAACGAAAAATATCATCAGAAGGTAACTCAATTTTGACAAAAAAATGCAAGACAATGACTCCGACTCGGTAATATCCTCTGTAATGTGTGTTTCGGTAACTAAGGCAATAACTGGGTCACCTTCAAATAAAATTTGCTCAAGTTGTGTTTGATTTGTTGTCGTATGTTTACTAATAATATAAGAAAATCCTTACAGTTTTTTGCTGATTGCTACAAGTAATTAATTTTCTCCCTCTGAATATTTACTTGTCTTTTATAGCTAGGGCATTCGTAATAGAAAACGGTGTGATTATAATTTATTTTTTTTATCTCTAATACCTCGCATGCATGCATACAATTTAAGCACTGGATCTGTTTACTCTGGCACTCCGTTTGTTTATGATTTCCACTGCAAAGTGGCAAATGGCTGTTTCGTTTTCGGTTGGCCATCCTGTAGGTTCTTGCTTGTTTTTATTTATAACATTTTTCGTTACTTTATTATATTTAAATTCTTTCAACTATTGAAAAAAAAATATTTGGATGAACCAAATTTTATATATGTACCAACTCGAACATAATTAACTTTAAAAATGATTTTGATATACTTAAAAACAAATTTACTTTTAGAAATATTGAATTTGCCAGAAGAAAACCAGTCAAACAAAACTAACTTGAATGTAGAGTTTAAAAATTCTTATTCGAAAGAGAATCATGAAATTATTCAATCACAGCATAGCACTGATCAAAAAGGCATAATAAGAGACGGATTTAAACGACCAGGAGAACCTACAAGAACAAATAAAAAACGAAAAATATCATCAGAAGGTAACACAATTTTGACAAAAAAATGCAAAACAATGACTGTTTTCAACGACGATTCAGAACCTTCAATGGGTACTGGTATCTATTCTTCATATAATGACAAAAACACTAGTGAAACAGCAGTTAATCATTTAAAAGAAAATACTACCTTTGATATCCCGGATGCATCATATGAAGAAGAAGTCATTTCAACCGAAGAAACAAATCAAAACATATATGATAGTTCTTTAGCAGAACTATTTAATTCATTGATACCTACAAATAAAAAAACTCAAGAGAACCAAAACCAACCGCTTTTGGCAACTACAGATCCATCTTCAGGTGTGTATGAGTGTAAAGGAGAGTTGGCATATCGGGATATGTACAACGATATATTTCCAAATGATTTTGCTGATATCATTTTGTCTAAAGGCAATAACCAATGTAATCAACCTAACGGCAATGATTCGTTAAACGTTGATGACGTTTCTGTTAATAATATAGCCACTAAAAATTATTTGCCTCAAGAAAATCAACCATCCAGTGGATCTCAGGTTAAAACAACCTATGGTACTAACGATCACAACGATGATCACAATTACTTTGCTGGTAAGTTTTTTATTTGTTATAGGTTTTCTGAAAATAAAATAAAATTTACTCAAGTAATTTTAATAGAACAATAAAATTGTAAACACACCTAAAATAAATCGGTTAAGCTCTATAGAGAATGGAAAAACTTCATTTTTAATATTTCGAAAGCTTTCAGAAGATTAGGAATTTTGCACTTTTTTATAAACTTTGCTGCTATGACCTTCTATACAAGCTATGTACTTATCAATTAATTAAAATTTTATATAGTGCCTTTCTTTTCCGTAACCTAAGCTTCATAGTCCAGAATTTCCACTTCTGGAAAAGTCTAGAAAGTCGTAAAATTTTAAAAATCAGAGAAGTCGGGGTATTTTTGAAGATATTTTTGGAAAAAGTGTATTATTAGTAACCAAATTCAAAAAAACTTACTTCAGCGTTGAGAAAATTCGTGACTATAAAGTTAAGTTTTTATTGGGATTAGAGGATGTTAAAATATGAATATGGGTTCATTCATTTTACAAAGCCTTTCCAGTCCTATCAAAATGCTGGGCTCGGTAAAAATGATCATTTTCTCCTTTTCTTATGCCTGTTTGCCACCATTTGGAACAATGATGAATGTGTCTATCAGAGAATTTCATGATCAAAAAAGGTTGGAGCCCTGTAGCCTTTTCTTAACTTTGTCAATGAATACCACACAAATAACAAGGATCACGATTTGCATATTCATTAAGAGCCAATCACGTTGTACAATTACGGGGGTCGGACTGCAAAAATGCTTATTGACATATAAATAAATTAAATGAAAGGCCCTAATTTAAAAATGAAGGATTCCAATTCTTATCGGGTTCTTTCGTTTTATTTAAAGCGATAATTTGGGAACATATCTTAACGTTTTGTTTCTAAATAGTCTTATCTTGTTATGTACATATGAATAGGTGTAATTAACAAAATAATTATTAATTAAAATATAAACTTTTTTTTTAAACCAAATTTAGTAAAAATGATTTATTTGAGGTATATAAGCAGATAGATACACGTTTTTGAATGAAACTTAGTTTATTTCATTTAAAATTGTTTATCTATCTGCCTTTGTTTACCATCATTTAAAAAGTAAAGATCTCGAGCGTTTGTATTAATTACTTAATGCCTTCATAAAAAGTTTTACTAATCTTTTTCAAGAAATAGTTAACTGTTTGGCGGCATTTTCATTAAGTACGCAAATTTGACCATAATGAAATCAAAATTATTTTTATCATTTGTTTATGTTTATTAGGTGATCCAGTAATGAGTATTGCGGGCGACAAAGGCGGTAATATGTCACCAAATGCAAAAGAATTTGGGAACATTATATTAAATTTTGGTAATGAAAACGAGTTTTTAGATGCAACTTCCTCATTGTTGGAGCTTGTACTACCTGATGAAAATCCCTCGAGGCGAGAATCAGATTCCTTTCCTTCATGGGATAACGAACCCAAAGTAATCGTTGTACCAAACGAACAATATAATGATCATTCCAATGAAACATCTGTTGCTATGACTAAACATATTGTGGATAATTCTGTACCAAAATCTTGTGTTCAACAAAAACTGGAAAATAATCAAGTTCAAACGTTCTACGATACTAACATTGATCTGTTTTCTACTAAAATCGAATCGTTAAGCAAACCAGGAAATTTTAATTCGAAAAATGTCTTAACAAATACAATTCAGCAATCTAATCAAAAGGAAACAATAGAAAATGCTATGGATATTTCGGTTCCACGTGTAGAAAATATTAATCTTACAGCTGATGATATTACAGATTCAGTTTACTTTGGACCGAACATTTACGATTCTTACTCGAGTAGTGAAAATGCAAACGTAAACCTATATCCGAGCCAACATAATAAAAAACTTAATTCGTCCAACATCATTAAAAAAGAAAGCAAAACACATTTAGTCGCTGATAAAGTAAATGCGGAAGAACCAAACAATTCTAAAAATGGAAACTATAATAGTTCCGGTTTGTCAGTAAGATTAAAACAACAATTAGCTTTGTGGGAACAAATGAAAACGAAAATAAATCAAAAAAGTCAAAAGGAAGTAAATCATAATACCTTCAGTATACCTACCAGACAATGCATTAAAGTTTGTCCTAGAAAGCGGATGAAATTGAACGATTCTTCTGTAACAAGTACTTCAACATTCCAATCAGCAGTCGAATTGAATCATAAGTCAAACTTATCAAAAATAAATAAAACGTCAGAATCCAATTTACCATCTTTCAGTAAGTAGATTTTTTGATTATGATTATTTAATATAGATTAAAAACATTTGTTCTGGCATATTGTTAATTATCTTAATTTCTTGTTATTAATTCCTAACAATTAAATTACAAGCATCTTAAGTGTATGTAGTATGGGTGACTTTTTAACATCGGTAGAAAGGGTGACGTCACTGCTTGAATGAGGTAACGTGCACAAGGTACAACAAATGACGTATCTTTCTTACAGTTATGTGTCTTAACTTAACGATTCTGGTTTTCCGATCTTTTTTGGGTTTTTTTTTAGTGAGTTTTTTAACAATTATTTAGTATTTGTGGTGTTATTAGTGATTTTTAAGGACAAAACATTAATATTCAAGTATTAAAAAGTAGGATTTATGTTAAATGTAGCCGAGGCCACTTTTTGACAGACAGATAAAATCTCTAGCGTTACGTCACATATACGTCACTTTTTCTACCGTTGTCAAGCTGAAACGTCACGTACACGTTACCCATAATTGTCGTTGCAGTAATTTAGGAGCATTTTCATTTCAAAATTGTGGTTATCTTTTCCTAATTTAACAGTATAAAATTCTTAATATAAAAAAGTTTACCTGATAAACATTTTGTATAGTTTTTACAGTAACTTTTTTGCAAATTTACTATCCAATATTTACCTTCTAAAATGCCGTTTTCAATAAAGAATGTTGGTTCGGCAAAATTATCTCGGTTTTTAGCTGCTCTAATCAATGCATGGGTCCAGTATCTGATATTTTTGAGCCAGGAGCATCTTCTTCGACCTCGTCCCCTTTTTCCATCGATTTTTCCTTCCACGGTGAGCTGTAAAACGTTGTATTTATCATTTCGGTATAGGTGTCCCAGATATGCCGTTTTCCTTTTTCTTATATTTGTTAACAATTGCTTTTCTTTGTGCATTCTTCTCAGCACCTACTCGTTTGTTATATGATCTGTCCACGGTATGCGCAGCATTCTTCTGAATACCCAGAGTTCCAACGCGTTTAATCTCTTTTCTGTATTAGCCTTGACGCCGTATAGTTATACTGAATATATGTAACATTGCACGAATCTGTATCTTGTTTCCAGTTGAAGGCTGCGGTTGGTGAGTAACTGTTTCATTCTTAGAAAAGACGATCTTGCTAATTCAATTCTTGATTTTACCTTTAGATCCGGGTCACCATCTTCCGTCAACCAGCAACCATGGTATTTGGATTTTGAAACCTTCATGATTTGTTGGTTATATATTGTCAGTTGGGCTTGTGCTATTGGTATTTTGCTGAATATCATGAATTTTGTTTTCTTGGTGTTTATTTTTAGTCCGACTGCGTCTCCTTCTCGGGTTATTGCATCCATCAAGCGCTGTAGACCCTCCAGGCTATCCGCAATCACTGCCGTGTCGTCAGCATACCGTATATTGTTAAATAACTCCCCATTTACTATTATGCTGTCTTCAGTGTTTTCTAGAGCTTTTCTAAAGATCTCTTCTGAGTAGATGTTAAATAATAAAGGTGAGAGGACACAACCTTGTCTAACGCCTCTTTTAATTGGAATAACTTCGTTGTTTTCATTATCCAACCTTACTGTGTCTTCAAAGAGTCTTTTGGTAACATTCCGGTTTGATAAATTGAATTAAACAGGTTGGTGAGTAATTCAATGTTTTCTTCGTCTAAGAGTTTCAGAAATTCGTTATAAATCTGGTCTGCTCCGACAGCTTTACCATTTCTTGTGTTTCGTAAAGCACTTGTGATTTCCACCGTCAGTATGTCTGGTCCGTGCTCTGCCAAAATTACATGTTGAGGTTCTGTTCTTTCATCTTCAAACATGACTTTTATGTACTCCATCCATACTTGGTGCAGTTCTTCTTTGTTTGTTATTAGTTGATTGTTTTTATTCATGATTTTATTACTGTTGTATTTTTTTGGAAAGCCTGTAATCTCTTTTTATGTATGTTAAAAGCATTATGTTTTGCTTTTAATTTCTCTATTTCATTACATTTCTCATTTAGCCATTGTTCTTTTGCTTCCTGTATTTTTCTTTGTATTGTGTGATTTATTTGTCAATATTGTTGTTGGTTTTTGTTTTTGTAGCTTCTTCTTTTATCCATTAATGCTAAAATTTCAGGAGTCATCCAGGGTTTTTTGCTGTTATTGGAGTCCTGTGCTATAATGGTGTTTTGTGTATTAATAATGGCTGATTTTAACTTATTCCCAGCGAATTCTATTTGCTCTGTATTTACTGTATTATTTATGTTATTTGTTCGTTCTTGTAATCTATTATATTTACCTGTTTTTTTATTGATATAGTTACGGCACTACAAATTCTTTACTATATGATGTGTTTTTTTAAATAATAGAATTTATTACATATACCGTAATCTCGCGACTTAAAAAAAAATATTGCTAATTAACTTTATTACTCACTTAACGAAAAAAATTTTTAGGAGCTATACTGTAATATTTCTTTATTATTCTTTATATTATTTTAGATTTAAATACCACACATGAGTCCAGTCCAATTACAGATAATTTAATTGATTCATTGACAAAACCTCAAATTAAAGTGAAGGAAAGAATTATCGTAAAATTTATTAATCCGTTAAGTAAAAAGCAAGATAAAAGTGATGTTCTTAAAGAAACGGTTCCTGATGATGCCAAAAAAAAAGCAACTAATAAAATATTTACAAAAGCTACTGTTGATTTATCCAAACAATCTGCAAATACTGTTTTATATAAAAGTAGCATCAGAAAGGATACATCAGAGAAAAATATAAGTAATAAAGATATTGAATTATTGGCGAAAACCAAAGATACACATAATAGGATGTCAAGAAAACGTTCTGTAAGTACTAAGGTAAGTGTCTAATATTGCTCCCAGTTTTTCAATAAATGTAGAAGTATATATTTTCTTAGTATGCCGAGTTTTTATTGCACGTTTTATTTTCTATTTAAATCACTTAAAAAAATTTCAAAGTTTAAATAGTTTATGCTACTCTGTATTCATCCTTTTTTCCAAACCAAACTACTTATTAGATCTTTTATTTAATGTTTTTTTTTTCGTAACATTTAAAAAGTTTATAACTAGAAAGCTTAACAAACAATTAAAATTTGTGTCTAAATAAAAATTCCCTATCATTAAATGAATGTCGTGGCATTGAGACTAGCATGCTTATGTCTAATTAGATCCAATATGAAAACATTTAAAATGAGATATCCGGTATCTGATTTATCGTAATAAAGTAAATTCTTCAATTAAGAGCATTAAATTTGATCAGATTAACTATTTCGATTTGTTCTTGATTTGAAGTATTTAAAATTGAAATGTAAGGTAGTGTCAATTGCAAAATTGAATTCATCTGAGAATCAAACAAGAAATTATTAATAAGTTAAATTTTTAAGGACTTTTGAATGTTTTAATAAATCTAAAATAGTAATCTCGGACTCCAAGGTGCGTAACAAATAAAAATCTTGAGTTGATTTTCTATGACGAGAAATGTATTACATACATTACAATCTTGCAGTTGGGCCATTGCTATCGGCACCTACGTCACCTAGATCTTTTGTGAGACTACCGTTGTATCTTCAGGGCATCAGAATTCCAGTCCGCTGATTTTGGCGAACCTCAGGATTTCTGTTGGCCCTGTCTCATTTAGATCGCTTGGATCCATTATCATACGGCCTCAGGCCCTGTACACCGCTAGCATCGGGCAGTGACACAGAATGTGTATACTGCTCTCCCCCTCTTCTCCGCATAGTTGACATTTTTTTTGACCGCCAGCTTAAGTTTAAAGAGGTGCGCACTTAGTGCGATGTGTCCTGTAAGCAGGCCAAGCGTGCTGCTTAGCCTACTCCGGTCCAGAGTGCGTCAGCCCTCTTCGGAGAGGTTTTTTCATCAGCTGTTTTGGTGTTCTTCAGCCAGTATTTGCATTCCACTGAGCAATATGTTCTTGTTCAAAAATTAATTTCAATAAATGTTTTGCTTCGGCAATTGGCCATCCGACCAACTGGCTTTTTGGTTCCACCAGGGTCCCATTTCTTGCCAGTTCATTGGCTACCTCGTTGCCATTTATCCCTGTGTGCCCAGGAACCCATGTAAGAGTGACTTGGTTTACCGTCGCTAACTTAGTGAGGGTTTGCATGCAGTCCCACACCACCGATGATGATGTGGTGTTACTCACGAGGGCCCCAATGGCCGCGCGACTGTCAGTGAGAATATCAATCTCACTCGTGTTTTCTGTCAGGTGCGTAGCACACCTGAGTATGGCATAGACCTAAGCCTGGAAGACCAAGGCGTATTTCTCCCGGGGGAATGCTTTTCCTCTGGTTGCAGGATGCTCCAAACACACCTGCCCCGTAGCGTCCCTGGTACCCTGATCCATCAGTGTACCATCGTTTTACTCCTGAGGTTGGTCAATGGTGTTTTATTTAAGCAGTCTTCTCTGGTTATTATTTTTGTTTTATAGTTTTTCCCTATCAAGTTTTTTTTCGAAAGGTTGTCCAATTTTATTGTGAAGGGGTGTTTGTGAAGGGCCTTGATCTTGGTGTGGCCAATCCCGTTGCTCCCCCATCCCCCTGACACTCTAGTCTGTATGCAGTTAACACAGAACTTATCAAATATCTTTAGAAATTTGAGATAATCCATGACAGACAATATGGATTTTGACAACTTCGGTCTACTGGAGATTTGCTGGCTTATGTCACTCAGCTCTGGACAAACACTATTGAAAAGTTTGGTGAATCCCGTGCAATAGCCTTAAATATATCTAAAGCTTTCGACCGCGTTTGGCAACAGGCATTATTAAGCAAATTATCTGCCCACGGTCTCCCAACCAAATTGCGCCAATGGCTCTTAAGCTTCAGTGAGTGAGTCAGTAAGTGAATTCCTCAAATCATCCCATCACAATGTCTGGAAATACCCTTGAACCAAGTCCCTCCATCTCGATTTTGGGAGTCACGGTGTCCAATAATATGTCTTGGCATGACCATGTTGCTAACATCGCAAAGTCGGCAAGCCAGAGGCTAGGTTTTCTGTGGAAAACCAGAAAGTTTTTTACTCCTGATCAACTGTTGACGACGTACAAGGCTCAAATCCGACCTCTACTGGAGTATTGCTCGCACATTTGGGGTTCAGCACCAAGGCATTCTCTTCGTCTTCTAGATTCCATTCAGAAAAGAGCCATTCACTTGATAAACAGCTCAACTCTCACAGATACCCTTCACCCTCTAGAACATGGAAGAAGAATTGCAGACCAGTCATTGCTCTACAGATATTTCCATGGCAGATGCTCCAGAGAAATAAAAACTCTTGTACCACCATTGGCCACATTCGGCCGAAGAACTCGGCACGCTGATCAGTCTCACCCATTTACTTTCAAGATTGACACTACTAGGACCAATCTTCATCAAGAATCCTTCTTTTACAGGGCTGCTACGGAATGGAATAAGCTTTCAAAATCAGTTTTTCCAGAGAACTATGACCTACAACTTTTTAAAAAGTGTGTCCACAATCATTTCCTTTCTATAATTCCTTCCCCTTCTAATAGTCGCAGTGCGGGCCGTCCACGGCCCACACGATAGGTCTACCCTTTTTGCGACTATTTTCATAAAAAAAAAAGTGTTCCTGGCCCGATCTTTTATCAGGAGGTCCAAAGGTGATATGTTGAGGGCTATTTGTAGTCCCTCTGTAGGAGTGGTGCTCATTGCCCCGTTGGAGCCCGCAAGTATTTTTCTTGCAGACTTCCTAACAGGTTCACAGCGCTGGCCCCTTTCACCCTTGGCCCCCAGACTACTGCTGCATACGTTAGTGATGGTAGTAATATCGCCTGATATAACCACAGGCTTACGCTCGGTTTTAGACCCCAGGTTTTTCCCCTCTTGCATGCCCACATTGAGGCATACATTTTATTCCTCTTTGCCTCGAGGTGTACGTTCCACTTCAGTTTTGCATCCAGGTTTACGCTTAGGTTTTTCTGCATGAAACATCGTCCTCCCAGTCCCTTGATAGCGTTTCTCACAATCCAGGATTCATGTATTAGTGCTATAATTGTATGCATTTTAGCAAGGCTCCTGGAAAAAATAGCCCAGGCGCCTTTGCTATGATGCAAGTTAATCTGTGCTATTTGCAGGACCGGGTCAGCCATTGATTAAGCCTTTCCTTGGTTCTGCTCTACCTGTGTAGTTTTATCTCCTTTTTCAACCCCTCTCCTGGACTTGTAGAACAACTTGACAGTCGCCCGGTACATCCCACAGTGGGGTTTAAGGTTTTGTTTTTGGAGGGCCTCTAAGGTCTCTTCCGTAATAAGAGCAGCGAAGTGGGTACTAGTAGAGTCCCTACTCTCGCTGTTCCTTACTTAAACCCAGTCCTTTACTTTTAGTCCTGGGTTTTGTATATCAAGGTAGGCTGTAGCGTCTGCCACTGATATGTTTGGGTCCTGTATATGGACTACTATTCGGTGCCGCTTTGGTTGCTCCCCGATTGGTACAACAGCTAGGTTAGTTCCATCCCCTAGCTGTTCGATGAACAGCTGCTTTAGCCATTCCGCCGTTTCTTGGTCCGTGCAGTCACAGATGACGCCCCGTCTCTGTCCCAGGTTTCTTCAAAGAGTGGGACGCGGGCCCCTTCGACACGACTGGATTCCAAGATCCCGCCGTGCACCAGGTTCCTCACTTCCCTCGCTTCTTTGGCCCCTAGTTTTTTTATCAGGGTAGCTGTCTGGTATGACAGCTAACCTGATGTGGTTTTTGGTCATTTGAGCATAAGTCCCTTGACTAGTCGTCTTGGGCCTCTTACTCTTCTGGTCAGTCGCAGGGCTCGGTGTACTCAGCTCCGAAGACCGGCGTTTTTCGTCCGAGATGGGGGTGATTTTTCCGCCTCTGGTCGAGATTTCGCCCTGAGGTGTTATGTTTAATTTTTCAATATTTTGGTCCATTTGAGTCCAACGAGTACCACGGTCATGCGGTCTCACCTGAGTAGAGCCGTGAATTCCCAGGGCTTGGCTTTATACTCCCGAAGGTCGCCCGGTATCCAGGAGACACCGTTCGAGGCGCAGCTTTCCCTGCGTCATGCAGCCCTCGGCACGGTAGTCAACACCTTGCTTTGGAAGGTCCACCGACGCCTGGTTCGCCCTCGTTAAAGGACGCGCCCGGCGACGAGTCAAAGTGGTGACCCATTCGGGGGGAGAGAAATGTATTAAGTATCTGTTACATATATTTTAGATGTAGACTTTCATATTGTTCGTGGTTTTGCTTTTGACAAAGAGAATTTCTTAACTAAACAGTTTTATATTATTTTTTACTTAAAAATAAATTCAGAATTTTACATTTATTTTAGGTCGCTTCTAATCTCTATGATACTGTTAAATCGAGGAGTAGAGCAGCCAAAGAGATAAAACTTCCGAACTGGAAAGAATGAAAAATTCCGATGTTGAAAGATCATATGGTCATTTTTCTGAAAGAAATAAAACTGCGAGAAATAAAGAAGACACAGAAAGTTCAAGCAATAATTTGAATGATTTGAAGTTAAAATTATGTTGAATAGTTCGGGTACTCAATATACAATTATGCATTCAGCTTATTCCTCTGGTCATAGTAATCAAAATAATTACAGTCGTATGTAATTTTTTTTAAATTATTTTAGGAAACATTTTTAATTATTATCTATTTACTGTCAAAATTTACATTATTAAAGAAATTGTGTAAAGTATTCAAATAAGATAATGTATAAGTTATATCTTTGGAATAGTTTGCACTAAAGTTTTCGCAAAAAGCATGAAAGATATCTCTTCGGTATCTCCAACAGTCGTTGACACAACAAACACTTCTCTTAGTTAATGTACAAAAGGTCCAGTGATAAAATCTGGCGCTGAGTCGAACTGTTGCATTAAAAAAACATCATTTGAAAAAGTTTCATCTTCATAATTGAAATTATTTATTGGTAACTTAATCGTTTTTTATCGTGTTAATGACAAATTTATTTGATTTCAGTTAATAAATATCTTCAAACTCTTTTGGAGTAGTTTTGCAAAGAGATACTTCACTCGTAATTTCATAATTTTGTACACTGTTGTTAATGACAGATTCGATTGATTTATCAATTTATTTGAACCTTTTGGAGGAGTTTCATTGTCATAACTGCATTTATTTATAGGCTTTTCAATTGTCGTAATTGTAGTTACATGTTGATTCTTAATCTAATATGTACTTGTTGATGATAGACAGTGTGTTGGTTTCTCCGAACTCTTTTGGAGAGGTTCTTGTACTATTGTTGATGCCAACAAACTCATTTCATTTCATTTGTATCACATTTTCTGATGCAGGTGATTGGTTTCAAGGGGTTATTCGTCCTTATCTGACAACTCGCTTGAAAATAAAGTTATTTATTTTTTTAAGTATTATTTTATTTTTACTTTACACCTGACCAAAAATTGGGAGCAGGTCAATAGCGTTGATTTAATGTCGGTTTAAAAAATCTTTAAAAGGTTTTATTTGTATCTCGCATAGAGGTTCTACTAAAAAAGTATTTATGTGTTACAAAAATGTCATTCACTAAAACATGAAAACTGCTTGGCATATATCTGATTACTGTAATTATATATTGACTTGTCAAATTATGGCCAGGCACTCCTGTGGTTTTTTGGAAATAAGTTTTAGAGCAAGAGGGAGTGAATAGTCGAAATTAAATACCTTCCTATTGTTTAGGATTCAATGTTGTAAATGTGTTTAAAAGATGGATGTATAGAAAAGTCCTTTGGTTTTTTTTCAAAATTGTCATATATATTCATGCTTCAGAAATACTTTAAAGACCGCAGTTTGGTTTTGTTGTGTACAATTTAATCATAATGTTAAGAAAATGTAATACGTAAAATATTTATTGTAGTTTTAATATCTTAGATTAGAAATCCATTTCGCTCATTTATAATAAGAATGACATTAGACCTAACAGTTTCTGAGAATATAAGTTTTTTTTTTTATTTTGTTTTTATCATAATACAATCTTGGAGTATCGAGAATGTAATTTTATTTTGAGTGGTCTATATGATTCTTACTGCAAATAAGCGATATGTTCTTAAAAACAATGTTTACAAATTAGTATAAATGTTTATTAAGAATAAAAATGTCGATAATGTACATTTAATTATTTTCCATTTACCATTTGGAGATTATTTTCCGCATGGCAATGTAGATTCAATATCGCTTCGTAAGATCCACCTATGATATGGGCGGAGTATTACATATGGGCCCTATAATTATTATTATTGCTAGTAGGGGTCTAGAGCCGGGCGAAGGTGCAGACGTGTATGCATCTGTCCTCGCAGAACGTCGAATTGGAGATGGTCGTTTTTACAACAAAGATTTTGGCTGTCGATGCCGCTGTCACCTACTACTTTATTTGTGTTTTGATATTTCAATGCCCAATGTTTAAGCATCGAGCATCGTATCCGAGTCTCATAATGATCGGATCGGCGGGAAATCAATCATTTAACACATCTCGGACACGTTTACAGTTTTTAAGTTTTATCAGTTCTTGATAAAAAACTTATCGCATATCGGATATTCTCGATGACTATGCTGTTGATTCTAGTACACATGGCTGGTTACGCTGTAAATACGTTTCATGCGGCAGCGATGCCAATATCAAGGAATCGGATGCTAAATTTAAAAAAAATTTGCGCATCGATTCCAAATATATTCGAAAACGCCCATCTCTACGGTCGAATTTTGTACGCAGTTTTCTTAAGACCAACAAATGGAGCAGAAGTCTGCAGTGCGATTTTTTCACTTGAAAACTCAAAAAGTATGGACCCATATAATAGTCCAACAATTATTAAAATTGTTGACGATATGATAAATGATCCCATAGTTCATTTAATAAATGTATGTTTCTAAAATGGAGAATTTCCAGATTTTTTAAAGCTTTGCAGATTCACACCCATCCATAAACAAGGTGATATAAATGACTGTAATAATAGGTTTATTACTATACTGTATTGTCTAAAATTATGGAAATAATTTTTAAAGAGAGTTACAAATTATCTAGGAGGAGGAATTATTAGTAAAAAGCAAGTATGGTTGTAGAAAGTTACATTCAACCGCTCAAGCTTTAACAGACATTCATACAGTAGCAAAAAATCAAGACATGGGTATATTAAACAGAGCTATGTTATGCGACCTTTCAAAAGCATTCCATAGTGTATGCCATGACATGATTCTAAATACGTTAGAAAAATATGGGATAAGAGGTTCAGTAATAAACTTGTTAAAATCATTCATAATTGGTAGAAGGCGATATATTATTAATAACGACAGGTACTGTTGCGATATTTAATCTTGGGTTCAATTATTTTAAACATTACAAAAACTAAACAATTTATTCTAATCTTTTTAAACAATAAGTTCTTACTTAATAAATCCCTTAAATAATTACAAAACTTTATACTTTCTATAACAATATATCACTTTCTCTATTTACTTTATTTCTGAAAATTCAGCAGATAGAACGGTTTCTTCTCGAAATTAATCGACTTTTTCTAGATACCTTCAATCACGCCCGCGGCCATAAATTCGGCAAATGAGAGACGTTTTAATGCCGCAAAAGAAATAGCGCCATTGTGTGGACGACACACCGCCTCGGCCAGAAACAGCGACATATTTAACGTAACAATACTATGAGCATCAATCAATTGGTCACAGTAACACGTTTTTTCCGCACTAACGTTTATTTTCACTATCTATGTAACACCGTTGATTGATGTTGTCGCTTATTGACGTTTTTATTTTTAAAATTATTTGACATGTTTGAAAATAAATGAGTAAAAGTATTAATGTGTGTAAGTGAATATCATACATGTAGTCATTTGGCAGATATCCCTGAAAAACAAGTATTTAAAAGAATTTTATTTTTTAACCTTTAAATCTTTTTCCTGCAGCCGTCTTGAAAACAAAATTTTCGGTATGATTTATTAAATCGAAAATACCAATACGATTTTGGATATCTATGTAGCGGTTTTGACAATAACATGAACTTGTATTTTATTATGACAACGGTTGTCACGTAATATTGGTTTGTTTTTTCGATTTTTAAATCCAAAAAATGGAAATCAGTAGTGAAAGTGAGGCTGAAATGATCCCACATGAGATAAGTGAATCTGCTAAAGAAGCTACTTACGAATTATTGCCGGTAAAGTCAAGAGAAAGGTATGAATTGGTTTACAATTTATTTAAAAAATGTAGTAATGATAAAAATATGCATATTATAAATGAACAAGTGATTCTTGCATATTTAATGGAAAAATATAAAATATTAAAGCCAACAAGCCTCTGGAGCAATTACTCGATGCTAAGTCCACAATTAATATTAAAAATAATATAGATATAAGCCGTTATCCCAAAGTTATTGCTTTCCTTAAAAGAAAATCTATTGGCTATAAACCAAAAAAATCAAAAGTATTGAATAAAGAAGAAATATATCACTTTGGAGATAATATCTACCTAATTACAAAGGTAATATAATTAAATCTAATATCTCTTCAATTAATTTTTTTATTTTAGGTTGCATTAATAATTAGTTTGGCAGGCGCTTGTCGTCGTGAAGAGCTTTGTAAAATGAATCAACACTGCCACTTATGTTAATATCCCTAATAATATTAATATAAGTTATTGTCATAATTGTGTAATTAATATTCATAAGTAATGTATTTATAAGAGTTATCGTTTTATGCAATTGTCTATATAAAGTTATTATCCATCGATATTATTTTTAACTTAAAAAACGGCTACAGAAAAAATACTGTACGTAACACGATCCAAAAGTGATTTTACGGGACTGGGACTCGCAGAATTCCAGGACTCACCTATGGCTCGTCCTGGAAACTTCCTACTCATCCCGTAAAATATCACTTTCGGAACTTGTTACTTAAATTACTATTTAAATACTACCTCTTATGGGTTTTTAGCATGAGAATAATTTTTAATCCTTTTTTTTCAAATTTTTATCTAAACCTCAGTTCACGTTTCTATGGGAACTTAAAAAAAAATGTAAATAAAAACACTTTTCTATCACTATGCAACGTTGTGTAAAAATTTTAGGTCAATCCATCGACTACAATTCGAGTTTTGCGGACACAATCATATGGAAGCTGAATTTTTATACCGGGTGATTCATTAAGACTGTCCAATCTCTGAATTATATATTCTAGACCTTAAAATATGATGATTCTGCACAACATGCATTAAGAGGGGTTTAACCTTATTTGGGATTGATGTTAAAACTTTGTAAAACAAGGAATGGCAAAAATCATATTACTCGGATCTTGCTGAAAAAAATCGAGATTTTTTTTCACTTTCTGCTTTTGAAAGGTTAGATCTAGGCATCTCTCGAGAGTACTTTTTTATTTTTTGAAAAAAAAACTAGAAAAAATAGTACGAAATATCGGCCATATTCACTATTTTTTATCTCACAAGATATATTTCGAAAAAGTACTTCGAGAGATGCCTCAATTATACAGTTGTCTTTATTGAAAAAAAAAATTATCGCGATCTATCAATAACTACTGGGTCAAAAATGATTTTTGCTAAACCCCTGCAGACACAATTACGGAGCATTTTTTATGACTGATTCGAGCGCCCTCGCACCAAATAAGCACTTTTACATAGATACTATGAATTATTGAATGAATCGTAATTTCATTCATAAAAATCAAAGATAGCACTGAAGCTATTCCAAAAATTTCAGCAAGTGTGATGATTCAATAGAAGTTGCGAAAGGGATCTATTGCATTTTCGAATAAGACTAATTAGGTGATAAAAACGTAAACGGCGACGGCAAGGGTGATGCACAAAGAGCCGGCCAGATATGCATGTATAACAGACGACAGAAAGGTAGTTAGTTTGCGATTGCATTCAGATGGTGACACTTGTTAGTTTGTGAACTTGTGATATTGTGATCAAGCATGTCGAGTTTAAATTATTGAACAGGCGATAAACATCGTAAAAGACTCTGTGAAGAAATTTTCAGTAAAAAAAAAGGATTTTGAGATTAAATAAGGTAAGTAAATATTTTTAAATTGGTATTGGTATATATCTGTAGCTAAAAAAAAGAATCAAAAAGTCAATATTTTAACATTTCAACAGAAAATATATTATTCATACCAATCTACTGGAAGTGTTCTATAAGAGTGAATACCCAGGTAACACCGATAACGGCCGACTATGGAAAATAAAAGTACTTCAAAATAGTGCATCAGGAGTGCTTAAGAAGCAGTGCAATCAGCACACCTCCATAAGAGGCACTTGACCTGCATCAATCATGCACTAAAATCTGTTACCGTTAGAGTACTTCCAAGGCACTTTTAATCGCCGGGAGAGTGTATCACGGCCGGCTGGCGGCCGCCTGGACACCTCGATGCTGGGAAAGTATTATTTGCCTGACCGGAACATGAACTGCCGGTAGACATGTGCGATACAAATGCTGGGCCGATGGTCGGTGTTATCTGGGTATAGTTCTTTTCATGGGATCTTGATGACTTGATAATGATGAATATTCCATAACCAGATACTTATTACAATAACTGTTTCGAATTTTCGGAATGCTTTCCTAAAAAATAATTTGAATCGATATTGCTACTTATTGAAGATTAATCTTTTACGTCAAATTTATTTTCAGCCTATTCCTACCTCAGTAAACTCCTTCACATCAGATGAACGGGACTCATATGATCACCACTCTGTGTTTAATTCTGGAGAACCTCAAGATCATATAACGGATATGGATAATCTATCACAAAGTTCATTAGGCGAAAATTATGAATTTTCAGATCCTAAATCATCTATTAACGAAACTTTAAGCACTTCTGATTGTTTTGATAGTGGATTAGACTTTGCTGATATTATTATGGATGGTGTTTTTCGTTTGAATAATTTACACAGGAAAGAAACTCCGTCAGTGTTAGGCAAGTTACAATCGAAAAATGGAGAATATTTAGATATTTCGAACCAAAAATCCTATCTCAAGAATCTGTATGATATTGACATCAACAATATCGATAAAACTGAATGCTCGGCAACTACCCCAAGTGATGGCTCAAACAATGCGAACCTGAATTATTTGAATATGGAAGGCGAGATGGAAGGTGAAGTAGAACTTGTCAATGGTGATGGAACCAACAACTTGAATGAAGAAAATGTTGTGAAATTCCCAAATAATACACACCAGATGATGAATGGATATGAACTCGAGGGAAGAAGATTGATAGATATCCAACATTTCATTGATTCCTTGAAGAAGATTGATAGATATCCAACATTTCATTGATTCCTTGAAACGGGTAGCTAATCATGCCCCTCATTTGGGATGTAATTTGGATAATCTTGTAATTGTTGGAGAAACCAAACGGGGTATGGCATCCAACATCCATTTTCAATGTTCCATGTGTCTAACCCAACATTCCATATCAACTGTGCAGAACAAAAAACAGTTGAATAATGATGCAGTATTGTGTGTAATGAGTACTGGCTCTGGACATGAACACCTTAGTCAGATTGGAGCATTGTTGGATATTCTAGTTATGTCTGGCAAAGCATATACCAGATACCAAGATAGTTTGGGCAATTATTGGGAATCATCTGCCTTGGATGAGATGACTAAAGCCGCTGAAGATGAAAAGGCTTTAGCAATTGAGAATGGTGACCTAACTCCTAATGGAATTCCATTTATAACAGTTGTGTGTGATGGGGTGTGGGCCAAAAGATCATACCGCCACAATTATAACTCGTTGATTGGAGCAGCAGCGATTGTAGGATATAGAACAAAAAAAGTATTATATCTGGCGGTTAAAAATAAATTCTGTCTTATGTGTAAGCGCCATCCCATAGCCACACCATCACACACATGCTATAAAAATTGGGAAGGATCTGCATCAGCAATGGAATCTGCCATAATCTGTGAAGGATTCATGCATGGAACATGGATTAATCTATAAGATGGTGCTGACGGCGATAGTAGTTGCTACAAAAAAATACTGGATAGTAATCCCTACAAAGACTACCAAGTAATAGTTGAGAAGATCGAGTGTAGGAATCACTTATTGAGAAATTATATCAATAAAATGCGAGATTTAGGAAAAGACACCAACGCTGGTCCTTTGGTACTAAGAAAAGAAATAAAGGTATGTGTAATAAAAGATGAATCACACTAATCTATTTTCATGAATTTTCTGAAATGTCTGCACCAATTTTTAATCCAAGCCTTTTTTTGGACTCAATGAAATGAAAGTTTTTCAATATTTTTCAGAAAAACCTACTAAGATTCCGCTATGCCATCACAGAAGCCATCAAATACAGAAAAAACGAAGGTGGCACTATGGAGGAAAATGTGAGAAACTACGGAAAGATATATTGAACAGCCCTTTCCACATATTAGGTCAACATTTACATTGTTGTACCTACTTTTGCCAAAAACAAAGTGTAGCTGAAAGTTCACATACCCGTGATATGATTGCAGATATGAAATTAACACGTAAGTTTCATTCAAAATAATTATTCTGTTAGTTATATAAAAAGGGTGGTATGTATGTTGAAATAAATATTTATCGAAATATTTATGTTTGTACATATTGTCATTTATTTTTTAATGACTATAAGCATCTGATTATTAATTTTCATATTTTTAATTGCATATTTTATGTTTGCAGCATTATATGATAAAATGATGGGTCATGCGAGGTATATTTTCAATCATTCTACAAGCTTGATATTAGATGTAGATAATAATTCGGTAGAGCAATTCAACGGGATTATTGCAAAACACACTGGAGGGAAGAGGATAAACTATGTTCTCAGACGTTCTTTCCAGTCTCGATGTTTTGCGTCAGTGGTAAGCCACAATACCAAAATTCCTTTGGCAATTTTGAAAAAAAAAAAATTGGTGCTGTAAAAGTTGTCTATTACATACAAAACTATGAAAGTTGCAAGAATAGAAAAAGAACAAATAAAAATAAATTGAGACTATTTAAGAAATGGAATGAATATTCCAATTCTCAAAGAGAAAAATCACCACAGTCATATGAAACGCGTTGCGAAAAACCAGATCTCGAAGATTATAAATTACAGCAGGCAATATCCGAATATTTGGAAGGATTACAGTTGACTGTGACAGAAAAGATAAATATAGAAGAGTTAACGAGAAATCAGTTAGATTCGGAAATGTGTAAAAATGAAAGAAGAAAGAGTCACAGCTTCGAAATTTGCTAAAATGTGTAAGAAAAAAACCCGGATCTTCAAGAAAAAATTTAATTAAATCAATACTGTATCCAAAGAAAATATTTGCCAAATCTTTGAAACATGGCGAGGAAAATGAAAAAAATGCTGTTAAGCAATTAGAGAAACACCTGCGAGTTCAAATTTCTAAATGCGGTTTATTCATCGATCAGTACATCGACTTTATTGCTGCAAGTCCTGATGGAGTTATTGTAGAAGTTAAGTGTCCTTATTCTGCACGAGATATGACACCAGATGAAAGCATCGCTAAAAGGCTTATAAAGTGTTGGGAGGAAAAATGGGGAGTTCAATAAAAACCATAACTGGTATTACCAAGTTATTTTGTTATTTCGCGGTATGGACATATAAAGGTCTAAAAATTGAAAATTTTTTTGGTAATGATACATTTTGGCAAAATAAGATGGAATCAAAATAAGATTTTTATATGAAATATTTGCTGCCTGAAATAGTTGACAGTAGATACGAGAGAAATATGGAAATAAGAGATTGATTTGAGGTATTTCTATAAAATTAGATTGTTATGTATATATTTTGTTTTCAAATATATCCTGTGAGTTTTCGAGTTTTTAAGTTCAGTGAGCATACTGAATATTACTGAATACCTTGAAAAATGTCATTTCTTCTTACCTATCGAAGAATATTTCTAAATATTTTGTTATGTATGAAAGTTTTTAATAGAGTTTTTCCATAAAGAGCATTTTTGCAGCTTTTCTTTTTTCTATGTGTATCTATTTTTTATTAACTACCTACCCATATCCATATTCATCATACGCGAAATATTCATTAGGACAAAAAAAACTCATTTTATTTTTAATATTCTTATGGACATTTTTTGTTTATACAGGCCTATTCTGAGAATTCCAACGGCCGACGACGACGACCGCAGACCCGGCAAGGCCAAATTTACTACGAAAGTTACTCGATAATAAATTGAAGTGAGACGCAAATAGTGCTAACCTTTTTTGTTTGTCATTGGTCTCCGCCCCCTTCGCTCGGGATTTTTACTTCCCTCTTCACATCGCAAATTTACTCTCGACCTTGTTTGTAAAGGTTAACCCCTTCTTAAACAAATATTGTTAGCTTCCCAGATACCTACCGGGTTTAAATATGGATTTTGATTTTCGCAATAATTTTTCATGTTTTCACATTTTCTATTTGAAAATTGGCAATTTTTACTTTTTTTTCCGTCGCAATTTTGAAGAGAATTAATTTTTTCTTTGTAAATTAATGCCTTCATTTGCGATGAATTAATGGCACAATCGCTTCACACATGTTTATTATTGAAAATAACTCTTTATTAATACTTTTCTCGATAGATTTTATGAAAAAATTCCCGAAATTAAATTTTTGGAAAAAACGGCATCGTTTAATTCTTTGCATGTTTTATCAATACACCGTTGACGTGATGTAAACAATTTTTCTGTAATTTTGACAAATGCTCATTTGCCCATTTTCAAATTGGACTATAATTCAGGGCTAAGATTTTAAAATTTTTAAAAGTAGATGTGTTTATGTCCATGATTGAGACTTACTAATACCTAACTAATACTGTACAAGTTTATTTCTGTATCTATTGAACTGGGTACACACAAACGATATTGGACCACCTTTCCCGATACCTCTGTTAATTAACATGTGGTAATGAAACCTTTGAAAGTAGTATAATTATGAAGCAATAATAATAAAACTAGAAATTTTTTGTATTATTTATTTCAATTACATTGTCTTGTGTTAATTAGTAATTTACAGTATATTATGAGAAGTCATGCTGATCCAACAATTTCTTTTAATAATATTTCAACACTCACTCCACACATATCCATCCGCGATACTTAAGCGTTTAATGTTTAAATTCGTCCATTTATTTACACATATTATTAGTACTACTAACTACCGTTGAGTCCGGCGTATTCCTCTCTTTATCTTTCTAGGTGCTACTGCCGTCGCCGCTCCCGAATCGGCTGATGGCTGAGCTCTGCAAAAAGGCACAAACATGTCAAAAATAAATGTAAGCGGAACGTTAGAAGTTTTTAAAAAATAACTAAAGTAGGGCCTCGTCAATCCGGACTCCCGCTAATTCTGCGATCGCGGTAACTCGGACGGCTGATGGGGAGTTCGCGGTGAAGCCCCAAACTTGTGGTGCGGGCTGCGAAGTGCGAAAATTATAAGCAGAAGAATATTAAAATTAAACTTAATTTTTTTTTTTAACTTTATGTCAAACGCACAAATTTCTTACATGTTTGTAATTGTCTAAATGTACAGTGCAACGGAAGTAGCTTGGCGGGCGACTAGCCTCTAAAATAACAAATATTCGGCTGAATATACTTCACATACGTAAACTTCTTTCTCCTATTGTACTTGAGACTCACAAATTACTAAAAATTTCGTCGTCGCCGATCGGAACGTTATTCGAATGTTTTCGTTGTTCGCAGATTTTGTGATCTCTCGCCCGCCAAGCTACTTCTGTTACACTGTACCTACATTTGTATGTACATATTTTTGTCCTGTTTCCTTGTACTTTTTGATAATTATATAATTAAAGAAACTAAGGCTAAACATGTGTTTTATTGTTACCATTAAAATATTTGATAATCTGCATAGGGCCTTGTTTTTGCCAATAGGGATTAGCGAGGCCTTGCTATATATTCAAAATGCTTTTTAATAACTCATCACATTTTACACACAATTTCATTTTTACAACTAAATTCGGGCAACGCATGCAAGATGCATTAATTTCGGATTCACTCCACCTTATTCTGTATTTACACCATACGCAACACGTCAGAAAATTAAAAAGAAATGGAAAAACATATTTAAAAAAAGTCAAATAAAAATATAAAAAGTAAGTGATATAAAATAAAATCCAAATTATGTGTTTAACAAAAAAAATTTGTTAAATTTACATAATTTGATAATGAGTGTGTAATAAAGTTTTTATTTTTTTCCTAATTGGATTTCAATACAATTAATGAAAGCTTTTCTTACCTATTAAGTAACTTACAATTATTAGTGGCTACTTTAGCCAAATATAGAAGCATTACAAGAGAGTACGCTAGCCGCTTTGAAGGCTATAAGTACCAAAAACTGAGTATAATAACGGTTTCGAAGACTGGAAAAGACGTTGGAATAAGTGTATTCCAGTGAGAAGAAATTACTTTGAAGAAGACACAATAAATTTAAATGAATAAAATATTTTCTGAATGTTTTATTTAATTAGTCTCATTCCTTTTTGTATAGTACTTTAATGTAATGGACTGGGTGAGATATTTTACTTTGAGCTTTAGAGATTTATTGTACATACTTTCACCTATTTCGGAAATCATTTAACTTGGTCGTAAATATTCCTTTTTTTTTAACTTACGATATCTAGGAGCTTTATGCGGGTAAAAATTTTATTTTGAAACCTTTACATTGACACAGGATGTGCTCTTCCGACTGGGTGTTTTTTTTAAATAATCACCCCGCATATCTTGTAAAGTAAATCCTGCATAAAAGTTCACTAAAACAAGTCAATTTTAGTTTCGAGGGGCACATCTTTTGACATATACTTGACAGTTCCAAATGCAACCCTCTTAGCCCCACTGACCCCTACTCAATTTTTTTAAATGGGATGACCACACTTGTGATACCTCATTTCAAAGGAAATTTATGTGTGTTTTTTAAATTTTAAATTAAAAAAAAAATGGAAAGTATTTTTTGCAAAATATTGAATGTTTTTTTTTGCTCATTTAACCTGACACTATTGTAGTCAAGTGACACACGTAAAGACATTATATTTGACGTTTATAGATGTATCTTCCGCCCTCCGTGACCCCCTCCCTTACTGATGGTAGAAATCATAATTTGGTACTCCCGCACAGAACAGAAATTAACATTTTATTTTTTATAATAAACAAGTGAATAAATTTCTTCGCAAAGGCATGTAACGTAGACAATAATAATTAATTAGGTATTTAGGTAACATTAAAATGTAGTTTTCATAGTAAATTGGAAAACAAATAAAAGACTCCTTCACACGTTGCTGGATTTCAAGTTTGCTCGCTTGCTAGATTTGGTTGCAGTCTGTCGTGAATGATATGTCACTTGGAAGTTGGTAGGGTGCGCTGCTAGTTTCACCTCACATGATGCTTGTTTTGCTAGCTTGGCAGTTATGCAAGAAATAATTTGTCGTAGACGAATTGCTACTGACTGCGATTTTAATAATGGTTAAAATGCTTCAAAAAAAAAGTAGGTCAAAATCAAAGCGAAAACTTTTGAGTCGCGAGTAGTCGATGCGAAGAAATAGCAGTGACAACACTTTAACCATGATGTTTAATGAACTTGGGTAGCTCTTTAATCTCTTCTAGAGATTCTGAATTCTCGATCTGAATATTTTCTATTTTTTTCATAAGCCCATTCACAAACTTCACTCGAATGAATGAGCTGCTTTGTCTTCTTACATCACTTCTTGCGAAAAGTAGATGTTTACTATCATAACTCACATAACTCAAATACTTTTTGAACAGTACCATGTGCAAAAGAATGACATACTATATCAAGTGATAAAATACGAGCCGGCGATTGTAGTACAGGAGAGCGTTGCATTTTTACTAGGAATTTTATACAGGTAGTTGTTCAATACTCTAGAATAAGCAAAGTGAGCGTCAGCACATCAAAGTTACGTTTTTTTAAATGAAACATCCTATATTTTACCTTATAACTCAAATCCGCTTTACCTCCCCATTACAACAACAGGTCATAATATGTTATACAGGGTATTTAAAAAGTTATAATCAATTCTATGTGGAAATCTTAACAATGGCATGTATTTTTAAAAAGGAGTATAAGAATAATAACCTATAGAAGCCAAAGTTTTTTAATGATGGTCAAAGTTTATAATCATAACACATAACTTTAATCTGGCACCGCGTTATGGAACATCCTATAACATTGTAACTAAATTTGAAATGTGAAGCTTAAAGCTGTCTACAATTTTTATACGCAATTTTTTTTTGGTATCTATTATGATAACAGAGCTACTGAGCTTTATCACACTAATCAGTCACTATTTCTTTTTACAGAAAACGTTGAAAAAGAACCAAATGAATCATCAGACAATGTCGAAGATGATGCAGAGGAATTGGATCGAGAAAGAAATGCTATCATCAACAGCTCTGATGATAGTTGCGACGAAAATGATGATTACGAAACAGACACTACAGAAGACTTAAACGAAGAAACCGATGAATGATTTTTCGACGCAGTAAAGTTGAGCATTTAAAAAATCTGAAATATGTAAATTATCATTTTTCAATCAATAAATAATTATATCTATGATTTAGATACGTCGTGACTTAATAAATATGGAAAATTTAATAAAAACTTGTTAGTTACCACATAAAACTTGATTTTTTTATAATAAATTGACATAATACTGCCTGATATAAAAATATAATTTCATTATTAATGACAATAAAAAACATCGTCAGCTGTTTGTACCCCCATTAAAAATACAGCGGACTATTGTTTTTATTTTTGTAGAAGTATAAAGATTCAGCTGTAAAAAAGTCATACAGCTGTTGCTCATAGCTCTAGTGTAGTAGGGAGAAACTATTATTATGATTTTCAGACGGTTAGAAATGACTTGTTCAAACATAGCGCTACCTTCCGTACTATTGTTCAAATTTTCAAACTAGTAGACAGCACTGCATGAAAGATAGCACCGAACTTATTAACAAAATATTGCATCAGAGCAAGCAGTGAAGCCATCAGTGATGTCACAATCCAGCAGCGTAGCAAAGCTGCCTTCAACACTCCGAGCAAGCGAGCAAGCACGAAATCCAACAATTTGTGAAGGGGCCTTAAATCAATAACTAAAAAAAACACTACAGAATTTCCTTTGAAGATCACAAGTGCGGTCATCCCATTTAAAAAAATTGAGAAGCAGTCAGTGGGAGTGGTTGCATCTAGAACTGTCAAATATGTCAAAAGGTGTTTTAGTGAATCTTTATGCGGGGCTTACTTTACAAGATATCCGGGGTGGCTATTTAAAAAAAAAACAAACGGTATAGTTAATAACAAGTATAATTTTAACTGCCCTATTCTTACTTGATAGGTACACCATAAATTTTAGTAGTGAACTTTTTAGCCTGCCTTACTACAGGCGTCTTGTTTTATTAAATCTGAAGTTTTTTTATCTCCATTTTGAACTATTATGGGTCTGAAAGTTTTGAGACCTAAGCTAGCTTAAATAATAGCAAACAAACTTTGAATCGATTTACCTAGGTTATAGTGCTAAACTATTTGTAACTGCTTTGACTATTTTGCATAATAATCTATTGCATTAATAAGGTCAATAAATAGCTGATATTCGTTCTTTGGCTTGGTCATGTAAATTCTTACCACTGCACCTATTTCGATGTTGAAGTAGTCAAATTTTGCAATCTTTTCATTTATCTTAACCTGTTTTACTTATTTTAAAAGTAATTAAAAAAATACTTACGAAAACGTCATTACAGTTCCTTCTGAGAAATTGAAAGTTGGTTTGGCATTCGCGTCAAAACTTGAGGAAAAATTAAATCCACCTGTCGGCTAAAAATAAATAGGAGTTAAGCAAAATAAAAAGAGTTAAGTAGCACTTGATCAAAACATTTTTTTCTAATCCGAGTGGACGTACTGGTGAAATTCGTTCACCACCTACCCCACTTCTGTATTTATGTACGTGAAACGTAGACGTATCCTCTCTTCTCGCACAGTACGAAAGAAATGTTTAGAAGTATAATTATACTCTAGAAGTCAATATGTTATACTGCAAATTTTATTTTAAATACATATACAATGCAAAAATATTCAAAAATGACTTACTAGTGCTGTTGCCTGAGTTGTTGCTGGTGCTCTATCAAAATTAAAACCAGAAACTGCAAGCTTTGCAGGTGGAGCTCCAAAATTGAATCCAACCTTTTGAGTATTGTCAATCTGATTTCCGCCGCCAAAATTAAAAGAGCCATTTGTCGAAGTCTCATTACCAGATCCGCTGAACATAAATGCTTTAGGATTGGTCCCAGATTTTTTAGTTTCTGGAACAGGAACGCTCAAAAAGGGTGATTTGACAGCTTGTCCAAAGTTAAAACCGCCAGCATTGGCGGTAGAAGGTTGAGCAGCTGGATTGGAGTTTTGTCCGAAATTGAACAATGTAGCAGGCGTACCATTCGATTTTAGTTTTGTGAAAGAAAACGATTGAGATTCTACAGGCTTTGTAGATGATACATCTGCTAACAACTTGTTGGGGTTAGCGAAAGTAGTTTTTTTGACAAGATCATTGTTACTAACTAGAAAACAAAGTAAAATAAATAACTTTCACCTGCATTATATAACAATTCATTTATATATCAAAACATATCAACATTTTAAAAAAAATAACACTAAAGCACTTATAAATTTTATTTTTATAATAGTTTTTACGTTAAAAAAAGAATCTTACTCATATATATTTATTTAAACAAAATTTAAAAAAATATACATTAACATGAAAAAATACCATCTTTAAAAGTATACACATATTTATTGGTTAATTTTTATTTTAGGCTTTCTACCCCGCTACCGTAAATTATATTTTTTATATTGTATGTTTCTTAAATGTTTTTGCATTATAAAAAAAAGTCTTTTTTTTTAATAGTAATAGAATCAAAGTAAAAATAACTATACTAACTCGATGTTGAATTAAATTAATAAATTTATTTAAAAAATTGCTTACTCATGCTTGTAGACTGCTCGTTTTGGCCAAACACAGACGGAGTACTGAAACTAGGAGGCTTTGCAG
Source organism: Agelastica alni (assembly GCA_950111635.1). Classification (NCBI taxonomy): domain Eukaryota; kingdom Metazoa; phylum Arthropoda; class Insecta; order Coleoptera; family Chrysomelidae; genus Agelastica; species Agelastica alni. Next base: position 23,114,199 of record OX467708.1, read on the forward strand.
GCGATTTAAAAGGAAAATCGATTTTTGGAGACCCTGCGAAACCTTTACTAGTTGGCTGAACAAATCCGAATTTTTCTTTATCTGGAGATTTTTTACCAACTATGTTAAAAGCTGGATTGGGGCTTGAAGCAGTTCCAAAAGTTGTTGCTTGAGTTGCATTTATATTGTTTACGATTTTTTTTGTACTTAAGGAATTAGTTTCATTTTGTGACAATGTAGATGAAACGGGAATAGTTTTGGTTCCTTCTGGTATTGTAACAATTGTGTTACTTGTAGATACAGTTAATTGATTTTCGACTTGTTTAACAGGTTGTAATACACCAGTTGTTTTCTGGGCATTAGCCACCAATCCAAATGTAACTATGGGTTCTATTTTTTCTGTTGTAATAATCGATTCTGGTAATTTCGGTGGAACAATTTCTGCATTAGTAGAAGGTTGAATGCCGAATTTAAATTGTGTTACAGACGCTTTATCAATACCGAAGTTAAATTTCGGTACAGGTTTTCTCTCCCCATCTTTAACAATAACCATCGAACTGCCAGGTTTAGCAGCCTCGCAGCATTGGCATTTATTATGAGTTTCTTTATTTCGTACCATGCACACCTAAGTAAATTAATGATTTATATTAAATTTTCATTTTTTATAGGCAATTATTTCGTAATAATCGTATTTATTCATTTTTTGGTTAGTATGGCTTGTTCTAAATTATTTAAATTATGTAAAAAATAGTAATAATCAAATTTCCTCAATAATCACCAATTCTCGTACATAATTTACCTAATTGTAACTATTTTATATATTTTTAACGGTGAAAAATACATGAAGACAATGCCTAAATACAAAAAATAATGATAAAGATAAATAAAGTAAAAATTACTATACTTTTTAATATTGTTAACAAGATCTCCTTTCTCTCATATAAATAAATTGCAGATGATACACAAATTATTAATAGTTACCAATAAACTAATTTATTTATCATTTTTCCAAAATTTCTGAGAGTGCACCCAATAACCAGATCTAATTACATTATTGCAAATCAGTTATGTTTACTATCCCACATAAAAAATATAATGTGTAAAACATACATGAATCAAATTTGGTACAGAGAAGAAAAAAAAAATATTATTTAAGAATCTTACCGAACACTCCCATTCATCAACCTTTATTTTAAAGGAATTAGCCGGGTCCTTAGTAATTGCTTTATTTGTCACTCTTGCCATTGCACAAGCAGCACATTTGTCAACTTCTCCTTTATTTCTTAAAAGGCATGTAGAGCACTCCCAACTATTAGCAGGTGGCTGAAATTTGCCACCAAAACCGGAAGCAGATGTTGATGGAAAAATTGAAGATTTGGGATTTGGTGTCTCACATGCAACACATTTGGAACAATCATTTGAATTTCTTATCATGCAAGTGGAACATTCCCACATATTTTCAGACATTTTAAATGTATTGCCAAAAGTAAATTTTTTAGTTTCTTCAATTTGTATAGGTTTTGGTTTTGGAGTGTCACAAGCTATGCACTTCATTGTTTCTTGATGGTTTCTAATTAAACAAGTGCTGCATTCCCAAGTATCACTTATTGGTTTCAATTTATTTAATGATGTGGAATTTGACAATATATTTGTCTGGACAGGTTTTAATTTTGGCGTTTCACAAGCTATACATTTATTCATTCCAGCTTGATTTCGAATTAAGCAAGTAGTGCATTCCCAAGTGCCATTTGCCGGTCTGAATTTGTCCAATGAAGATGAATTAGTCAATGTATCTTTAATTATAGTTTGTCCATTATTTTTTTCTCTAAATTGCTTACTAATAACATTGTCTGTTTTGTCTATATTAGACAAAGGTTCACTAAATTTGAAATTATTTATAGCTACAATACTCTTAATATTTTCAGCTATTATTAGAGGTTCTGAAAATATAAATTGAGAAGAATTTAGGACTTCCTTATGAATAACCTTTTTAGTATCTCCAGAAGTAATAGACTGGTGTGCATTTATTGGTTTTGTAGGAGAATCATTAAGTTCAATAGTATCTGACTGTGTTACTTTTTGTGTTAATGGGGAACAACCTGCAGTAGAAGTTTCTGGTAATTTTTCAGAGATTTTTTTCACAATAGGAGAAATTCCAAAGTCAAATTTTGCTGAAACTGGTACTGGAAGACTGGGTAAAACTTTTGGTGAATCTATATGTATGGATTCCTCAGCTTTTTCAATTACTTGAGGAATAAAATGAGGAGTAACATTAGTAGCTTGTTGAGAATTTACATTATTTAAATCAGATTTAGAAGATTTAGCAATGTGTCTAACTGCTTCTGTACTGCTTTGAAGCTTCGCTTTTTGTTTCATTTTTAATAATTCCGATATTGTTGGTACCTGGAGTTCTCTAGTTAAAGCAGTTTCTGTTGATTTATATGTTTTAATTCCAACATGTTGTCCCAGTAAGCTAGTATCTAATCTAACTCTTTTAGATGATATAGGTATTTTCTTTGCATCATTAATAGGTGTGCTATATTGTTCTAAAGTTTCTAGTATCTTTCTAGCAGTTTTACCCAAAACTAAATTACCACCTCCATTATTTTTTTTTATTGGTTTGATATGAACTGATGATCTTTTCAAAGAAGTTTGAAGACCTGTACTTTTTTTACTGAACTTATTTTCATATGCTGAGGCTCCTCCATAAATTGTATTACCATTATAAAATGGTGAGCTAATTACTCGTTCAGTAGATAGTGTCTGATCAAGAAAATTTGGAGAGCCAAATGTTGATGCATTAAATTGAGGTCTTCTTGAACTTAAGGACATGTTTAATTGAGGGCTTATAGTTCTTTCAACAAAGAGGGAACGATTTGCACTGCCTGAAATAAAAAATATATATTCTTTGAGTACCAATATAGAAATATTGTGTTTTAAAAATATTTAGAGTGTTTTTATTCTACCAGCTTCCTTAATTTTATACTACTGCTAAAAATACTTTAAATTGAAGAATAAATTTTATCGATTTACTGCATTTTTTTCACATAAAACTCTCTGGTATAATTATTTTTTATAATATGGTAATGCACTTAATCCAATTTTGAGACCACAATGGATATTTGGAATTTGTTTTTAATTTACTACTATTAATTAATTTTATTTAGTAGACTTTGAACAAAAAGAAGTATTTGAAATAATAGGTTCCTTGTATTTTGGAATTTAATAATATAAATCATAATATATTTTAGTATATACAATTTGGTTAACTCCGCTACATTTAAAAAAATCAAAAATTGTGGTGAGTTACACTTCACTTGTGTCTTCTTTTTGTTAAATGAATAATATGAAAAGTTTTAGAACAGAAAATTGAAGATTTATGAAACAAATAAAAGTGCATCATGGCATGTATCAAAAAAAATATATTTGTGATTATTCATAATATAAGTGTTTGTTACACTAAGGTATAAATATTTAAATGAACATGAATAAGTTTATTATCACCTACCATATTAAATTACCTTTTTTTGACATATCAAAATATATCTATTTTCATGAAATTTTGTGAAGATGACCTATTGATTTGAATTATTCATGATATTCAACAAAACTGCCAAGACATTATAATTAATAGTCATTAATTACAAGTGAAAAGGAATGTCTGATTTTATTTTTTTTTAATATTTCCCATACCAGCCTCTACAAATAATTGAATCCAAAATGATACTTAAACTTTTTGTGCTTAATTAAAACATTTTCTTGATTTTATCAGAGTGCTATGAATTGCATAAGATATTTTTGAAAGCCCATGAATCTGCATTATTTTATTTTCTATATCGAGAATAGTCCTTGTAGAATACTACTACTACTAAATTACTAATATTAACATTTGCGTCAATTCAGACAATCATGGACTGTTTCTGACTGCTGTGGTAACAAACCATAAATCCACAAGAATTGATAACAAAAATTTGACCACCCTTTTGGATATTTGACAATAAATTCTATTAATAAATATAGACAACATATTTTAGATTTAAGAAATGGATTAAACTGCGGAAATGACTCAATGTACCAATGTTTTTATTTTACCTGTAATGGAATACAGGTGGCAATATTATTAGAAAACATTGGGAAAAAAGGAAGCAGTTTCTTTAAATTTTTTGCTACAATAGGACAATAAAATCCATTAACGTCATCTGTTTGATTAACTGTACGTGATTTCTGCAAATCAGTGGCCCATTGAAAAATTTTCTTGTTAATTACTTTCGAATAAATTTTCAATGTGTCAAATGAACAACCAATGTATTTTTCTTTGTAAATTCTCATGCTACTTCTCCTCTTAAAGCATGATCAAATTTAGCAATCACTTCTTTAGAAATAGGAAACGTGCTTTTTGTGTAAAGTCTACTCGAAGAAATTCCATTAACCAATTGTAATTGCATTCGTATTTTGCACTAATAAAACCAAGAATTACTCGCAACACTCATAAACAACCGAAGAATAAATTATTGAAAAAGTGGCTACTGCTTAGTTAACTTCTGAACATCTTGAAACATCTAGCTTGGTTGAGCAGATAAAGCATTTGTGTTTGGAGCTGCGGGTTACGGGCTTGGATGCGGTCTTTTTTTCTATACATATTCAATATAGTTTTTTTGTTTCTATTCTATTATTTTTTATTGTTACACACATTTGCCATTATTAAAGATTATTCTTATAATTCAATTTTTTTTATTTTTCTTAAATTTTGATGTTTTGCTAAGTTGATAACAAGTTAGCAAGACAATAACATAAATATTGACAAAAACAAAACATTTAATAAAGGTAAATTTGTGTCTGATGAGTTGTGTTGATAAAAAATTTGCAGCCTTTTTATTCTTCTCAATTTATCATTAAAATTTAAAAAAAAAATAAAAAAGCGACAATTTTTTTGTAAGCACAACTAAAAAAATGACAAATTACAAATGGGATTCCCATTCGGGAAACAAAAAAAGTTTTTTTTTAACAATTAAATTCTTTGGCACAAGAAGGCAGGAGTGAAGCGCAACTCAGCACAATTGTTATTTTGGAAATCTCAAAAAATGTTGTGCTAGCAAATATGGAAAAGACAAAAAAATGTTCACAACATTTTTAATAATTAAAATAATACAATGGCAGGACTAACTAAATCTTAAAAATTAAAAAGAGGTATCAGTTTTATAATAACATTATTAGATTTTAAAATGTTTACGCAGTTATTATCATAACCACCATAATATTTTGTTTCAAGTGTTTCAGAACCTCAGAATGTTTTCTGTAATATCCTTCTATAATCATCACTTTTTTACTATTTTAATGATTCTACTACAATTCCTAGTCACAATTTATGTACATACGACCCACTTTGAGAAACCAATAGTGTTATATTTTCTTCACATTCATAAATTTAAAACCAAATAAACTACAGTAATTATTTTTGGTTACTATATTCTGTGGTAATATTTGTTAACAGTGATTTTACTGGGTGATTCATAAATGTTGGGATATGGGCTAATGGCGGGTGATTTGGACCAAAATATGAGATAGGACCAAATATGTCTTAATAAAATATTACTGTTGAAAAAGATACAAGGCGCTAAATTTGAAATTTTGTTTTCATTTTTTGCTATCTGACTCTAAATTGTTCAATTACGTTTTTCTCGAAAACGGATGAAATGTTTAAACAGGAGAACTAATATTACATAAAAATCATGTCTGCATATTTTCTAATCAAAATCACTAAAGTTTCGTCAAAAAAGTTACCAGTCGATTTCATCATCAGGAATCATTCACATGGCGCCCCCTATAACAAAATGTAAAATAATACACATAAAATAATATTCCTTGTCCAATTTTGATAACAAATGATAAAGTTACAGTGAAATTATTAGCAAAAAATTAAACCAAAATTTTAAATTTAACGCCTGGTATCTTTTTCCATAGCAATATTTTATTAAGGCATATTTGGGTACTTGAGAGGCAGCATTCACGAAACCCCCCCCCCCCGAAATCTAACTGCACATACTTTTGTGGTGTTGAATGTTGTTAAAATCTCAACTCATAAATAGTACATTTAATACTATTATTACTGATTTACACTTTATTCACACATTCCCAAACTGTTGATTTTCTTATGAACAAACACTTAGCATAGATGGCCATTTGTAAAAGTTTAATCATAGTACTTTTAGTGGCTGAGTTCCAAATGTTATTCAGATCTTAGTTATAAAGTTTGCAAAATTAATCAAAAATCTGTTGTCATTTGATAAGCACTGCTTTTCTAAATTTTACAGATCTTATTAAGTTTTTTACAGTTTGTAAATCATGGCATTTATTGTAATTTACCCCATTTTAGTATTGGTCCTTTGCTTCACTTAAAGATAAAGAACCATCTGTATTATTAACTTTAAATTTATATTTATTATACACAATTAGAATTGAGATACATCTTAGATATATACTGTTTCTTTATTTCTATAAAACTATTATGTAAATTCTTAAACAAAAAAGAAATTATAATGAAACTTGCCTTTAATTGTTGTATTCATTTCTAGTTATGTGACATTTCTTAACAATACTTATATTAAAAATTATATTCTCTAAACCTCAACTAAAGCACTTTTTTACAACAATACTAATACCTTGTTTTGTAGTACTCATTCTATTAACTTACTATGTTACAATAATATGACTAAAATAAAATTTTAATATTCATTTTTGTATTTAGATCAAAAAGGACCAAGAATAGTTTATATCCTTTTTGTTCCAAGCTCCTTAATTATTTTTAAAGAGTATGTAATACTTTTTAAATGAGATATTAAATGAATAACAGAAAATTAATACAATGAAGAGTAATAAAAATTATAAACTTGAACATTTTTAGTCTTAGTATTTTCTGAACAAGTGTTTAAATGAAAATGAATGAAACATCTTTATTTTATGGTTACACATACATACATATAGTCATGCCTTTTTCCTGTAGGGGTAGGCAGAGACCACTTCCTTCCACTTGCTCTGGTTCTTACACACATCTTTTGCTTCCTCTACTTTCATCAGTGCTCTCATATATGCTCGTCGGTTGTTGGTACTCTTGACCTGGCCTTTCTTTAAAACAATGTTGACCTGGTCAAGATATGTTTGCCAAGGTCAACCTCTCGCCTTATAAATTTGTTTCGTCAATCTTTCTTTATCCATCCTTTCTACGTGTCCAAACCATCTAAGCATTCCTTTATCTATCTTTGTAACCACAACCTCTTTCACAGCACAGCATTCTCTTATCTCACTATTCTTTACTTTATCCAACTGAGTCCCTCCGGCTATACTTCTCAAACTACATATCTCCGCAGCATTAATTCTATTTTTATGCTTCTTCTGCCAAACCCAACATTCACTACCATACATAAGTGTAGGAACCAACACACCTCTATGCACAGCCAGACGTGCCTTTTTTGACACTTTCTGGCTGTTCATAAAGCTATGCAGTGCCCCATACATCTGTTTTCCTGCCAACACCCTTCGCTCAATGTCACTGTCATCTTTCCATTTCTAGTAAACTTTGAACCCAAGTACACAAATTTATTTACTTGTTCCACTCTTTCTCCGTCAATCGAAACTTCAAAGTTTTTCTGCTAACTTCTCTTTCAAAAACCATTACTTTTTTTTGATAGCATTTTTTTTATCCCTTTGATATCATGGCATCATGCATAACATTAACTATCGCCTGCAACTCCTCTTCAGATGACGCTAATATGACTTGTTAATCGGCGTAAAGAAAGCATTTGACGATCAAATAATTCATTTTTAATCCATACGCGCACTCTCTTTTAAATCTTTTAAACATTCGTCTATGTATAAGTTAGACAATAGACAATGTTGACCACAATTCACTCCTCACCACTCTATCATAGGCCTTTTCCAAGTCTATAAAAGCGCAATAGACCTTCTGACTTCTAGCCAAGAATTTTTTGACTATACCTCGTAATGAAAAGACCTGATCCACACATCTCCTTCCTCTTCTTAATTCTGCTTGCACATCCCATATTATCTTCTCAATTTCATTCGTTACTCTTTTAATCAATATCTTTGTATACAGTTTGCCAACTTTGCTGAGTTAACTAATACCTCCGTAGTTCTTACAGTCCTGCTGCGAACCTTTTCCCTTGTAAAGCGGCTCGATAATCACCTTGCACCAGTCATCTGGTACACTACCACTCTTCCAACTAAGGTTAAAAAGGGGGTACAGTAGACTAGCTACCACATTTTGTCCAGCATTCAGCATTACAACTGTTATCCTGTCGTACCCAGCAGCTTTACCCAATTTCATACTGTTCAACGCTTCCACAATTTCTGTGGTACTAATTTCACTTTCATTGCAACATTCACTCATGTCTCCGAATGGGGCCTGTACTTGTGATTCCTTCCATCTCTTTAATATGCATTCCTCTCCTTTTACCATACTACCATCTTGGTTTCTGATTCTTTCCAGAAAAAAAAAATTAGTTTTAAGTTGAAAAAATTGATTTTATATTTCAATGTCTCCTAATTCTCCATAGAGTAAAGCAATGCTAATTATACATTTATGATAAATAGTGCCAAAAACGATTATTTACTTTAAAAAACATAAAATTTGTTAGGCAGTTATGAGACAATTGATAAAACAAAAAGTAACTTTCATTAAAGATTTTACAACAAAATACAATAAACCAACAATATTTTTTGCTGGTCATTTTGTAATGTTAAAAAAAAGGATAAAAATAAGTATCATGCTATTACCATTATCACAGCTACTTCCTAATTAGACAAGTATTAATTTTTATTTAACAATCCACTATTATAACACTGTTCTGTCTTACTACAATTTAATTATCTACTAATTTAAAACTGTATTTAGCACTTTTTTCCTATCCTGTTAAATTTATTTCCTACTCTATTGCACTATTGTTCCTTTTTAGTTTAATTACATAAACCACCTGAAAAAGTATAGCCTAGCAAATATATAAATACAACTTCCTGTAAATATACTTTACAGGGTTTATTATTGTGATAGTTTAGTTGATTGTTGTTGAATTTAAAATACCAGATAATAAAACTAATTAAATCCAAACTTAAGTGAACCTACAGGTATTATTAATGTGGATATCTATACTGCTTATATTACCAGTAATTTTTACCTGTACCTAATAGAACAGTGATGGAAAATAAAATGCTTTAACTTAATTGTAAAAAAAAATTATAGTTTTCTTTAAAACAAAGTAATAATAAACTGTAAAATTAGCTACTTGTTTTTACTTACTTGGAGTTTCAAAAAGGGACCTTCTGTTGGGAGAATTATTTTGCAATGGGGAAGGTTGTTTAGAACTTCCTTCACTTTGACAAACATGTTCTTTACTTCCAATTCTAGGAACAGAAGAATACCCACTTGTAGATTCCTCACTATCAGAGTCTTGATGTCCATTTAAAAAATCACTAGCAAATACATGAACAGTTATATCACTATTTACAGAAGTACTAACACTGTTAAGTAATCTTCTAGAGTGTAAACCAGATGGGCCTGCTACTGGCTCTATGAAGTTATTGGAATTTCTATTAGTCAATTTTTCTTCAATTAACTCGCTGGTGGGTAACAAACTGATATTATTACCTTGATTATCTGTAAATTTTGCTCTTTTGGAAGGAGGTTGTAATTGTTCTACTTCTTCTTCAAAGTCACGTCTTCTTACTGTATTATCTTGTCTTCGAAACCATTTGGACAGAGGTGTATTGCTAATGATGGATTTAAATTTTCCTACAAACGACTAAAAAGAAAGAAATTAATACCAATAATAACTGTCTGTTGTTACAATAAACATATTACAAAAGAGAATAATCAAAGTCCTAACAAATTCAACTTGCTATTTATAGTGATGAGAACGCGCGAATTGGATTCAATAAATGCATTTTAGTATTACCTTTTCTGTTTCATCTTGATTTGAATTTAAAGGATTCTGATCAGCACTACCGTTAGCCATAGCTGCACTGTAATAAATAATTACAAATAAACCTAATATTTTTTTTGAGTACTGAACATTTTTATATTTTACTAAAAACTTTTACCACACGAGGATTAAAAATGGCGTAATTTTGATGTAGTTCTAAATTAACCTTAAAGAGTGCGTTCTGCAATTGTTTTTGTGATGATATACTTATCTCACTTGTTACATGTATAGATTTCTTGCATCCTTGTTTAAAACCAATAGAATTACAGTATAATGTCGAAATATTTGTTCGTTTTCTTTACTCGGAAAGAAAGTGAACAAATTAAAAATATAATTCGAACAACAATAAACTTGTTTAATTTATGTTGAATGTTCAAATGTATTTACTACTGTAACTTTAAGAAGCTGAAAGGAAAGTACATGTATCCTACCTGATATTTTACCGAATTCTCAATAAGCACAAATAGCATTCTTATAAATTTTACTGTATTCAAAATCTGAAAGACTCGTCATCCCTCGTAAAGTTGAATTATTTTAATGGTGACTAGTCAAAACTGAAGAGGACGATCAATTTTTTGACATGAAAATTTGAATGCAACAAAATATTAATATGAAAGTTTACTGAATGAAATACATTTGATGAATAATAGGTCTGAAAGAGAACGTGTATGGTGCTCCACCTCATAATTCTTAATCAGTAGGTGATGTTTTAACTGAAATCTTTGAAGGCAAATGGCTTGGTAACAATGGACCTTTTCGTTGGCCTCCTAAATCACCATTCGGCAATTCATTAGATTATTGTGTGTGGAGTTTTATTTAGGTTTACTGTAACAACAATTGAAAATATGAAATCGAGAGTTAGAACTGCTTTCAATAGTTGTAACTCCAATATCAATCAGAAGCACTACACAGGGAAAATCTTTTGAATATTACATGTTTGTGTAAGTAGAAGTGTAGGTGTGTTTGGACATATTTTGAAATACGTTGATAATTAATTTAACTTTGTACTTCATGAGTTTATTTTTCATTTTTGCTAGTGTTAATAAATCTTTATTTCTTGAAGAGAACTTTTATTTGATGGATTTGTTGATAATTACCTATTTAACACTATGACTGCTCAACTAACTCTATATGTCTGCAATATGTGTAGCATATCATTTAAAATTGACAATTTTTTTCATTAGCTCAAATGCTACTTTCATAAAATAACATTCCTGTTGTTTATGTGGAAATATTTAATAGAGTGTTTAATTCAGATTGTGTCGTTTTATAAGAAGACACTCCATTATCTACTGTATTATTATTGACTGATCAAAGAACACAAATGGAATCTGATGAAAATTATGAAATAATGTTAAACCTCAAAAATGGTTTGATATTGAAATGGGGGTAATTGAACAAAGTCAATATAAAATTAATAGAAGAGTCCAAAAGTGTAAAAATATATAGGGTGTCCCATTTGAAAAACTTTACATTCAGTTGTTCATGTGAACAGAGTAATTGCAAGGGTATTACCACTATTTTGAATTTCACAGTCTTAATACCTGAAAATTATCATAATTCAAGCAAATTGGCAAAGATAGAACAGTCAAATAATGTAGTCCAGTTTTTTTTTAATGGGTGGAGGGAGTGTTCTAAACAACCTGTCATTAAGTCTCATTTTTCAGTTTTTAATAAATATCTCAATAAGTACAGGCTCTACAGAAAAAATGTTCCTATGCAAAATTAATCTTTATAAAATTCTTTAAAAAATGTTCTTATCTATTTTGTTGTAGGATTCATAGTTCAAATAATAATAAGGAAAGAAAAATTAATATTACACTTTTTGTCTTCTTTAGTATAAGATGTTCCACAACAAGACCCGCCACATAGAAGAGCAGTGGATTCCAGCTTTTCTTCATCCTCATATACCTCTACAACCAGCAATACACCATATTGTGTCTAAAATACTTTCAGGTGCAGGAGGTGCCTTTATTCCAATTGAGATGAGGCACCCATATTCCTCCCTTTCCCAACCCCGTTCAGGAAGTAATGAGTGATGTTTACGCCACTGTTGTACTAACAAGTAAACTCTTAATGAATTTTGATTTGCTGCATCTTTGGTAGGTGGAAGCTAGATAAACTTTAATCTTGGTTGAAAACTTCCAAAATAAAAAATATATGTATTATCCAAGTTACGTTCGTCAGCAGGGGCCTGATATAATATTAAGAACATCTGCAGTCCTGCCTGTGTGATAGCATTTGGTTTTAATGTTGGATGGTGTAAGACGTCAGAATTTTTTTTATTTTATGTAGCTGTTTTTCGAAACATTTAGGGATGGCCGCTTTGATTTTTTTGTAAGTACACATGTTGTATTGCATCCAGTACCTAAAGCTATGTATGAACATGATTGACTCATTAAACATTAGTGTTATTAATTTGGCTGTTAAAATAACTTATCCTCGTTTTTTTCCTTCCTGGCTTCATGAAAGAAATATTTTTGTGAGATACTGTAAGTGCAATTAATATGACAAGAAGGTCCGCATCTTCTTCGACGATTACAACTGACGGTTAATGTGTAGACTTGCTCAAGCCTCAGGATACTGAATTAGCTTTGCCTTGTTATCGTTATTAAGAAAATGTTCTTGCCAAACAGTGACCATTATATTTTCATCGAAGTTTACATTTATTGATATGATTTACTGGAACCCTCCACTTCTGTTCAGCACGCTTCGTGGAATTTACACCTTCATATCCATTAAAAACCAACAGTTTGGACCATAATGTCTAAAAAGGTATGCCACATATTGGTCCAAGATAGAAGAGAATTTGCGGCCCACATTCCACTTCACTCCATGCAGTAGGAATTCACCATTTGGGGTTAACCCTGTACTGCTTTTTATCAGAAAGGCTACGTACAGAGTCGATTTTATGGTTTTCCTCATGCTACTTTCATTGAAAAGAGTTATTGAGTTTGGGGATAGCTCAAGTCAACAGATCTGCGACATCCTCATTACTTTTCTTTGATGTCACTATTTTTTAAAAAGTCATCATAGGGACTACCAAAAAATTTTCATTGTTAACTTTGGTATTGCTCATAGCAGCCAACTGTAGTGCCCTTCGATGTCACGTCTGGAAAGTTACTGCCAATGAATATTTCAATTGAGCCAACTTTTGCTGCTTCATAGCAAATGATCTTGCTGTTCCCGATTACTCCCGTTAAAGAGACATCAATATATATATATATATATATATATATATATATATATATATATATATATATATATATATATATATATATATATAAGAAAGCCTCATATTCAACCCTAAATTATAATAGGAAAATAATTGCCATTCTTCTTTCTCCTTTTATGTTCAAATGTAATTTAATCGTAATTTTCTTTAATACATTTCTCTTTATTATAACTAGTAAATAAGGTTTTTTGTAAATAAACTTGTTAAAATCGAAATTTCGCAAAATATTAATCTCTCGAACCATTAATCCCATTAATCGTACAAAAAAATGAATAGCACCATTTTTTAGAGAATTTTATGTAGATTAATTTTGCATAAAAACATTTGTTTGTAGGACCTATTCATTTCAGATATTTGCTAAAAACTAAAAAATGGGACTTATTTAACTGAGTTTGACAGAAAGATATATTCGTTCGTTCATAAAAAATATTACAAAATTTAAATCTGATAATGACCAAAATCCGAATTTTTTGATTTTTATTCATAATTATTGTCTCGTGATGAAGATACTGTTATTAATAATGACCGTGTAGGGTGTACATTTAGTTTCAATCATTAGGTTCTACAAATTATTGTAAATACCATTGATATTCTAAGTTTTGTGGTGGGAAAAAGGGTCGATAATAAATTTATAATAACATAGGAATATGAAAATGATAAATTATATGATTAAAAAAATATATAATAGAAAACTAAGCTTAATGGTTCGTTTTTATCGTATTCTTACAAGTATTCAAGAACCCGGTCAACTTCGGAGCGCTGTAAAACCCAGATAAATTCATGATATTAAACGAATTTGTAGTGGAAATTATTTGTTAAAAAACCCTCTACAAGATTGTTTTGATGTCATCTTATTGTAAAATGACCAGAAAAGTTATAACGCCCAAAAGAAAATTTTTAGTTATTTTTGTTTATAACTTTTTATTTTTCATTTTACGATAAAAAATAATAAAAATAAAGTTGTAGGAAATTTAATTTGCTACAAATAACTTGAACTTAAGCCTATACTAACCCCCTCCTACACATCAGAAAAATAAAATTGCGTCCTCTGAAAAACGCACGCCAAGGCCTAAAAAATGTAACATTTCAATGGACTCTGTTCATCGTCAAATTTGAAAAGTAATGACATTCAAATGATCGTGTAAGGTTAAAAAGTAATGAAATTTTTTTTAATGCCTTAGGCCTTGTATTTTATATGCAAGTATAAAATGTTGCAAATAAAAAGGAACGCCTGCGTGGCAGAAAATTATGTTAGTTCTTTGCATTTAAAATTTTAACTTGAGGCTTGAGATCAAATTCAGAATATCTATAATATTCAAAGACAAAAAAGTATACTTATGTACCACAAAATTCTAAATACCTCAATTATATCGATGAAGAAATTCTCTTGGGGTATGTATTTTTATCCTGACGATTGGCGCTGGATTTAAGCCACAAATGTGGTAACGTAATAGGGTGCATTTATATGCTAACGCCTGACGTTAGATTTGTGATAGTTTTGACGTAAATTCCATCTCAAAAAAAAGAAGTGTCAAACCCTTCGAATTTAGTTGTTTAGATTTGACATTTAATTTTGTCGAGATGGTATCCCAATATCCATGTTAAAATTTTCTCACGTGAGCGTAGCTAGCAACCACAAATTCTACTTTGCTTTCGGCAATATTCGATACCACTCGGCTTCAACTGTCAGGCGCTCGCTATGCCAGCGTTTCTCAAACTGTGGGGCGCGCCCCCTAAGTGGGGCGCGTTTACATGATTGGGGGGGGGCGCAGTACAGATTAAAAATAAAATGGTAATGATAAAATGCTACAGATGGATTTTTAAAAAATCTTTATTGAAATTTTACTTACTTAATGATGACAAAGAAACATTCTAAGGACTAATGGCTAACATGAGCTTGTTTTAAGGCGCACAACTTAGCTAAATTTGGTTCTATGTTAGAGATGGCCACTCTGAGTTCATTTTCTACTTGAAGTTTATTTCTGTATTTAGATTTCACGACAGCAAGTGCAGAAAATCCAGTTTCACAAAGGTAGGACGTTGGAAAAGGCAACAGAATTCTAAGCGCTTTGGCTTTTATAACGAAGTAGTCGTTCGGAAGTTCAGTCCAGAAGTTTGTTAAAGATTTGTTAACAAAGTTTGATTTTTGTAAGGGATTTGTTGAAATATCTATCAGTTGTTCTTCTTCTTGCAGTGATAGTCCGACAGGTCTATTTTCGAATGTATTTAAAACCCAGCTCCAGTCTGACAACTTGATATCTTTCTCTGCAAAGAAGTATCGCTTTAAATTCTCAGTTAAGTTTTCTAAATGGCTTCCTATGGTTTTTAGCATCACAGCTTTATGAATATCTTCCAATGGGGAATCTTGCACAAAATCGCAAAATGTGGGAAACATTTCCAAACTGTTTTCTTTCAATTTGTTATGCCATAACTGCAATTTCTTACAAAAAGCATCAATCTTTTGACTTAAATCAAATATATTTACGTCTTTTCCTTGCAGCTGAAGATTAAGTATATTAAGTTTTTCAAAAATATCTACTAAATAAGAAAGCTTCAGTAAAAATAATTTGTCGAAAAAATCTGTTGAATGCTTGTGACCTTCCTGGCTTAAAAATATCGCTATTTCCCTTCTTAATTCAAAGACACGCTTAACCGTCTTACCGCGTGACAACCATCTGGATGAGGAATAAAACAACAAAGATTGATGCTCAGCTCCCATATCTTCACACAGAACAGAGAACATCCTTGTTTTTAGTGGTCTGGTTTTTATAAAGTTAACAACTTCAATAACTACTGTCAAAATCATGTTTAGTCCAGGGCTTAGCGATTTTGATGCTAACGCTTCCCGATGTATCATGCAGTGCGTCCAGATAATTTCTGAGGATTCCTTTTTTACTAGCGCTTGTAAACTGTTGTATTTACCAGACATGGCTTGAGCTCCATCGGTGCAAATCGCAACACAATTTTTCCATTGCAAATTCATTTTAGTAATAGAATCATTTGTAATCTTGAACAACTCGGTGGCTGTAGTTCTTCCTTCAATCTGTTTACAAAACAATAAATCTTCACATATTTTAGAACATTGACAGAATCTAATGTAGCAAATCAAATGGGAATCATTACTAGAGTCAGTTACTTCGTCAAGTTGTATAGCAAACAAGTTTCCAGTAAGCTCAGATTCAAGCTGCTGCTGCATATCAACTGATATATCGTTAATTCGTCGACAGATTGTATCATTTGACAGAGGAATATTGTTAAGTTGTGAAGTAAAATTTTCACCAAACATTATTTCTACAATGTCTTTGCAAGCGGGTAAAATAAGTTGCTCTGCAATAGTGTGCGGTTTTTTGCATTTAGCTACTTTGTATGCCACTTTATATGATGCCAAGAGAGCCTTCTCATTTACTGCCAGTACTTTATGGAAGCTGGATTTTTGTTTTTTAAACAATCTGAGTTTCTCCACAAAAAAATCTCGCGGTTTATTGACATATACTCTGTGCAGCGTTTCTAGATGCCTCTGTAATTTATTTGGTTTCATGCTATCTGCAGCCAATACTTTTAAACAGATAACGCATTGTGGTTTTTCTTCGCCACCTACTTCAAGGCTAGTAAAGCCCAAATTTAGGTATGATGGGTCATATTTTCTTGTTTTAGATTTCGGACGATTTCCACCTGAACCTGTCGATGCACAAGCCCCGTCATCCTCAAGTTTTCGTTTTAAAAATTTATCCATACTACATCTACTTATACACTCACACTTCACAATAATGCTTACTTAGTGTTAAAACACCTTCACTGAGAGACTGAGAATACCGTATGTGCGCTTCTGTATTTATAGTCGCGTTCAGACAGTTCGAGAAAGATCAGGAAGCTTGAATACGTGGCACGAACGCCGCGAACTTTCCGACAGCATCTTTGGCGCTCTCGACGAGACAATGTTGCCTATTTTAGTCCAAATTCCTAGGTCTACGGATTGGGGGGCGCAACATTTTTTAAATTAAAACAGGGGGGCGTGAATAACAAAAGTTTGAGAACCGCTGCGCTATGCGATGTTACGATCACGGGTTAGATTGTAGATTGTAGGGTGGGTCGTGAAGGCCATACTGCCTCTCCAGCACTTCGACCTATCAGATCTTTTGTGTATAACCCTTAATCTATTTAAGGCCCGGGATTCCGAGACTTCGAGTAAAGTTTATCAGTTTCCTGGGGGCTAAGTTTCTGACATCAAAGGGCTTTAGGAAGGCCCCTTCCAGAAACTTGAGCCTCTTGCAGAAAAGCGCTGGGCATTCGCAAAGCAAATGTTCTGCAGTTTCAGCGAAGTTCTCGCAGTAGCGGCAACTATTACTCTCTGTTTTGCCCATCTTTTTCTGGTGGTACCTTAGAGGGCAGTGTCTAGTGAGGAGTCCCGTCACCAGTTTCAAGTCTTTTCTGTCCAACTCGAGAAGCTGTTTAGCTTTCCTTGGCGAAAGACTTATTAGCCTTTTCGCTTGCCTTTGTCCTGGCACTTTATGCCAGTGAGATTTCATTTCATCTGTTTCCCAACGTCGAACCTCTTCTTTCAAGTGGGATTTGGAAAGTCCACAAAAGGGTTCTGGACAGAAAAATTTTGTATTTGCCCCTTCTTTGGCAAGGCAATCTGCTTCTGCGTTGCCTTTACCTCCCTTGTGACCTGGAACCCACATTAGAGTAACCTGATTGTTTGCTGCCAGTTGTCTCAGGGACTGTTTACAGTCCCAAGTCAGCTTGGACTCACAAGTGTATGACTTCAGAGCTTTTAGTGCTGCTTGGCTATCTGATAAAATATAGATTTCTGCCCTCCGGGTGTTTCTTTCGATGCACTCCTGGGCACATGTCTCTATGGCATGTAATTCTGCTTGAAAGATGGTTGGGGTGTTACCAAGGGGTTTTGAGAGCCTTAAATTCGGCCCTATAACGCCCACTCCAATCCCTTCATCCATCTTGAATCCATCAGTGTACCACACTAAAGCATCCCTTCGTAGTTGAGGTCCGTTCTCTGTGCAAACTTGGTGGTTGTTTATAACCACTTCAAACTGCATTTCGAAGTCGTACCTAACTGGCATAATATCTGTCGGCTTAGACATAAATTCTAGGGAAATATTTTCCAAAATCTTTAAATGTCCATTCCGATTTCTTGCTCTGAGATTTATTGTCTGGCTCAGTCTGAAGGCACTGATTGCTGCTTCTTTCATTACATATAAGTGCAATGGTGGAAGGTTCAGCATTACCTCTACGTCTGCAGTAGGGCACGTGAATGTTGCCCCTGTGATTCCCAGACAAGCTAGCCGCTGCACTTTCTGTAGTTTGACTTGTGCCGAAATTTGTGCATTTTTGGCCACCATATCAACGAAGCATAGGTGACCATTGGTTTAATGATCGTTTGGTATGACCAGTATATCATTTTTGGTTTCAGACCCCATGTCTTGCCAAAGACTCTGCGGCATGTCCAGCTTGCCGCTATAGCTCTGGAAAGAATGTTGTTGAGTTGGCTGTTCCATGTCAGTTTTGGTAGATTATTATGCCCAAATATTTAACTTCTTTGGAAAAAGTAAGCTGAGTTCCATTCAGAGTTGGGGCTTTAAGTTCGTACTCGCCTCCTGGTGAATGGAACCAGCACCGTTTGGTAGGATTAACGTTAAGTCCTTCCTTTGCGCACCAGCTTCTGATTGTGTTTAGGGCTACTTGTATGCGATTGGAAATTACTTCATCATGTTTGCCCCTAATGGTGACGACTAGGTCATCGGCGTAACCTTGAGTCGTAAAACCAGAGTCGTGTAGTTTAACTATCAGATTGTCTACAACCAGTGACCACAGCAAAGGCGATAGAACTCCCCCTTGGGGACAACCTTTTTCTACTGTCATCTTGACTGTCTCTCCCCTAAGAGTCGCCACAATAATTCTGCTTTTCAGCATAGATTGTATCCATCTGATCAGTGAGGCGTTTATATTTCTTTCCTCGAGTGATCTAGTTATGGAGGCATGCAAGGTGTTGTCAAAAGCGCCCTCTATGTCGATGAAGGTACAATAAAGAGCCATTTCTTTTTTCCGCGTATGTCTTTTCAATGCTTTCAACTAGGCACTGTACAGCATTTATCGTGGATTTACCTGCTTGATAAGCAAACTGTTTCTTGTGGAGCGGTCTCAACTCAAGGAGTTCGCCTCTGATGTAACAGTCTATTATTTTCTCCATTGCTTTAAGGAGAAATGAGGTGAGACTGATGGGGCGGTAAGACTTTGGTTCGTCCATTGGACGTCTCCCAGTCTTTGGTATAAACGCCACCACGGCTTCTCTCCAAGCTTGCGGTATATAACTGAAGACGGGTTAACTCAATGATCTGTGGGTTAACTAAACTAAACTAAACCTTTTTTCAAAGTCAGCATCCTCCTTATCTATGGTCAGCATAACTGTGAGCGTGTGAGGTTAGGTGATCAAAATGAATAGTGATAAAACGTTTAGTGAAAATTGCAACAAAAACTTTTGTCACTCGTTCAAAGTTTCAAACTTACTTGCCCATGTGAAGAAATTTCATCCGTTAGTAATTTACCTTTGTTTATTATTACATATATAATATTAATAATAAAAATAAAAAAAATGTTGCTTTTATTTTAGATAAACTTAAAATCATCAAGCCCGATAAAGAATAATAAAGAATACCGTTATGATTGTGTTACATGTGGAGAGAATTTTAATCACATACACAATTTAAAATACCATCAGTCGCAAGCAAAACATTATTGGGCCCTGTATTCTTATTCTAGTTCTGGTTCAAAATTAGAACTAATTAATCATATTCAGTCTAGTCATGACATTAAAATGGACAAGGAGTTACTGCAATTTAACTTCAAGAATTTGAAATGTGGAAATGAACATTGAAACAAACACAAAATCATCATATGTGAAAGAACATAGTACCTACCATGGCAAAGATTTTAACAGAACTATTTTTGTTTGTCACAGATCTGGCTTTATTAAAACAAAGGAACTGGTAAAAGACACTTTAAACTACAAGGAACTAATAAGATAATTGCATTTTTTTCATCTAGAATAAAGTTAACCTGAAAGCAACAGAAATATGAAATAGAATAAATAAAAACACATATTGGTCATGATAAATATTTAGACAATTTTTTTCCTACAAAATGAGATAAACATACAATAGCAGCTAAACTTGCAACACAAATTCCAATGACCCTTATAGTAGATGAAGTAAGAGAGTCAGTAGCATTTTTAAGCAATGTCAGTAGCATGTAACAATTTGGAATGTAAAAATCTTTTAACCCCTAAAGATTTGTACAACATAGAGCAGTAAAACTTAAGCTCAATAGCAGTAAGGCATAAGAGTGACATTATAAGTGTGCAAGCATGGGTAAAGGAGGTTTAAGATAATGTATGTGTTTTATTGTATAAACCAAAGGGTGAAGTTATAAGTGGCCATAGTAATTTAAAGGCAGAAAATGTTATGTTGATTATCATTAATGAAGGTCAAAATCAAATGTTAAAAAAATATTTTTATTAAGAGAAGGATTTCCATGCTGTTTTTGTATTTCTAATAGGTCTGATGTTGAAGCTATGAAAATTTTTTTTCTGCTGTTAGAGAAAAGTCGATTTTGCCATCCAGCCCAAGGTATTCAGTCAGATATGGCCGACTCTTACTACAATACATGGATTCAAATTATGGATGAGCTATGGATATTCTCATAGGTATATCTTAAAATACCCATTTGCTTTAACTGTTATGTACATTAATTGGATTGTGTTTAAATTTTTAGATTATACTGTACATGGCACGTAGATAGGGCTTGGAATAAAAATCTAAATAAGAAGAAGAAGAATCTAAAGAAAAGAAGGTATGGTTATTTATAACTGGTTTATTTATGTTTTTAATTTTGGTATTTTAGTTATATACTAATTAATTAATGTTAAATGAACTATCTTACATAATATTTTTGGATATATTACATAAATCTCGTGCATTCAATGTGAATTGTTTTTCATTTATAAGTTATTTTATATTACAGGATATTGTCTACAAGCAACTACGTGTCCTTTTGCAAAAAACAGATCAAGAAGCATTTGCCTTCAAAATGTTGGGCTTATTGTTACAGAACACAGAGCGGTTTAAATACCAATATGCATATTGAGCGCATGCATAGAACAATGTCTTTATTTGAATGGAAAACATATAATGATGTTTGTAAGGGATAAAATTTTTTCATCAAGCTGTTATAATAAACAACTTTGTTCAAAAATTACTAATATTAGATCAAGGCATAAACAAAGTAAAGGGTTAAGTTTTTATTTTATAATACCTCATGAAGAAGATTTGAAAGAGAGTGAGTATGGATTGAAAATGAATGATTTGATTGTCAAATGCCTTCTTTACGCTGATGATCAAGTCATATTAGCATCATCTAAAGAGGAGTTGCAGACGATGGTTAATTTTATGCATGATGCCCTAAATATCAAAGTGATGAAAATTAATGCAAGCAAAACGAAAGTAATGGTTTTTGAAACAGAAGAAAGCATGACAAAAAGTGAAGTTTCGATTGAGGGAGAAAGAGTGAAACAAGTAAATGAATTTGTGTACTTGGGTTCAAAGTTTACGAGAGATGGAAAGTATGACAGTGAGATTGAGCGAAGGGTGTTGGCAGGAAAACAGATGAATGGGGCACTGCATGGCTTTATGAACAGCCAGAAAGTGTCAAAAAAGGCACGTCTGACTGTGCATAGAGGTGTGTTGGTTCCTACACTTATGTATGGTAGTGAATGTTGGGTTTGGCAGAAGAAGCATGAAAATAGGATTAATGCTGCGGAGATGAGTAGTTTGAGAAGTATAGCTGGAGTGACTCGGTTGATAGATAAAGGAATGCTTAGATGGTTTGGACACGTAGAAAGGATGGCAAAAGGAAAATTGACGAAATAAATTTATAAGGCGAGTGTGAATGGACAAGTCGGTAGAGGTCGACCTCGGCGAACATATCTCGATCAGATCAACATTATTTTGAAGAAAGGCCAGGTCAAGAGTACCAACAACCGACGAGCATGCATGAGAGCCCTGATGAAAGTAGAGGAAGCAAAAGATGTGTGTAAGAACCGTAGCAAGTGGAAGGAAGTGGTCTCTGCGTACCTCTACGGAAAAAAGGTGTGACTATATGTATGTATGTACAAGAAGAATGGTAAATACTTTAAAAAAATTCACAGCAATTTTATTACATTTATGAAAAAAACAAAAATTCTAAGTGCCAACTAATTTGTACCGACTGCAACATATGCCTCCATAGATATTCATGTACCTGCCTGAATGCCAGATTAAAATGGAATGTTTATTTTATTCATTTACTGTCAAAATATCTTACACTATTTAATTCTAACAAAGATAATATCCAAAATTCAGGTAATATTGTCACAGAATATTGTTAAGTAATTTGATATTTTAAATCCTATTAAATGTTGTTTGAAAATTAAAATACAAGTAAATCATGATGATTGTTTTTAAAAAAACTTATCATTTTAATAAAAAATTTTGTACTGATGTAAGTTTCCTTTAAAAACTGTCAGTAATATTACTAATTTGTTTTGGTTTTCCAAGTGTTTAATTTTTTATTTACTAATGACTGTTATTGTTATTTTTGGTCATGGTATTTATATAATTGAATGGGTATATACAGGGTGTTAGTAAATAAGTGCGACAAACTTCAGGGGGTGATTTTGTATGAGAAAATAATGACAGTTTGCTATATAAACGTATGTCCGCAAATATTTCGTTTCAGAGATATGGGGTGTTTTTGTTTATCATTGGCGCGTATAGGGGTAATGATCCCAAATTTTTTAAAGAAAAAAATGGTGCGCCACTGAGATATTTTAAATTAAAAATAATGTTTCATTTTCTCGGTAAATTTGTGACAAACAATCTCTCGCTGTTTTTATGCAAAAAAATAAAACATCTTTTTTTCTTTAACACATTATCAATACAATAACATTAAACCACAACCCTTATCTCTGAAAACGAAGCATTTGCGGACATATGTTTTTATAGCAAACTGTCATTTTATTTGCATATCTCGACCGGTTTCAGAACAATAAATAAATCATCAATTTTTAAGAAAAACTTACAACACCCCGTATCTCTGAAACGAAGTATTTGCAGACATATGTTTATATAGCAAACTGTCATTATTTTTTCATGCAGAATCACCCCATGAAGTTTGTCGCACTTATTTACTAACACCCTGTATTTTGAAAACAGCTATGCACATAAATTTGATCTCACTTACTACAGTACTTAATATTTAAATCATTTGATTTTAAAATTTTCAGATTTAACAGGTCAGGAATTAAAAATTTATTTACAAGAAAAAGAAATTCAAATGTCAATATCTGCCATAGCTACAACCCTTATAAATAGAAGCAGTCTTCAGGATACTTTGCATGTGAGAAAAGAATTAATAAAAATGAAATTTTAGAGATATTGGACAATTCCAAATTCCGAGAAGAGCTTGATGTTATTGAAAATGCGTTACGACCAATTAAACCAACTTTAGCTGCCTTAAAAAAGCCATTAATAAAGCCAATATTACAGAGAGGGGAAAAAGTTATTGTGCTTAAAAATATACCACCAGAAAGCATAAAAAAGTTGCAAAGAAATAAAAAAGGAGTTTTTTAATAAAATTCCATGGCAATTTAATGAAACCTTTAAAGTAATATGTGAGTATAATGTAAGATATTTAAAGAATAATTACAGTAGTAAGAAGTACATACGTGGCATTTTATGGGTACAAGACCGTACTAAATCAGCTGAAAGAAATCGTCGCGCATTGAAAAATAAATGTACAGATATTGAATTCGATGAAAATATGCTTTAGAAACTTGCTCAAAATAAATTTTTGTCAAATAACAAAAATAAGAGTTGCTTAATAGAAATGTTGAGAATTAAATTGGCTGACAACAATATTTTCACATGCCAAGCGGAAAGTGATGCAGACAAATTAATTGTTGATATGCAGCAATAGGAAAAATCACGACATCTACTATTGATCGTTTAAACTTCTCGAGGTGTGAACAACAAACTGACCTCCATTAGTTTATATGGGTAAAAAGTGAATTTTGTATATTATTTTGAGCAATTTAAGTATTGAAAGTATTATATTTGAACGATATTTTGCGAAGAATTGGTGTTAATAAACCAAAGAATCCGAAAATGCGTAGGATTAAAAAAGGTGGATATGGAGATAAAATCGCGAAAAATGTGCTCTGTTCCACGATACTCTACATATGGTAATTCGATTATATCTTTGCATAAATTCCTTCAAATCCCAAGGCAGCTCAGAAATAGAAGATGATCTTAAAGATATAAAAACCAATCTCAAAGTTTATGTTTATTTGCAGCAAGCACTTTGTGAAAGATGATTTTTTCTATGGTAAGTTTGATATTGTTGTCCAATGATCTATCATTTTATTTGCGATTATTCATAGTGACTTTAACAACACGGAGAGAAAGCGTTTGAAAGATGGATCTGTTCCTATCTGGAACTTTCCAGTGTTGAAGTATCAACATTCCATAATTACGAAAGAAAGAAGTGACCGAAGTTAATTGGATTATAATATAAAATCCTTTTAATTGGTCGAACAGGTTCACCCACATAATACAATATGTCCGAAATTGATATTTCAACATCCACTTAACAAAAATCTAGCGACAATAAAACTGAATCGTTGAAAACAAACCTTAAATCCAGCTTCAATCCAATAGTTTAACACAAAAAATCAACTTAAATCTTTGAGATAACTAAAATTCTCTTCAATAAATACTTTGGTTTTACAAGTGATCAAATGACAGAATATTTATTGTTCACATCTCGGTCCGATATTTTGTCATTGAGAGCGCCATCTTGCGTTACGTGATATTTTCTTATTAATATAGAAACAAAAAATGTTAGTTTCAGAAGACATTGACATATTGGTTATATTAACGGCATTGGTGGATGGGGATCGCGAAATATATTTTCTAAAACCATCTCGAGGCAAAGACCAGCAAAAAAAAATTTCCTTTAAAAAGTTTAGAAGAATCGCTACCGAAATGTAAAGAACATATTTTTATTACACGCTACTACGGGTTGTAATATTAATAAAGGAATAATTAAGTTTGCCAAAAATTTTGAGAGTTGTCATGATTTACACGAAACAGCAAATGTATAAAAAATGTCAATGAAGATTCCAATTATATATTTCAAATGGGTGTAGCATGTATTCTGGAATATATGAAGCTACGGCAAAATTAAATGATTTAAATTCGTTGAGGTTCACTTTCATAAAAGCAGCAGCCAAAAATAAAAGTGTTCTTTTCTCATCATTACCTCCTACAACTGATGCAGCTTTTGAACAACTAAAAAGAGTATACCTTAAAATCCAGTTATGGCTAGGAAATGATGTAAATATTAAAAATTAAGAATGGAAGTATTCTAATAACATGTCACTTCAGTAACAATGAATCAATCACGAGCTCCTGAAAAATTCTTTATATCTAATGTATATACGTTGAGTTGTTGACAGCGCAAGAATATTTATAAACAAGTTGAAAGTTTTACGAAATGCGCATGCGGAATCATAGTAGAATTTGTGGTCGCTAGACTCTTGTTGTTATTTGGGCTTTAAAGTGATCCAAAAAATATTGAACTGATCCCCATGCGCCTGCGCAAACGTATTTTCTATTTTGCTTTTATTTTAAGTTTGCGCAATTAAAAGCAAGAAGAAAATACGTTTGCGCAGGCATAAGAGCGGATCAGTTTAACACTTTTCGAATCACTTTAAACCCCAAAGAACTTAGCTAGTAGCAACTTTGTCGCTACATTTTTTTATGTGACGAAAAAATTAAAAGTACTCTTTAGTCTATTTTCGTTGATTATATCCAATCTTACCCACCACAACTGACGAAAGTAAAGAAAGAGGAAAAAAATCGTAATCGATGCGTTTTAAACTGCACTTTTTGAAAATACTCATAAAAAAATTGAACCCACAGATTTTGGAAAAAAGATAATTTAAACATCGGAATGACGCAAGCTTGGAAACTCAATATCTCGTAGCAAACAAAAAGTAAAAATACATATAGGTATAATATTGTAAAATTCTCTGAAATAAAAAATAAAAAATTTAAAGAAAATTTTTTAATACCATGTCCTTATGACCATGACGCTAAAATTGGAAAATAACTCGTCTGTAAATAATATGTTTTGTAAAAAAACATAATTTTTATTTTGCTTTTCCATCATGGTTTTACAAAATTCCATGTTTTACAGATTTGGCTATTGTTGGGCACAACACGGTGCTTTGTTTAAACCTTCATTGCGTTGGATTTGTAATGTTTTTTTTTATTTCAAATTTTTAGTTTATTTTTTAGAAGTTTGTGTCATATTTTTTAATATGTAGAATATATATTTTATCTTTGGGGCCGTTGTGGGGAGGGTAAACACATTTTTAGAGAAGAAATTTTTTGATCTCTTGCATGCATCGTAGTCTCTTCTCTGATAAGTCAGATGTGCATACCGTGACTAAAAGTTTCATACTGATTCTAGCGTTGCACTCGTCGCATACACATGTCGACTAGGTGGGGACAGTTCAAATTGTAATCGTGTAGTTCGTCGCGAATATTCATTATATTTTATGCTGGTCGACTGGTTTTCGTGCTTCTCAGCATTTTACATTATAATTTGTATGTTCCTTTATTATTTTTCCATATCTGTATAAATCAATAGTTCAGTAGAAAAATCCATGAAATAAGTGGATCTACTAAAATACGAGTATTACAATTAACGATATTTTTTTCGATTGTTCGTGTCCATTGATACTATCGATGTTTAAGGAACACCGTTGATTGATATATGGTAATAGAGAGATATCGGAAGCGCATTTTTGGCACACGCTTATAGCGCAATTAGTAATTTTGACATGTATGCAAGAGCAAATTGAATGCTACGATAATAGTGAATAAGGGCTTCCGAAATTTGGGTTGACATAAGGGAAGTTATAAACGTGATACGTTATTTTGACATTTGGGATGAAACATATAGATAATTCATAGAACAG
The DNA here is from genome assembly GCA_950111635.1 of Agelastica alni. Lineage (NCBI taxonomy): Eukaryota > Metazoa > Arthropoda > Insecta > Coleoptera > Chrysomelidae > Agelastica > Agelastica alni. The sequence continues at coordinate 23,141,503 of OX467708.1, forward strand.
AAATTTTTGAAAGTAAAACTAGCATAGAAAACGTATATGTAACGGAATATTTCAGATATACATACTTTATCTACGAAAAATAGTATATAAATCAGAAATATGTCCGATATATATATACTTTATCTTTGAAAAATAGTGAATCAAAAATAGCAAACAACACAAGACTGCTTAATAATATAATATTCACAACAGGTAAACATAGACAATGAGAATTTCTAGGTTACATTTATCAACAAACTTCACTCGTCAGAATTAAGGTGGTCGATTTTACTTTTGCGATAACTCTCTTGTGTGCTTGTGTTAAAATGGTCCGTAACCACTATTTACGTCGTTATACGGTAATATCGTTAGCGCTTGCGATATCTCTCTAATTTTTCGCGAGATCCCGTTGATCTGCCGGAAACTGAACTTCAGTACCCGTTACATTTTCGCGTTAGAACGGTAATAGGGGAATACGATAATGACTTCATCAGTGACGTCATAATGTATAAAACGGAAACTGTTCTAGTTCCCGCATCTGTAAGCATTGTTACTGGCGGTTATATAAAGATCACTTAATTATATTTATCTATCTAGTCTATATGATTCACCCTGTGGTGAAAATCTCTCTCTCTCTTCAGTCGATGTCTGGTTTCAAACGTCGTGACCCCTTGAATGTATGCCCGGGACAGACAAGCTTCTCTAGGTTTCTCTGTCTTCAGTAATCCGCATCACTTCTTGTATGGAGAGGTTTTTCCAGGATTTTATTTGATCGATATATCTGTTCGGTGATCTTACTCTACGGCGCCTTCCGTCAACTTTCCCCTGGATGACATGTTTTTCTAACTCATCTCTCCGAATGACATGACCAAAGTATTTGAGGGTGTTTCTTTGGATGTCTGGTAACAATCGTTCATTTTCCGCAATTCTTAGCTCTTGAAGGATTGAAGCGTTTGTTCTGCGGGCCATCCATGGAATTCTAAGCATTCGTCTATAGCATGTCATTTCGAAAGCTTCGATCCGGCGTCTACATGCCACATTGATAGTCAATGACTCGGAGCCGTAGGTAGCCATTGAGAATACAAGTGATTTCATGAGGCGTTGTTTTGTAGCTTTACTTATGTTGTGATCTTTCCATACTTTTGTTAGTTTGGCTAACGCTGTCCTTGTCGCCCGATCCTCCTTTTTATTTCCTTTTCACTGCTATCTTTGTTCGTGATGCATGCACCGAGGTATATAATTGACTCTTTGCACTCTATGTCAGGTATTGAAGAAAGGATTCGTGGTAAAACTCCGCTTTTATCCACGATCATGAGACAAGACTTGTTCCTTTTAAGTTTTAACCCCGATTTTGCACTAACTTTTTCGACTCGTTTTATTAAGTTTCTTATTTCCTCTTCACTGCTTGCTAAGATTGTCGTGTCATCCGCATATCTGAGATTTGAGATTTTTCTTCCACCCTTGTCGGACACCTTTTTCTACTTGGAATTTCTTTGACAATTGACCGTCAACACAGACATAGGCTTTGTTGTGTACATACAGTTGGCGTGTGAGATGTGTTAGGTGGTTCGGTACGCCCATCTCTTCTAGAACCTTTCATAAAATGGTCCAGTTCACAGAGTCGAAGACTTTGGTGTAATCAAGAAAACAAAAATTGGCTGGGACATTGTGGTGAAAATAGTCAACCGCAAATCGTGGCATTATTGTACTTTGAAACGTTAAATAATGTAATGATAAAAGTACAAACGAAGTTGTATAAAAAAATCGTCAACCAATAATGATGACGGAGAAAAGGTAAGCGACTGGGCGGAGACTAATAACTTGTGCCTGCTTTTCGACGCCAAAGACAACAAAACTTTTCGTTCTGCAAGATGGCGTAGAGACTACAACCCTGACATCTGCTTTGTCAGGACCTCCCTATACCTGTATATCGCAAAGTACTGAGCAAATTCCCGAATAGCCAACATAGACCTGTTACTTTCTCCGTGGGAGTCCAGATCCCTATCGTTAGGACTGCTAATCTCAAACGGTGGAACTTCAGGAGGGCAAATTGGACCATATTTCAGCATGAGGTCGTCTTAGACGTCCAACATTTACAGGCTACAGCAGGAAATTACAAGAGTTTTGTAAATATCTTACACGAGGCCGCCAAAAAGAGCATTCCCTGAGGCTATTTTAAAGAATGCATCCCTGGGTGGACAAGAGATATCGAGGAACTCAAAAAACAGTATGATAAAACGGGGGACCCCCGAATTCCCGATTAAATAATAAGATCCCTAGACAATGCCAGAGCTCGTAGTGAAAGGATACCACTGAGGAAATGAATTTCACCCACTCTAGCAGGAAGGGCTGGAGCCTCCTCAGACGGCTTGGTTCTGTTGCGCCTCCTCCCGAAAAAACGCAAAACATTAACCCCAACGATATTGCTGTAGTAACATCCAAGGCCTCTCCCGCTGATAAAACTTTTACCAGGGAAATAAAGAAAGTGGCTAAAACAGCATGCCGCTCCCTTCCGCTCGCATCTCCATGGTCTCAATCCTTCCTTATGACTGAACTGAAAGAGGTCCTCAGGAGAATGAAGATGAGGAAGGCGCCCGGTCCCGATGGAGTCTTCCCGGAGTTTTTGAGAAATCTTGGTTGAGGTGGCTCCTGGAATTCTACTACAATATCTTGCTTACCGGTAAAATTCCTAATGAGTTTAAAAAGTCGAGGATCCTTGCTATCCTCAAGCCAGGAAAGACACCTGACGATCCTGCCAACTACCGCCCCATCGTACTATTAAGTATGTGCTACAAGCTGCTAGAAAGACTGCTCTACAACAGAATCTCTTCCTCGGCCTAACGCATCTTAATCCCTGAATAAGCTGGTTTCAGAACTAATCGCTGCTGCGCAGTACAACTGCTTCCCCTCACTACACATATCGAAACAGGCTACCAGAAAGGTTTAAAGACCACATGCGCCTTTAAGGACCTGTCCTCGGCATATTGGATGATAAACAAGTTCCAAAAAATGTTTCCATGTAAAAAGCTATTCACTTTTATTAAAAACATGTTAAGGAATCGAATAATCACAGTCCATATTGACGACAAAAAGAGCCACACCCGCACCATTCAAAAGCCTACCACAAGGGTCGGTACTGGTCCCCCTGCTATTTAATATCTATACGAACGACCTACCCCCCACCACAGCGCAAAAATGTATCTACGCAGACGACATGGCACTGGCAAACCAGCATAAGTCTCTAGAACTGGGAAGCGACCAACTTACAGACGACCTTGAAGCTATACACGACTATTATACCAATGGTGCCTTAAACCTAACCCACTCAAGTCGGAAGTCTGCGTCTTTCATCTTTCAAATGGGCAGGCCCAGGTGGAGGCCAATGTTTACTTTGGCGGCACGAGAATTAGATATAACCCCTACCCCACATACTTAGGAGTTACGCTGGACCGATCCTTAACTTATAAGCAGCACTTAACAAAGACCGCACTGATGATTAAGTCCAGAAATAATATTCTTCATAAACTTGCTTGCACAACATGAGGGCGTATGCGAGCACTCTTGGAAGTACTCCGTCGCAGAGTCTGCGCCTCAGTATGATATAGAAGCTCCCACACTCATAAAATCGATGTTTATCTTAACGAGTCAATGCGGATAATTACTGGCACCGTAAAACCTACCCCTACTGTGTGGATTCCAATTCTGGCCAATATTGCTCTACCACAATTTCGGAGAATGGCAGCTGCCGATAAAGAATGGAAGAAACTTAGCAACCCTTTAAATAACCTACCCATTCAACGAGATCTCAACCCTCCCCCTCACGACCGTCTGAAATACCGTCGCCCCATCTGGATGGATAAAGAAATAGAGGGCGTGTATAATATACATTCCAAATGGAATGAGGCCAACCAAGAGGTTAGAAATCTGAAAAACATTACCGATCCAATTAGCAAACCTGGGAGCATGAATCTACCTCGACGGACTTGGTGCCGGCTAAATCGGTTTAGAGTGGACTATGGAAGGTGTAGTGATAACATGTTTAAATGGGGACTAGTGGACTCAGCGGGGTGTGAATGTGGTGCGCCGAGACAGACAATGGACCACATCTTGAATGAGTGCCCAATCAGATCCTTCCCTGGTGGCATCCATGGAATTTGTTCCGCTTTCCCTGGGGCAGTGGATTGGATTAACGGCCTAGATATTGACGTTTAAATGTTTGTTGTTAGTAGATTTGTATTGTAAAACTTGCTGGTACTTCACTATGTGTGATATACTCTCATACGAAATATATATCTACTTAATTGCTATTATTTATTAGCATTCATGAGTAATGTTTGTTTCTATTTCAATTTTATGTTAAAATAAGAAAACCTACATAAATAAATAACAATCCCGATTAGATATTTTGCCAAAATCTTAGTCATAAAACTTAAAAATATAATATATATATAATATATAATATAATGACACAGCAAAGGAACAATATAATTGAAGAAAAGAACCAAAATTATGTGACGTATCAGTTTTTCAAAGAATTACCAAATTTATGATTTTTTATTATTTACAAATATTAAATAACTTTATTCCACCCCACTCTACACCTGAATTTTCATTGAATAGTTGTTTTTTAAAGTATATATGTTAATTGGTTTTTGCACGCTTTTAGGGGTAAAAAGTTAAAATATCATCTTGAATTTTATATGTGGGTATGGTTATAGAAATTTCTGTTCTTCAAGAAATAGTGTGAAATTTTAAAAACTGTTGTATTTTGTAAATATTGCACCAATTTACTTATATTAATTATTAGATTGTCTCAAATTGATAAGAATCTGCAGAAAAAAACCTTATTAATTCTTCTCTGAGGCATTACGTTTTTATTGTCAATAATATTGCTAAACGTCTATTATCAAATTGCAAAGGGATTTTGATTTGGAGGATAATACGAGGGCAGTTTGATAAGTCAGTGACTTTTTAAATTTCCCGCGCAGTTACTCCAAATGCAACAGTGCTGCCGTCAACTATAATCTATCAGTGGGCAACTTTCTAATTTTGAGCAAGCTACGTCGTGCAGTTGGTGTTTGATAGCCGTTCAAAGCAGACAACCTCGTGAATTTTTACGAAAATGGAAAAAAGTGAATTTCGTGTGCTGATTAAGTATTACTTTTTACGTAAAAAATCCATCACTGAAACTAAGGAAAGACTTGATAAATACTACAGGGACTCGGCACCATCAATTTCAATGGTTAAGAAGTGGTTTACAGAGTTCCGTTGTGGTCGTACCAGCACTAGTGACGTCGAACGTTCAGATCGCCCAAAAGAAGTGATCACGCCGGAAATTGTCGATAAAATCTATGAAATGATATTGGATGATCGGAGAATGAAAGTGCGTGAGTTGGCTCATGCTGTAGGTATTTCAACTGAACGGGTACATCATATTTTACACGAATATTTGGACATGAAAAAACTCTCTGCGAGATGGGTGCAGCGATTGCTCACACTCGACCATAAGCGCAATCGTGTGACCACTTCCAAAGAGTGTGTAGCGATGTTCAGCCGTAATCCGTAAGAATTTTTGCGCCGTTTTGTAACTGTGGATGAAACATGGATTCATCACAACACGCCAGAGACCAAGGAACAATCGAAACAGTGGGTTGCTCGGGGTGAACGTGGACCAAAGAAGGCGAAACAGAGTCTGTCAGCCAACAAGGTCATGACCACAGTTTTTTGGGATGTACGCGGTGTCATTCACATCGATTACCTCAAGAAAGGTAAAACGATCACCGGCGAATATTATTCAAAGCTTTTGAACAGATTCGACGTTGATTTGAAGCAAAAACGGCCGCATTTGGCTAAGAAGAAGAAAGTGCTGTTCCATCAAGACAATGCACGTGTGCACACTTGTCTAGTCACGATGGCCAAAATCCACGAATTGGGATACGAACTGCTACCACATCCAGCATATTCTCCAGATTTAGCCCCCTGCGAATACTTTCTGTTTCCAAACCTAAAGAAATGGCTGGGCGGTAAGGTATTAGAGTCGAATGAAGAAGTCATTACCGAAACAAACGCGTATTTTGAGAGCTTTGAAAAAACCTATTATTTGGAGGGAATAAAAAAATTAGAAAAACGCTGGACTAAATGTATCGAGCTAAAAGGTGATTATGTAGAAAAATAAAATGTTTATTTGCGAAAAATAATTTGTTTTATATAAAAAGTCACTGACTTATCAAACCGCCCTCGTAGATGGGTAGTGTGCAAAGTTTGTATTGATCCAGACTTAATAGAAGTAGTTTGTTGTGATATTTGCCATGCATATTTCCACTTAAACTCAGTTAATTCGTCTATAACCAATAGTAGAAATAAGTAGAGATGATTTATTATTGTTTGGGTACATTCTTAAGCAGGAATATGTTCAAGAAGTTAAGGTGTGGTTGGGTCCTTGTATCATGGGTGTTAAACAATTCGGTATAATTGGGAATAAAGTGGGGACCTAATGGCCACAGTAGATACCCACGTAGCAATGCAACTCCCATGTTACCGTTTGGGGAACAAGTTTGAGCGCTTCGGGCGGTTGGCAGGTAAGCTAGTTACAGTTTTGTTCTCGGACTGGTTTCAGAAAATATAAACAAGTTTTCGGCCGTTGAAAACCAGTCGTAAAATATAATTTTGTTTTGAAAGATAAACAAGACATTTGGGTTAAAAATAAAATCCTAATATTTGTTAAATATTAAATAAATGTATAATTTATTGTTAATTAAACTTGATAAAACAATTAGAAAAACATAATATACCTACATGTTACATGATAACAATAAAATAACACAATATAATACAACAATTACAAAAACAAAGTATATATGTTACATGAAACAATATAATACAATATAACAACGAAATAACACATAATACAATTAGAAAAACAAAAAAAATGTTACATGACTGGATGCTTCTCTTGTCAACACATATAGGAACGCAAATTTTTTTTATAATCAACGACAGGTCTTTGATCCATATGGTCCAGACTCATAAGACTTATAATAATATACTTACCACTGTTTATATAGCATAAATAAATAAACTACATATAAATAAATTAACTATAATTTAAACAAAAACGTTTCAAACAATTTAAAACCAAGAATCAATGCAAACCATAACAGTTCAAAGGATATCGATGAAAAGAGAAAATTATGAACACATTGTCTTTGCCAGGAATATAAATTTGTCTGATCGATTTGATCGTGATCACCTTCAGTTGTCTCAATTGGAAAAAAAAAGTATCTTTATTTCTCTATCATCCTATATTTGTTAAATATTTAATTTATGTATTATTTGTTAGGTATTACAATTTAACTCATATATGTATAGTTACTTATGTTTCTTTTATCTACACTTCTTACACTTGAGTGTAGTAAATTTTTGTTTAGTGTATTTGGGAAAGGGAAAAGTGTATACTTAATCTTCTATATATATATAAAAATGAAAAAATGTTTGTATGTATTTATGTCCTTCAAAAACTCCCAAACGGCTGGACCGATTTAAATGAAATTTTCAGAAGTTGTTTTATACATACCAGGGGTGGTTTCAGTGAAAAAAAACTTCCCTACGATAGGGCTGGGTAGGAGATGAAATATATAAACTGTTAAAAACGCCAATATTAGTGTCAAATTCATAGTTTTCAAGGTCGCTGAGTTTGATTGTGATATCTTTAATGTTGTTAGCACCCCTACGCAAGGGGTGGGAGAGGGATGAAATATAAAAACTATTAAAAACGGCTGATATTAGTGTCAATTTCATTGTTTTTGTGGTGGCTGAGTTTGATGGTAACATTCCCAATTTTGCTAGCACTCCTATGAAAGGGGTGGAATGTAAAAACTATTAAAAACGGCTGATATTAGTGTCGGATTTAAAGGTTTTGGGGTGGCCGAATTTGATAGTAACATTCCTAATTTTGTTAGCACCCCTACGAAAGGGGTATGTATGTATGTCCTTTAAAAACTGCCAAACGGCTGGACTGATCAGGATGAAATTTTCAGAAGTTGTTTTATACATACCAGGAAATGTTTTTTAGTGAAAAAAACTTTTGTGTACCCTAACGAAAGGGGTGGAAAGGGGATGGAATAAAAAAAATATCAAAAAAGGCTGATATTAGTATCAAATTCATAGTCTCCAGGGTCGATGAATTTGATAGTGACATTCCCAATAATGTTAGAACCCATACAAAGGGAGAGGGAAGGGGATGGAATATAAAAACTATTAACCACGCCAATATTAGTGTCAAATCCATAGTTTTTGGGTAATAGTAATATTCCAAAAGCAGGCAAGCCAACGTTCGGGCAGGACAACGTCTGCCGGGTCCGCTAGTTATGCGTTATAAAAGAACGCTAAAGTGTAAAACATGGCGCTTGTTTTGATATTTTGAAACTTCGTAAATATAAATAAATATATATGAGTAAATAAGAATTCGAAATTAGCTTATTTTTCCATATCATTAATCAGCGCTATTTTTGCAAAATATTTTTTATTTTGATTTTAGTGATTTATAAGTACCATTGGTGCGTACCTATATAAATATATTATAAAAAAATAATAATTTTATTTGTATTAAAAACAATACAAGAAATTTTTTGTTTTAAAATGAGCAATAAACTTAAAAATCACGAAATATATAACAGTTAAACTATTGTATTATATTTTTATGACTTTGGCTAATAATGACAAATTAAGAAATAATACAGATTAAGATATTAAAGCTGAGGTAAAGTTGTATTACATTTTATTAACATATAGTAAACCTAAAACTAACTTAATATAATGAATACATGCATACATATAGTTACGCCTTTTTCCCGTAGGGGTAGGCAGAGACCACTTTCTTCCACTTGCTACGGTTCTTACACACATCTTTGGCTTCTACTTTCATCAGTGCTCTCATACATGCTTGTCGGTTGTTGGTACTCTGGACCTGACCTTTTTTCAAATGAATGTCGATCTGGGGCCCGATTCTCAAATGTCTGACAGGGCAATGTCGCATGAGACATCACAAAATTGTTCATTGAAATAAAAAATTAGTATTCTCAAATGTCGCTTTCGACAAATTTCGATAGACATAAAAACTAGTGGGTAGGAGCCACTCGACCAGTGGCAGATTGAGGTAAAGGCTAGGGGTTATTGCCTAGGACGAAGCCGGTTTGAAAAAATTATTCATATTATAATTAGTACCAAATAGTATTATTTATGAATTTTTTAAAAATTATAATTTATTTAGTTTTTAAAAAGATTTTCAAACTCATTAATAAAAGTTACGAGTAATAATTATATTTTTAATTTGCATTCTTTAAGTAAATTTAACTAAATTATAAAATGTCCTAATAATAATAATAAACCTTTTTCAATGAAACAAATAATAAAACTATTTTGAATATTAACACAACAAGATAGATATTGATCTTAAGGTATAAATTTTTAATGCACCTATTTCTTGGCCAGCCAGAAGTCCAAATCTTAACCCTGTTGACTTTTGCTTCTGGGGTTTTATGAAAGAGGACGTGTATTGTGTTGAAATACTCGATGAACAACAACTGAGGCGTCAAATCATTAAAATTGCAAATCGATAATGAGTACATCTTGAGATATCGTGCGAGAACTTATTGAAAATTGAAAATTATTATTATATTCAAAGGTTTTACTGCATTGTGTAAATTACTAGTATATAATAAATATTTTTTCTTTTTTTATCTATCTATGTCAATGTAATGTATTTGTTGTATGCAATTTCTAGTCTTTTAGCTTTTTAGTTTAGTACTTCTCTTTTTAAGTGTACCATATGGTTAATATTATGCATGATGCCCTGAAAATCAAAAGGATGAAAATAAATGCAAGTAAAACGAAAGTAATGATTTTTGAAAGAGAAGAAAATATGACAAACTGTGAAGTTCTGATTAAGGAAGAAAGAGTGGAACAAGTAAATGAATTTGTGTACTTGGGTTCAAAGTTTACGAGAGAAGAAAAGTATGATAGTGACATTGAGCGAAGGGTGTTGGGAGGAAAACAAATGAATGGGGCACTGTATAGCTTAATAAATAGCCAGAAAGTGTAAAAAAGGCACGTCTGGCTGTGCATAGAGGTGTGTTGGTTTCCACACGTATGTATGGTAGTGAATGTTGGGTTTGACAGGAGAAGCATGAAAATAGGATTAATTCTGCGGAGATGATTAGTCTAAGAAGTATAGCCGGAGTGACTCGGTTGGATAAAGTAAAGAATAGTGAGATAAGAGAACGCTTTGGTGTAAAAGAAGATGTGGTTACAAAGATAGATAAACGAATGCCTAGATGGTTTGGACACGCAGAAAGAATGGATTAAGAAAGATTAACAAAACAAATGTATAAGGCGAGTGTGAATGGACGGAAGTCGGTAGAGGTCGACCTCGGAGAACATATCTCGATCAGATTAACATTGTTTTGAAAAAGAGCAGCAAGAGTAGCAACAACCGACGAGCATGTATGAGAGCACTGATGAAAGTAGAGGAAGCAAAAGATGTGTGTACGAACCGTAGCAAGTGGAAGAAAGTGGTCTCTGCCTACCCCTATGGGAAAAAGGCGTTACTTTATGTATGTATGTATATGTGTTCTGTAATGACATAATTTTATAAATAATTGTTTGTCAGCGTTCGTACTGTTTTCATCCTCAATTTTGAATAAGTTTTGCGTCTAAATTAATTTGTTTCTCCTTTTGACATATTTGTATATTTACTTTCAGATGTCTTGAAAAAGGAAATAAACATTTCCGAAAGTTTGACGAATCAACAAAGAGTTTTTTTTTACCTGGTCCATTATATATTTTTAATTAGACAAGATTACCTGTGTATATATATATACAGGATGTTTTACCTTAAATAATAAAAATCATGGCCTACCCTTTACTAATGTTGAAATAATTAAGCGTTATGTTTTAACTAAGATAATAAAATATCTTAAGTGGTTGGATTAAGGTATAGGAAATACCGATACCAAACGAATTGGCTTAAAAAAACAGCGGAAATTGTAATAAAATACAGAGTGTTCTATTTAAAGTAAGCAACTAAATAATTTAAATTGTGCATGTTGGTGGCTCAGTTTAAAACACCTTGTATGAAATATTAATGAGTTGGGATTAACAAGCAAGCGCTTGTTGTCACGTGCACGTTACCCATTGGTGCTATTAGTAGCTATTGGCTATTAAATATTAATTTTTGGCTGATAAACTTTGAATATAACAAATGTTAGTTAGCTAACGGCTTTTAAATATTTTCAGTTCTCTGTTAATGTGAAGTTTTGATCAGTTTTTAATTTTTGCTTCTTCTTTCTTTTATCAATATTTAAAAGTATTAAAAAGGTAATAAAACAATTGAGGAAAAACTTAGTCAAATGTTTAATTCAGATAATCTAAAAAAGTGGTCATTTTGCTGCGTTAGAGTTAACAGCACTAACATTTTCTTCAATGACTGCTGTCGGACGTAGGTATATATCACGTTTTCCCTGTGTTATTCAATGGTCACTGTACATTTAAAGACCTTGAGATCAGAAGGAGGTAAGCCACAATTTGGTCAAAAATGAGCTGACCTGCACTCTATATTCCATTATTATCTTAATAGCCAAGTGCAGCTCCCCGATCATAGATAGCACCACTATGATATGATCACGTTATAAAAAGAGTGAACCAGATCCTCTTTTGAATGAAATTGAAGGTGATGAGGACTATGCAGAATGTGAAAATAGCGGCGAATCGGAAGATACAGATATGGAAATAGTGAGTTCGTGAAATATGTGGCTTGCCCCGTTATTTTACATTATTTTTAGTTTTGATTTCGGATTTGTTTTTAAAGGTTACTTTTTAATATTTAGATATAACGACTTTTTCACACATTAATCGTTTTTTTTATTTAACAAATACAATAAGTTTTTATTACATACGTGGCTTATCCCCTTTTAATGCCAATAATTATTTCAGAACAATAACCTGCCACCCTAAACTTTTCGAGGTGCACTTCCAACTCCAGAGAAAGCAACTCCTAGCAGATGGAAAAAAAATATATCCAGTCATAAAAAAATCAAGCACCAGACCAAAAAAAATCTAGGTCAGAGTTATATCAACACAAAAAGAGTTGAAATATCGCCCAGAAAACCCTGTGGTTGCTCAAAACAATGCAGACAACTCTTGGCTGGCAATGAAAAAAAAATACTTAATGCATTTTGGAACATGGGTGATTACAATAAACAAAATATATACTTGTTATCGAGTGTAAAAGTTTTTCCAAAAAAACGAAATTACCCGAAAAAAACAAAACGAGTACATTCAAAAATAAGAAATGGAAATAATGTGGAAATTTGTAAAAGAGAGTTTTTAGCTATACATGACATTTTGAAAAGACGGATTCAACGATTGATCGATCAAATTAAATTAGGTGCTTCCACTCCAAAGTCCGATCAAAGCGAAATTTATAACAACAACAAAAAGATACTTGAAGAACGGAGTGAAAATGTCAGAAAACCTATCAATTTAATACTGAAATACAAAAGTCATTATAGTAGGGTAAAGAATCTAAACAATGTCTACCTTGATTAAGATATCTCCATTTCCAGTTTATATAAGGAATACTATCTTGATTGGTGCCAAACAAACAATATTGTGCCGGTATCCAAAGACAAGTATAGGCGAATATTTTGTTCGGAATACAATCTAGGTTTCAAATTACCTAAAAGCGATACCTGCAAAGTTAGTGAATCATTGAATATCAAAATACGCAATAAAACTGACATGAAAGTTGCAAACCAGTTCAGAATTGAGCTATATCACAGACGTGCTCGAGCCATGCAGGACCAAATGAGGCCAAATGCTGATGATGACCACTTAGACAACGTCGAAATTCTGATAAATTTTCAGACATTGAGAATAATAATGATGACTAATTAATTTAATAACAAATTTTCTTAATTTTCTTTCAAGTTAAAATAGCGTATGTAAAAGAGGATAAGCTACATTTTTTTTCGAAAAAAACATCTGTCATTAAAAAATTGTAAAACCATAACTGTGTGTCTGATTACATATTTCCCAGCAAATTTTAACCTTGGTTTCAAAAAATAAGTGTTACATGGATTTAAAAATTTGAAAATAGAAAAAAAATTGCGATTTCTCCGAAACTACATTTTGTGACCTGTCCCCTTCTGGTCCCAGGTTTTTCATTTGTAGAAGTGGTAATTAATTTCTCTTTTTTTTGTTACAGTCCCTTTTTTTATGTATAGATGGCCCGGAAACTTCGACATCGGCACAACTGGTTTGAGCTGAAACATTTAATTTTTGAGTTCGACATTACCTTTTATTAAAATATTTTTTTTATATTAAAATGAATTTTTTTTATTTAGAGAAAACGGTTTTTTAATCTTAAGTAAAAAAAATTTAAAAATAGAAAGTAAGTATTTCTTGCATCTGGACGTCACTTTTTTGATACATAAAAATCACGTGAAATATCTAAAGTAGTGACAATATAAATCTTTAAAGTACCTTCTTGGGTCAACTCAGATGTTGAATCGTCAATGTTTATGACGGCTTCAATGTCATTAACTTTTGAACTATCGAAAGGTGCTATTACAGTTCTAAATGATTCATCTGTTGAACTATCTCCATTCGATAGCTCCAAAGTTGGTTGCACGACAACCACCAATTTGGATTCTTCTTCTCCTAAAACAGTAGTTTCTGCAGAATATAAAAATAACGAATAAATTTTTAAAAAAGATTCTGTTAATATTAATGTGTGAAGTGATGTTAGCTTTTACTTAAAAATTATAAAGTACTTTTCTGGTTATCACTTTACTTCCTTTGATTAAAAAAATATCATTGTTTACTGCATCTATATGTACATACAAAGTGGGCCATAGAAAACAGTCCACCCCGATATTTAACAGTATTTATTAGAATTTAGCAAAATGGTAAAAAAATTTTAAGATACAGATATCTGACATTTGTCAAACCCTTCCAATTCACTTCCCCATCCCATCAATTCAAAATAGGAAATATATCATGTGTAGCATATCATTAGAATGGCGCACGCGCGCCAACACAATCAGGCGCGCGCATTAACACTCACACACCCACAAACACACACACACACAAACACACATAAAAACACACACACACACACACACACAAACACAAACACAAAAACACACATACAAACAAATATATATACACACAAACTCACACACACACAAACACACACACACAAACACAAAAACACACATACAAACAAATATATATACACACAAACTCACACACACACAAACACACACACACAAACACACACACAAACACACACACACACACACAAACACACACACACACAAACACACACACACACAAACACACACACACAAACACACACACACAAACACACACACACAAACACACACATACACACACACACAAACAAACACACACACAAACACACACAAGCACACACACATACACACACACACAAACACACACACATACAAACACACACACATACAAACACACACACACACAAACACACACACACATACAAACACACACACACACACAAACACACACACACAAACACACACATACACAAACACACACACACAAACACACATACAAACACAAATACACACACAAAAACACACACACACACAAAACACACACACACACACAAACACACACAATCACGCAAACACACACAAACACACACACACACACAAGCACTCAGGAACAAACACAGCAGTGGAGATG